>OX421451.1:7598732-7621232 GCA_949126865.1 Montipora capitata
GACACGCGGCTGTATAAGGGATATGCAATTTTTCTAGATACTTACAGTAATAACCATAAAGCAAATTGTTGTGGCCTTTACATGACATAAAACTCTAACATGTACAATGAATAGGCCTGCGAAGCCTGAAGGCCTATCTGCAATCAAACATTAGAGGCCAGAATTCTCAATATCCACGTGACTAATGAAAGTCGTTGTTCAATCGCCTGAAATTTCAAGGTCATTTTCTAAAACAAGAACCTGTTTAATTTTTAGGCGAAGCTGGTTATTATGTAAAGGGGGTCTTACATGACCTTAGCCTAACAGGTTCTTGAATTCTAGGTTCTTATATGCGGGCATTTACTGTAATAACTATGAAAGACTCATATATTTGAACTGCTGAATGAAGCATGTTGAGATTAAAGGTCACCGCAGTTATGAAAGCTAGCTAAGTTAGCAATAGGCCTTATTCACGATAGCCGCCATGTTGGTTTTCATGTTGTCATGCAAATTAGCCATGCGTTATGCTGGGGGGCAAACATTGAAAAAAAAGCAAATTGCGGAAAATCGGCTCAACGAAATATTGAAATAACATTGCAAAAAGTCCATTTTAGGATTTAGAATTAAGTACCTTTTTAATTTTTTTTTTATCTTTTGATTGCCTTTGACATTTTCACTTTCTACTTCGTTATCTGCTCATTTTTCACTAAAAAAAACGTCGAAGTAACTTGTGTAATGATTGTATTTTACTGCTTAGGTGGAAAACATTCAATGAACGTGAAACAAATCATCTGTGTGGCTAAGGTGTTCGTTATAACCTCTCGAACTTGTGTTGTTTGCCCCCTAAGAAGTGTGCAGCTAATTTGCATGATCATAGCAAATCCAACATCGTGAATAAGGTCTATTCAGGCTTGAATTGGATTCGAGTCCATGGACCCGTTTCCCGAAAGTCCCAGTAACTCTCCGGACCCGAAAAAACTTTTGTGAACCTTTAAAACTGAAAGCTGATCTTAAAGTCTTAGTATGTTTTCATGATAACTAAAAGAAAAATGATTGTGAACATTGCGGCTTCAAAACCTCTCCTTTTAAAGATGCATTGGGAATCGTGACACCCCAACAAGGTCCGAAATGTTTCGGGACTGTCAAGAATCAGGAGCCATGACCTCTGCGTATGTATGCCAGAAGGAATGGGTTCAGATCCCGTTTAACCCTAAAATTTTCAGGCTGCTAAAGTGTTGTGTTGATTCAGAGTGCAATGATGTTCAATCTCAACACAAATTTGAAAGTAATGGCGAACTTCAGATTGGAGAAGGAATACCACTGTGTGTTCAAAGGTGCTGTTTTGTCACGAGTCCGGAGTCCATTACCTGAGAGTAAGAATCTGGTATCAGGTTTGTACCCATCAGTGTCAGAAAAGTGTCTATTTTTAAACCAGGTTTTGCGGGAAAATAAGCAATAGACCGAACGCTGTACCCAATTAAATTACCTTAAGTTAATTAAGATTCTTTGTGTATTGTATTTGCATTATAATATAGCATTCACACTTAAATGATATGGAAATACCTAGAATTAACAAAACGTTTTATTCCCAAAGGGTTTGAATTGGGTGCAACACTGAGTTAGTCGATTTGGTCTATTGTTTATTTTCCCTCAAAACTTGGTTTAAAAATAGACAATTTCCTGACGCTGATGTGTACTAGGCCAATTTGGATAAATCCTACTCTTGCGCGACGGACTCTTCGTTCTGTAAGGTTTGTATGTCAACATCTTTTAGTGCGCACGCTCAAAACGCAATACTCGCAGTCGCAGCCGTAGGGGTGCCCAGATATATCTACTTCGAATCCGAAAACTGGAATTTGACTCGATTCCAAGTACGAGTTAGTGTTGATTTACTAATCCAAAAGCACCGTACCACTACTATACAGCTTCAAATTCATGAATCCTTCTGCAACGAACATTTTTTCGGAGAGTGCGACCAACACGGAGCAGGTGTATTTTCCACAATCCTTCACTGAAACATTCGTAATGTGCAACGAAAAGTTGCCTCTTCCTCCTCGAAGCCACTGTGCGGTGGCTCTTTTGTTAGAGATGCCTTGTATTTCTCGACCATTGAATTTCCATACCATCATGGAATCCAAAGCTTCCACAAAGCTACCAAGACAGACCAAGGTTACATTGAAACCTCGCCTTGTTACTATGTTTCTCTTAACTGGCTTAACTTTCGGTGTAAAACAGGTAGCTCCTGAAAAGAAAACACGGCAATCATTTAAGCAATGCAAAATCTAAATTATTCGCGACACTCATCAACTCCAAGGCAAACACAAACGCGAGCGGGACGAAATACACTCGTGAACGACACCACGGCAAAATGAGTGCGCATGCTCTGCTTCGAACACATTCAAGCCTTTGAGCTCTTTGTTTTTGAGTTTATTCGGCGGTGAAGGAAAAGTTTATTTTGGACCTTTTGATGATCAAGATCTCACGGTCAACATGGACTCGACAGGAAAACTAAACAGTAGTTCCGAGTTGTTTCCAACAGGAAAGTCAAAAGAGGTAAGCTTATTTTAGGCATCAAATATTTATTTGTTTATGCCGTTTCCATGAAAGTTATCTTCGCCAAACCATGTTTGCTCGTGTTTCGGTCACACCGTTGAAGACCTAAAAGTTGTAAATTTTAAACTGACAACATTTTTCGTTCACTGTTTTTCGCTTAAGGGCAATTTCTCTTAAAACGCTGAGGGTTTTGACACAACAGAAGTTTTAACCTCTAACATGTGATACGAGAGCCATGGTTCTTTTGTGACCTGGTGCTCTCTCTTTTCCAGCTCTGTACATGTGTTGCTTTGCAGGACACACTAGGTTGTGGTATGATTAAATTTAATTATCGATCTTTAGATTTCTGTTGATTTCATTGTCCCAGTCATCTGACCTGAAGAAATCTTGTGGAAAGTGTGGCCGTTGGCAAAATCTGGATCGGACCGGATTGGACCGGACCGGACCGGACCGGACCGGACCGGATCGGATTGACAAAACACGGACCGGATCAATAACAAAATCCCCGCCAAAAGTAGACGGTCACCAGACAACGTGCTGAAGGCAGGAAAAGTCAAATTCTGTGCCTTTCTCTCTTGTGTAATCGTCTCCTCATTTATGGAGACTCGTCGAAATGTTTTTTTTCCAGAGGTGATTACAGATTCCGAAGCGGAATTATGAAAGATACGGTGTGACGAATTGACGTCAATAAGCGAATTGACTGCGTGCGCGACGGTCTTCGTCTTCAATTCAAACACGACAACAATTTTTTATTTTACCCCAGTCCTTGACAATTTCACAATAGCGTGATTTAGCAACAGAAAGGGAACGTCAATTGACAAAAGGAGAGCCCGCAGAATAGTTGGGATTCTGCTCTAACATGACCTAATATGGATATTTTTGCTGCGCGCGCCATCGTCTACTGACATTCCCGTTCTGTTGGTAAATCAGGCGATTGTGCAATGAGAAGGGGCTGGGGTAAAGTAAAGAATTGTCGTTAGTTTTTATGTTTGAAAAAGAAGACCGTTGTGAGCGCAGTCAATTCATTTATTGACATCAATTCGTCACATCGTATGACGAATTAATACGAATTAATAATTCCACTTCGGAATCTGTAATCACCTTTGGAAAAAAAACATTTCGACGAGTCTCAATAAATGAGGAGACGACTACACAAGAGAGAAAGGCACAGAATTTAAGCACGTTATCTGGTGTTATTGATCCGATCCGAGTTTTGTCGATCCGAACCGATCCGATCCGGTCCAGTCCGATCCGATCCGAAGTTTGCCATCAGCCGGAAAGTGTTGACAACTGGCCGGCTGTCATTTTGACTGTCATTACTTTCAAGATGTGAGCAACTGTTTTTATCTGCATTGTTAGACAAAACCTCTTATTAAGGGAGTCAGTTAAGTTGTTTAGTTTTTTTTAGAAAGGGATCTTAACAAATAGGGCACAGATTTCCATGTGTTTGCAAGTATCTTAAGTGACATCTGCGCATGAAAATGAGCAAGTGTTAATAATGTTGTTGTTAAATTTTTTTCAGTTTCCTTTTGTTTCTTAAACATGTCATTTATTCTGATTCCAGTGCTGAAGTCTAAAACTCTTCCTGCTGTGTGCGCTGATCTGGTCAAACCATGCATGGCAAGCAACATTCCAGGTTGTTTTCAGAGATTGTGACGAGGAGTTCAGCGTTGAATATTTATTGGTTTTGTGATGAAAAAAAGCCAGGGTTGTTTTTCATCTCTCATTTTGTTCCTGCATGAGATCCTACATGATGACAACAGTATTACTGTAAGTTAAACATCGCAGATGTGAGCATGTCAGTGATTAATACAAGATGATTTCCAAACAACTCTTCAAAATTGTCTAGAAAAGGGACAATCATTATTTACTTGCCACACCCTTCTAACTCAATGTTTGACCAAGCAAATCTAATTTGTTTTTTTTTAATCAAGTAAACTGCCTTACTTTCATTAATACAGCTGTATGTTATTCTAGTCTTTCTCTTGCTGAGCATGGGTTTTGATATTAACTTCTGAGAATTACTTGTAATCGTGTTAATAATGAATATACGGTACTTACGACAATAAAATTAGAGAGATATTTGAGTTACTGTATATTGTGTTTTGTGGTAACACATACCATAGTAGTTGTTGTGGTTAAAAATGAATCGGATAGAGTCATTGTGGGTCCAGATAGAGCCACTGTGGGTATGTCATTGGGTAATGAAACTGGATCAGTTGTGCAGAATAAAATCGTAGAGTATGAAGCAGAATGCCTCTAATCTTGCTGGATGTATGGTTACATTTCTCTCCCAGTATCTTTACACATAGTTCAAAATTTAGGCTGGATTTTTGCTGGTGCGATGCATGCAAAAGTGAAATGAGTATTTTCCAGACACATGCAGGTGAATGTTTTGTATATTTCATGATCATGATTCTCATGTCTCCCCACCCTCATCCCAGCAAGGCTCTACAACTGTCTCGTTCCCAGACGTCTCTCTTTTTTTCCAAGAACAAGAGCGTGCACAAAGGACCAAGGGAAGGGGAAAAGGCCTCTCTCCTTTCTCCTTCCCGTGATCCCTTGCATGCTCGTTCCCAGTTTCTCGTGCTTCTAACTCGCCTGCTTCTGCTTTGCGACTGAAATGGAAGCGCCTGAGGAGGAGGCAGGCTCTACAAGGTGGCAACAATAAAAGCAAGGTGACACACGCTAACACCAACCCGGTGTGGCCAACACATCACGTATGCGCACAACCATTTCACCCGGTCAATTAGCGTGTGTCACCTTGCTTTTATTGCTGTTTTTAATTTACGTGACACACCGATCTCTTAATGTGATCCACCTTCCCACACGCTTGCCGTGGGAGAACAGTTTTGCTGTTCCCAACCCAGCTTACCACATGTTTGGCATGTGAAGCTGCCACTTAAAGGGGTTCTAAACACACCCGCCTGGTATGTTAGCTACGCCATGCTGATGAGGCCCAAAAGGCCGAAACAGCTGTCCATGGCTGCTAATTGACCGGGTGAAATGGTTATGCGCATGCGTGATGTGTTGGCCACACCGGGTTGGTGTTAGCGTGTGTCACCTTGCTTTTATTGCTGTCTACAAGGTGATCGACGAAGCTGGAAGAAAAATAACAGTTACTAGCCAGGTAAAAACATGGTGTAACAGCTGCAGGAAAATTGCTGAAAAAATATTTTCAAAGATGGACCATTACCAAACGCCAAGTAAAAGGGAAACATCAAGTAACATTGGAGTCAAATTTGTACTTACTTTCAAAACTTTTTTGCGATGCTCTCTTAAAATTAAGACTTATTTTGTTTATTTCATTGCCTCGCTCTTGTAAAAGTAACTAGTGTTTTAAACTATGAGAATGGAGGGCAGGGAAGTGACTTATCCAAGTTGCCAAATGAGTGGGATGCGGACATGAAAAGAACTTATTTCTCGCTTTCAAATGATTCCAATGAAACAAGCAGACAATTTCCTCGTTCAACAGAAGCAACAGTAGTCCTGTTCCGGGACTCCCTCTTACCCCGCCGTGAATGGGCCTGGAACCCAGGCGGGAAAAGAGAGAGTCCTGAATTACTTGCAGGCGCATGCTCGGAATGACGCCATTTTTTCCCCCAAAACTGGGGGAAAAACCATATTTGGAAAAGGATTCCTTATTTGGGCATATTTTATTCCGAGTGCTTTTACACTGGATACATGGAGATAATGTGAAAGGAAATTATAACGCCAAGTTTCTGGAGGCAATTGATTTCGCGTTTAAGAAATGTCACTTTACGTTTGTGCTAAGGCGGAACAACTGCAAGCTATTTATGCAATCGTTGCCGGTAATGATGGTTTTGTTAAACCTGAAACAGGATTTGGCAAGTCTGTTTGCTACATGGCTGTTCCTTTAATATTTTTGCGATTTTCTTCGATCGGAGTCCGAGGTTAATTATAAATCAGCCCTTCTTATCGTGAGTCCAACGAAGACTAATAAATTTCCTGCTGGAACTCTTGTTTATTGTTCATTATTTATTGTTCATTACTTCTGTCGATCTATTTATGCGATAATTGCACTGATCTAGTGAACATACATTTGAGTTGCACAGTAATTATTGAAACTGTGATTGTTGCAGGAGTTTAGACCAACCATTTTTTTTTTCAAAATCGGGGACAAATTGCTGGGTTACTCAATATAAAAGAGTCAAGTAAAAAATGTCGTAAATACTCTCAGTTTTATCAGGAATAATACACAAACACCGGTGACAAACAGAGTATCTTTTTTTAGCGGAGCTCCGCGTGCGCGGAGCACCATACTTAAGAAAATATGGTAACCCATCGATGTGAGAAAATTTGGTCTAATAGTCATGACGTCATGAACGTCCGTACGTACGTACGTCCGTCCGTCCGTCCGCCCCTTCATGTATGCCAATGTGACCAGTACACGTAACCATATCACGGGCTCAAGTTTAGAGCTCATTCAGGAGGCAATACTCCATTTGACACTGTAACTAGTTTACAGCATAGATCTCTGATATTGGGCATCAATGTTATGGTCAATTGACACCTGTCAAAACAAGGTATCCGCTGAACAGTATCACGTGATTATATCGCGGACTCAAGTTGGACCTTATCGAGGTCAACTGTTTTTTTGAAGTTAACCGCTGACCAGGGACTGGTTGTTGATTGAATCGCAGGCTCAAGCAAGGTCAGACACACACACACACCTGAACAAAGCTTAATTTTTCGCGCTCTTTCTGTGGCTCAACGCGGCTACGCTGCCATGCTACGTCAACAAAAGCTCTTGACAGTCGATGCTTTTCGTGTTCAGGTACGGTTTGGTGAATTCGACAGTAGATTTCGCTGGAAAAACCGATATCACACTTAGCCCTTCGTGATTCATGCGATCAGTCGGTTTTTCAGGTGAAATTAACCGTGGAATTCACTTGTTAGGCAGCGAAGAAAATGACATAATTAAACAATATCCGGGAAAACCAAAAGGCGGACAGTTCCAAAGCCTTTTATTTTCATTAATCCTACAGCCAGCAAGAATAAACAAGCCGGGAGCTCCGCTTTTAGGCTTGGCTAAATCTATATATTAAGTAATTAGAGTAGAGTAACTTACTACATTTTTCGTTAGAATAATTTTTCATAGCACTCGTTACATTAAATCTATCTTTCTTTACAAGGACAGACTTACGGCCGTGGCCAAATGGCTAAGGTTTTATGTAGAGCTGCCTGTTGAGACTGCAATGATTTTTATATCGGAAAAACTAAAAGACGATTGCATGACAGAAAAACTTATCATTATTCCTGATAAAGTTGGATAAAAAGTGGAACGAAATTGAATCACAGCCTGGACTATTTTTTTCTTTACATAACAGTTTGTGTTGATAACGCAATGATGAAGCAATAATGTTCCTATTAAATTTATACATTTATATGCAGAGTCAAACATCGATTATTCGGACGTTAATTGTCACGATTTTTTTTTTCTGGTCAAAATTTGTTCGTGAATATTAATTAATAAGGATGGAAATGCTACTTAAAAGCGTGTGTCACCTTGCTTTTATTGTTGCTACTTAAAAGCACTTTCCTTCTGAAACTCATTGTTAGAGGTAAAGTACTGCAGATAATATGAAATTCTGACTCCGAGCTGTTTTAATTTGTCGCTTAGTGAAATCCTATGCTATATTTACTAGTTGAGCCTATGCATCGATTTATTGCGATCTTCTCTCAGTCGTTACATTTATTCGGCAATAGTTTTCCAACATCACTGCGATCGGGCTTTTTTCTCCTCGTTTGGTCACGACGAGGGATAATTTAGATGTTCTCTTTCCTGACACTGCAAATCACATAGTAATTTTAATATACGATTTTTTGTCGGAGTTTCAAGGTTCCCTTTATTGTACATATCCAGCCTGGCATCTATTCCAATATGATTGGCTCACTCTGAGCATGCGCCTGCAAGTAATACAGGACTCTCTCTTTTCCCGCTTGGGTTCCAGGCCCATTTTCAGGGCGGGGTAAGAGAGAGTCCCGGAACAGGACTAGTGTTGCTTCTGTTGAACGGGGAAATTGTCTGCTTGTTTCATTGGAATCATTTGAAAGCGAGAAATAAGTTCTTTTCATGTCCGCATCCCACTCATTTGGCAACTTGGATAAGTCACTTCCCTGCCCTCCATTCTCATAGTTTAAAACACTAGTTACTTTTACAAGCGCGAGGCAATGAAATAAAGAAAATAAGTCTTAATTTTAAGAGAGGATCGCAAAAACGTTTTGAAAGTAAGTATAAATTTGACTCCAATGCTACTTGATGTTTCCCTTTTACTTGGCGTTTGGTAATGGTCCATCTTTGAAAATATTTTTTTAAGCAATTTACCCCCTCGTTTTCCTTCTCAGAGCACAGTTTTCCCCCCCAGAAGTTTACCAACACAGAGACCATTGCGACTAATAACATTACGAACTTCATCCTTTTGCTCGAGCGCTCGAATGCAAGGTAAAAATCACCTGGTTTCACGCATAGTTTTTTGGTTTGAAAAGACACACGGCAGATTAGCCTTTCAGGAGCTCTCTTCAAAATTAAAACCTTATCTTCGTAGTCTTATCCTTATCATCGCAAAAATGAAAACGAAGACAGGGAATTTAAATTGCCGCCATTTTGCCGCGTGTTATTTGATTTGTACCAGTCCCTCGCGCGTGGAAACGATTCGCGTGTGGGTCAAGCCTGCGCACTCATTTTGCCGCGGTGTCCTCGTGAACTTCCATAACGCAAACGTATGCGCAAACGCTGACGCAATAAATAGAAACAAATTCCATTTACTTGCGATTGCGTTTTCACTTGTCATGCATGAACCAGTGCAACGCAAACGCAATGAAAATTACTTCTTCCATGACTCTACAGTTGAAACCAAGCTGGCGTCTTACATCACATCAGGTCTCACGACAGACGAAAAGTTATCCGAGTCCGTTCGGAATCTCATTTACAGCGATATATGATTGGGCAAATACTACTCTCGACCACCAAGCTGCAATTCTCACACTAGATTATGGAAATATCCCAGAATTCGACTTTTTTTAAACGATTTCTCGAACGCATACACGTTTGGGTTTTGCTCTATTGTTCCTCTGTATTTGACGCCTTGACCTTATAAGCCAAAGACCAAGAAGGAGAAAGAAATTCAACTTTGTCGGCCATCTTGGGGTACTCAAATGCGCGTGCTTATTTCGCTGTGTTGGCATTTGCGTTTGTGTCAAAGGTGTGACCCAGCCTTGAAAAAGTACATATTTCTCAGTAAGAACACGTATATGCAAGTTCAGGGAAATAATCATTAATAAAACTTTTTTCCTGGCACTCTTATGACCACGAAATGATGAATTATCCTTTTCCCAAGTATTGCATTAATTGCACGTAAAATCAACTCCGCACTTACCTAAAATAAAGAAAATACATCCAAAAGTCTTGGCTAAAAAGCCAGCAGTCTCATTGAAGCTCATTTTTAAATACACATCCCCTTGACGAGTGGATAAAACACATGAATCTGTTTCTCTTTTATTGACAATTATTTGAAACAAAAAGTGCTGTGTATCATCACTAAAAATAATTTCGAAACAGAGAATTTCTCAATGAAATCGTCTTCAAACAAGTGACATTATTGTAAGGTGTGACTCCTTTTAATTTCCTTTAGATTGGGAAATTAATATTGTGATATTTTCCATATAGATTTGGAATAGAACCTTGTTTCTTGTGTATTTTATAATTTTACATTGGATCACGCTCACATTTTTCATGTCTTTTTTCGATTCTGAGACGCCTGAAACATCTGAAACTATAAATTCAATGTTCCTGAGGCATGTATAATGTAGTTAACCAATTACGGATCGTAACTAAAAGTACTGGGGCTTCTCTCGGGACTGTCTTTCTGGCAATCGAACAACTGAAAGAGCTTTTTCAATAGTGATTTTTTTTTGCTTCAATTTTTGGTGAATAGTTGCCGGAATATTTTAACCTTTTTAGGGAAGAGTTGTTCAAGGATTCAACAAAACACTTGAGAAAAACCGATGCGACATTCAGAGAAGCAAGGCAAAATTACTAGGAAAGATCTAATATGGCACTTGCCAGGAAACCCCGAGATGCTAAAAAGTCAAGGGGAAAAATTTGGCTTCATTAGCCACAAAAAGTAACAGGAAGTCGCTGATTGACAGTCACCGGAAGCTTAAAGGCAATTATATTCATCAGGAAGTTAAAAAGCCGGGAAACAGGGGGAACAGACTTCACATTCCAATTGTTCCGTAGACAACCGGAGAGCAACAATCCAAAACATTGGAAATTGTGCCAAACCATATCACATTATCCAACCTGTTCCTCCCGCAGCAAATGCACTGATGACATCAATAACTATAAGAGTTTTAAAAGTATTTTAGACGTTTCATGGTGATGCCCAAAGTCAGAAAGCCAATTGTAGAGAGTATTTTCACTCACGTGATCAGTAACCTTGTTTTTGCCACCGATACTAAAGAAAACGTTTGCGTGATAATAGAGCTCAATTCCTGGAGTTGTTGGGTACACCGACATGGCCGCCTTTACGTCACTTGAAAACAGCCGGAACAGACCTTCTTCATGAGTGGCGGAAAAAACCAAAAGAATTATATTTTAGCTTATACTTAAGAGTAAGGTGAACACAAGAAGCAAGGCTCAGTTTAAACTTCCCATAGTGATCATTCTCCGGGTTTGGCCTGCCGGTGTGTTTTCAAAACGCCCCAACTTGCCATGTTCTTGATATAGGGATTTATTCATACGTCGCCATCATGGACAATTGGTCTATTAATGGAGGGGACGTAGTTTTTTTCCTGGTTAATGGAGGGGGCATAGTTTTTGACTGGTTATCTCTAGAAAAAGCATTCCTTTACATTAGGGCGTTGTTTTCAGAACTACTGCTGTGCGGCCAAAACAACACTTTTGTTAAAGAAAAGTGTTTTTTTTTAAATTCCTTACACAGTAAAGCAATTTAGACATATTTTTTTCCTAAGGTACCATGCAGTTTTTATTTTATATATCTACTTTACATTTTTTGCTGAGTGAAAGTCGCGTGCAAATTTTAAATGATGCTTAATTCCAGTTCACTTTTCATTGAAAACCTACCTGTCTATTTTGAGCCCTTTGGTCATGTTAGGTAGTCAGCAGATTTACACGACAGTGATTTTAATTAAATGCTCAACCAGTGATTACTCTTATTTAGAGAAGAAAATAAACTGTCTTCCTATCTGTGTGGAATCACGGAACATCAATTGCAAGGATCATAGTTGCTATATCATTATTTCAATAGATGTGACAAAAACATGGCATGATTGTAGTCATGCATGTTCTCGTTCTGATCGAGGTCTTGGTAATGGATGACAACAAGTTTAGTTTGAACCCATACCGAGTTTCGAAACGATCCCCTTTTCTTGTTTTCGCTCGGAATTTTCCTAAAACTGAGGGATACTGACAAAGCAAATATGAAGACAAGAGCTTTTAGATCGAACCTTAACCAGATGAGTCTATGAAATTTTCTCTTCCTGTTTATTATTTATCATTTTAAAATGGTGAATTGAAATTAAGATTAGGATCGAAACTTTCACTGAAATATCAGGGGCTCTTCGTCATTTGATTGTGGTTTTCCAACCCTCATATCGAAATTGCAAATGTTGGCAATATTCAAGTTGTACGAAGTCTTAGCTGAAGATGTTCGTATTTCCAAGGAAAATGTATCATCTTCAAGTAAGGGTTTCATAGAGGGTTTCCAAGAAAGAATGTGCTCGGCTGGGTTGGTAGGCCGAAAGCGAACTACTAAAACACGGTTTCAACAGGTCTGATTCGTAAATGTGTTTTTTTTAAAACGTAGCTGTCAAGATCGAAACTCGGAAAAGGAAGGCTTATCAATAACAAGTATTCAATTTTTCACTTCGCACGTGGTTGGGAACAATTAAGGATGAGAACTTTCTTTCAATCAAAATTCAACTCCTTTTATGAAACACCGGAGGTTAGAATAGTTAGATTAAATATCTACTGGGCACGTTGTCAGCATGTACCAGGCAAGAAAGTGAGAAAAAGATGCCATAATGATCAAATCTTTGCAAGGAAGTTTATAGATACAGTAGATTGAGCAGATTCTTCCTCCTTGTTTTTGATATTTTCGTCTCCAAGACGAACACGTGTGTAAGTTAATTTTCCTTTGTTCTTGATGCAATTACGACAAGCACACACGTCAACAAGCACGTTGTGAGTCAAAAGAAGTTGCCAACCAGAGAGATATTTTATCATGAACAACCTCTCACAAACACTTCCTCGAAAACAATCTAAATTCTTGTTTGACTTCAAAGTTTCACCTTAAAGGTTTTTTTAAACGATATATTTACTCCGGTGGCAAAACACACAATATTAGACTAACTTTGGTTTATGTACTAGATGATCGTAATGACTTGAGATAAATACCACGAAGGATATTATCAAAAAGCATGTTTACACTATAAATAATTCCACCAATCGTTGGTAAAATCTGCTAGTATGCCAGTCTTGTGTTTCAACTGCCATTTGAAATTTACCCGTAGGGTTGCTAAGGGTTTCGGCAGCACAAAACTGAAACACAGGCTCTGCTATCGGCCAGTTAGTTAGCAGTCCATGCTGCAAACGTGCTTTGGTGTGTTAACCTTGCAAAGGCTACAGTGTACCTCAGCTAGCTATTACCCTATTTTGAGACCTAACTGAAAAGGAAAAAAATGTAAGATATATGTAAACAAAAATTACTGAAAGCAAAAGCCAGTTGCTTATCAGAAATTATGGGATTTGAACAAGCCCACTAAACACTAAGCCACGTCACACACTGTAAACATCTATGAAAGGAAACTAAGACGACTACAGAATCCAATGATTTTGCTTTTATTAACTTCCATTGGTTTTAAAACCACGGACAAGCCCGCAAAAGACAAACCAACCGTGTTTGATGACATAAATAGGAAGTATAGATTAATGGCAGGAACACAATGAGTCTTCTGTCAGAAGTTCTTGTCTAAATGCGTTTCCTTGCACGGAAAAGTCAAAGTTTAGAGGGACATTCCAGATTATACGAGAACGTCCACTCCCTCAACACCCGACAAACAAGCCGTTGTTTTAAGTAAATAAGAAAAAACTCAGATATATAATCTGCCATATGAATGCAAGTGTTATTAAGCTTCGGTGGTAATGAAAAGGATTTACAGTTTGACGACTCAGCGTCTCTTGAAGGACTCGATGGGCTAAACGATACTGACTGATGATAGTTCTTGCTCGCACGCAATCATTCTCACTGAATCGGGCGAGGTTGGGATTTCTCAGGAAAACACTCAAAGACGGTGTTAAGAAATGATTTATATATGACATTTCTTAGCGATAGAATTTGATCAATTTTACCGGTGGCCAACACTAACCGGTTCATTCCGTATAAAACGCGGAAGCGAAACTTGTCGAAACACTCGAAATTTAAAAGGCAGATTACGACACAATCGTGCATGCCAAGAAAAGCGGCAGTCATTTGAAGCTTAAGCAAGTGGGGAATGTTTCCCAAAGTGATGAAATGTCGTTTGGCAGTTTTATTTTCTACGATAGTCGTACTTCAAACTATTCAAGGTAAGTTTCGCAAATACACAACTTTCGTGCATAACAAAATGAAGAACGAAATCAATGTGTCATGCCAGATCATATTCTAATACTTCTGAGTAAAACTTCATGGAAACAGCGGCCAACTATGACAAGAGTTTTTAACATCCGAACGATGAAAGGCCTTGAACCTCCGACCCAAAGAACTAAAGTTCTCAAAAAGTGACTTTCGCTTTACCTGACGAGTGTGGTAAACAGCGAAAATGCTCAAGATTGACTGATGTGAAGAGAAGAAATGTCTATTCTGGGATTCGTTGTTTAATTTTCACTGCGAGTGCACTTTCTTCTGCGTCTAAACCTTGGCCATGTAAGATCAAACATTTTTCGTTCAACATCGTGTTGCTATATACACGTTGAAAGGCTAAAAGAGTAAATCGTTAAATGGCCAAAAGACCGAGCAAAGTTGCCTTATTAAAATGGGTTTTATGACGGGTACCGCACCAGTTTGAACTGGGGGTATTAAATGATTTTTCAAGTGAATGGTCACTTAGCAATTTGTAAGAACTGATTTTCTTCAGTTATGCTTTAATGTCGCCACTAAGTTTCTTCCTTATCTACCATGATTATTTTCTTCAGAATTATTAACATTTGACCAAGTACGAAATGTCGACTGAACAAAGATACTATGGATTTTAAAATTAATCCATGTGAAGTTTGCAGAACCCGGAGTAGAGAGACTCCAAATGTTCTTGCAAGCGCGATGTTAAACTATGTTAACTAAAAAGATCTTAATGATTAGCGGATAATTTTCTTTCCTGGGATAAATTTATGCAAAACATATTTTGCCGTTTTCGCTTCGAAATTTCGTCTTTTTCGCCATAAACTTTACACTGAAAGCAGAGGTCATTCGTCCCATGGCAGAACTAATGGCCGTGGTTTCATACCTGATTTGACGTTCACACCTAGCGCAAAACATTACGCTGAGCAAGCGATTGCCATTTTTTTTCAAATCTACACAACTTTTCAGGCCTGTCGAAAGCAAAACCCCAAGGAGTTAAACTCCATATAGCGTAAAATTCCGAAAATAATCAATGCATAGTGCCTTTTTAAGGTTAATTTTCATTTAAAAATCTCGAAAGGCACTGCCTTTCTTCATCAGGGTTTCACAAAAAATGAAAACAGCTCTAATGTCGTTTGTGAGTCAGTGTCTAATAGATCGTATCATGACATTCACGTTACAAGGAGTTCGCGGCAAAAGGTGTCCTCCTTTCTGTAACCGAAGCCAAGATCCCAATCAAACCGTAATATATTCATTAAAGTGGGTAAAGGGTGACTTTGTAATTTTTATTCAAAGTACCACAACTTTAATTTTGCATCTAATTATTTAATATAAGGAAGTGTACAACACCCAACCTTACTGGCGCGCACAGGATAAAGTATGTTTTCCCCGCCATACTGCACGGCCTAAGATATTTTATTATGAAACAATAGTGGTTGCCATTGGGTACCAAAATGGATTTCCATGACCACTGCGAGGCATTTATCCACGGTGCTGACCGAAAAAGTCGCGCCCGAAGACAAAAGAGTAGACTCCGAGTTCAACATTAATAACAACATTAATAACATCAAATAACATTAATAAGATCAAATAACATTTTTATCCAATAGGCTTCCCCATAGGCACAATCCAGCAAACCTACCGCAAAGAAGTGGCAGTGGAGGGCTCCGAAGTCACTTTAGAGTGTCTTGGTGATCATAAATTAACATTAAACTCTATAGATACCACCCGAAAGTGGTTGAAAGACGAGAAAACTGTCGAGGATAACGACAAGATAAGAAACAAATGGGTGAAGAGAGGAGAATGGACGGGTTTTTCTTTGATCATAAAAAACGTGTCTAAGGAAGATGCTGGTCAATATCGATGCGAGGCGTATATTTTCTCAAATAACAGAATATTGAGAGCATCAAGAGAATTGGAAATATTTGAGAGAGGTAGGTTTGACTTGTGTCTAGGTTTGTAAAGGAGGTTCAAAAGGGTTTTCTGGCAACGCGGGGAATTGATCCCAAGATACACGCGAGGAAATTAAGCGAAAAATGCAAAAAAACAAAACAAAACAAAACAAAAATAAACAAAAAAGAAGGAGAAGAAATGAAAGCTAAATCGCGAAAACCCGAAAACATGCTAATTTGGTTTCGTAAGCAAGTCTCTCGAAGTTAGCTTGGTGACGTACCCTGTTTTTTCGTATTCAAATAAGATCCGTTGTTTCGCACTATAGTGATTCCTTCCTCAAGTGGGGTATTCGTGTACAGGCTAGTGACATCCATTGAGACTAGAGAACGTTGAATCGGTGGAATCCAACTGGATTTCACGTGAAATGGATGTTGCTCAGTATTTTGGTCATGATAGATATATTGAAGGCGCCTCCTTCTGGCAAATTGGTTGAAGTCTGAAATTAGCTGGCGTCTTATCTGGTTTTCTTTCATGACAGGTGTTGGAATGAATTTCAAACCTCGAGAGAGTAAATTGATCTGCTCTGTAGTCAATTGTGTGTCTGAGAGGTTTTTCATGTGTTGCTTGCGTAACTCTATAGTCTCACAAAAACATAGATAATGAATCAAGATTTCACTGTTAAAAAAAGCAATATTTGTCTAAAAAAAAATTTCGTGCAGGGGGTTTCACCTGGAAAAAAAATTCCTGCACAAGCAGTGCGCGAAAAAAAAAAATTCGTACAAGCTGAAAATCCCCCCCCCCCCCCATCACTTTCTTTTCTAATGGTCCGTCCCTAATGTATATTATACAAGTTTCTTTCAGCGGTGATAAACATTGTAAACCAACGCATTTTTTGAAGACTTGACGTTTCGTATACCATATTTATCATCGCTGTTTGTGTTTTATTTTTAATCAAGCTACGACCGCCAAAGAACAATAGTTTATATAATAAAGTTCCTTCCATCTTTGGTTTCAGTCGGACTTTTGCCATTTGCCGTAAACGCAATGGGGACCCACCACTCGCTAACACCCTTCCTCCACCTCAAAATTGTTTACTGTAGGCACTTACATGAACCTGTAAAGAATAGGCCTTATCACAGTTTTGGAAGCCATCTTGGCGGGTAGGCAAACCTGTCCGAAATGCAAACAGTGTTTCTATGGGAATCTGCGTTATACTAACTTGAGAAAACCTTGAATGTAGAAAAAATTGTGAATGGTAAAGTATAGTTGCTAACCAAAGGATTTTACTGACAAAATTCGAGGATCTTACCGGCTCTAGAATTTGTCCAGCGAATTTTAAATTTCCCTTACATTTGTCTGTCAGTAATTTTTTTTCCGTCAACGGACGCGTGCCTGACTAAACGTAAATTTCAAGCAATTGTATGGCAAAATTTAAAATTCCCCTGGGTAAATTCTAGTGCAGGTAGGATCCTTAAATTTTGTCAGTAAAACCTTTTGGCTAACAACTCAAGTTTACCATTGAAGAATTTTTTTTTATATATTCAAGGTTTTCTCACATTATTTAAACGCAGATTCCCATAGAGACATTGTTATTTTGAACACGCTTGCCTACCCGTGAAGATGGCTTCCAAAACCGTGATGTGACCTATTGAACAATTCGCTTCTTCCTGACAGTTCTGAACGTCACAGCTTCACAAACCAATGTCACCTTGAACGAAGGAGCTACAACAACTCTGCAATGCAGTCTGACATATTCAGAAGCAATAAACGTTTCGATATTCTGGCTGTTTGACGGAAAACCCATAAAAGCTGAAGCCTATCATGAGGGAAATGATCAAAACGTAAGTACCACAAACGTAGATCGAATGGCGCTGGAACTGAAGCACGTGACACGCCGACAGGGTGGCACATACTCCTGTGGTGCACTGTCAGCGGATCTTCGAAGATCACAAAAAATTTCTGTCAAAATTAAAGACGCAGAGGGCCCAAAACTAGAAGTAGAGGGAAAAGCAGTTCAGGTTTTGACAAAAGGTAAAAATGTTACGTTGGTTTGTATTGCTGTTTACCCCTCAGCATCTTTCGTGGACACATTTTGGACTTTTAATGGTAGTCGTCGAATACTCAGCAATAATGGAAGCGGAAAATATGAAGAGAGCAAATGGTTTGAGCGGGCTTCGAATGAAAACATCAAAAGAAGAAGGCTCCGTTTGATCATCTATGATGTAGGATTTAGTGACACTGGACAATACGCTTGTGTTCTAAACACTTCACATGGTTTGCAGCGGAAAAACTTCAGCATTTTGGTTACCAAGGAAGGAATTAGTAAGTTTTAATAAAAAAAGTCCATCAAACGGTTTCTGAATAAAACTTGCTGACATGAATTCTGTTGTATCTTTCGGGTAGTCGAGGTACATATTTACATGAAAACGCAGTGAAACTAACCTGCGACTCGGAATGTTCTTGTGTCAATCTAAAAGCAACCCGGGATAAAAGAATAGAAAAGTGAGTTTTATTAGAAAAATCATCTGTAATTTTATCCGCAAATAAGGCAGTTATTATTGATTTGTCACGGTTGTTAAGACAACCATGGCCTAGTTCCTACAAAGTTCCAAACTCGTCTCCTATATCTCAGTGGGGGAGCATCCGAACCAGTGAATCGGAAGGCCGTAGGCTCGACTTCTGCCGGAACACTCGGAATTTTTTTCCGATTATCCCCGATTCACTATCGATACAAAGATAAACGTATTTCCTCAATGAAAACAGTCTTTCTGTAAGAATACGGTGCCCCTCTACAATCTGAGAGATACAACAATGAAAGTACAATCCATAGATGTAATTAGATTCTGTCAGAAGCACATGCCATTGAAACGTGTAACTTGCAACTCTTTTCCATGAAAAGAAGCTGGGGACTTAGGACACCATTTGCACGCGCGGGAAAATGCACGAGCTACGTTATTACTTCCCAAATAAAGAAAATTTTAAACTTAAAAAAAACACCAGCTCTGAACCAGAGTTAAACGCTTTATAAGGTCGTGAGTTTCTGATTCTGTTTAAACGAACAGCGAAAGATGTGATATTACGGAATTTCATCCCGGCAAAAATCTATATTCCGTTTCAATTGATTCCTCACCTGGAACTTCCCAGAATATTTAGTCAATTGGAAAGCCCTATATATTGTGCAGCCATCATATAACAGCCTTGTTATGCACAACTCATTTCTGTATCAGATTGCCCACATTTGGAATCAATTATCAGCCATAACAAAATCCTCGACCACTTTGGCTCAATTTCGTTCTCGTCTGAACGGTGTTGAATTTGCAGGGTGCCCGTGTATGAACTGTATACGCTAGCTATTCTCTTATCTTAATGTTTGCACTAGTTTCTTTTTAGACTATCTTTTAATACAGTTCTGGATTTTTCTAAATTTTTTTTTTTTTTATATGTAAATAGTAATTAGTTATGGTATTGTAAATAGTCGTGCGTTTTTAACATGAGCCACTGGCTCGGGAGATTTGGGCAACCTCTTCCTACGTTTGCGACTTTAAATAAAGTTACCTTACCTTACCTTACCTTACCCTATAAGTTCTGTTTTGCTTGCTAATATTATAGATACAACACCTTCTCCGTGGCATCTCACAGATGACAGAAATCCTGGTCCTATTGGTACAACACTTTTTATTGGTCTTGGTCTTTTCGCTGGATTTTTAATGACAGTCATAGTTTCTTTCAAGCTCTTACGAAGGCGGACAAGGGTGCGATACATAGAGTCAAGTAAGCCATTAATTACTATTAGTAACACTTTTACTCTTAAGAATGATCAGCATGTAAATTCTCCTCCCAATTTCAATTAAATGTCAGTCAAACAGGTATCCAGGATGAAGATAATTAACAGCGTAACAGGTGTGCTCTTGCTATAACACCAAATTCTCATGACTAACCAACAAAGAATTATATGATACTAGTTAGGAGAACGAATGTTTTGATCTTGGGAATGAAATGGTTAAAAAGGGTTACGTTTCTCAACAGGTTTCTATTTCTATTCTATTCCAGTTTGTAGCTGGAAAGCTCCAAGGTCTCATCAGGTGCTTGACAAAAATCCAGAAGTGTGATATAGAACTCGGGTTTAAGGCCCCTCTCTCTCAGAACAGTTTGGCTGTGCTGTGCTCATGAGTTCTAACATGGACGAAAGCTGTTCATGGCTGCCCAGGAACTATTCTCGTCCTCAGAGTCCTCCGTTTCTTTTGGTCACATGGTCGGCGAAACATAGAGCTCTTGTCGTGCCTAAAAATTCAAATTCTTTCATTGGCTGATTAAAATGTATGAGTAGAACGAATTAAAACTACAAGCACTTTGCATTACATTTTATTCCCGGCCCGCATTAGACTGCTAGCATGCCGCAGTCCCTTTCTAGAGATAGTCGCGAGAGCGCGAGAAATAGCCGAGAGCGCACAGCACGGCGAGACTGGAGCGAGGAGAAAAAGTTCCGCTTTCGCTCGGCTATTTTGCGCGCCCTCGCAACTATCTAGAAAGGGACTGCTAACAGTCTAGGCCTGCATGGCAGGAGCAACTGGAATGTCCATAGACAAATTTTTACACCGTCTTTGAGAAACGGAGTAGCCTGATCATTGCCTTGTTTGAAAACTTTAACGCCAACACCTCGTTTTTTTATCTTCTCTCTTTGATTGAGAGGAAACACAACCAGGACACAGCCATTGCTGACTTCTTCTAAACTGTCCACTACAAAAGGAACAGGCTGTAATATGAGAGACTTTCCAAAAGTGCTTGGCATTATACTTAAACAACATTGTTTCCGGCTTCGAAGCAATGGCCCACCCTTTGTTTCGCTGACCAAAAGAAACGGAGGGCTCTGGGGACCAGAATGTCCAAGAACTTGAATGGGTTATAGGCTGTGCGCATGCCTGAGGGAAGCCTCAAAAGGCCAGGCCAGAAGTCCATGAGTAGGATCCTCCCTATGCACTAAATCCTTGAGTCAACGTTTGCACGTATTTTTCTATTTTTAGCACTAACCCTCCAGCGGGAGACTCACATTTACATCACTTTACATTCAACGTTTTGCTATTTTTGTCTTCCTTAGACAATAAGTTTATTCTGATTGGCCATTCTAAACAGTGCGTGCAGAGCCGAAGAACTCGTGGCGTTCTAAAACTAGAAAGATACGCGCAACGGTTGACCCATAGGGCTTGGATGGGAGAGGCAAGCTCCTACTCATATATTTAACAAATATCCTGCGAAATTGCAGGGAATATTGCCTGATACTTAGCCGACGAGGCCGTAGGCCGAGTTTTTTAAAATCAGGCGATATTCCGCAAGATTGACCAGGATAATTGTTTTATTATTTAACACATTGATGCCAAAGCTCAATTTTCTACGTTTATTGGGAAAAAAAACTGGGAAAACTACTATTTTTCCCCCCGACACAAAAAAATACGTAAATCGCAGGATATACATCGAGTATACGCACGACGAATATTGAGCCCGCTATGACCATATTTGGACATCGTGACAATGTGTTGAATAATAATTAAGCAATAGAGGACGTTTTCTGTGTTTCCGTAGCCTCATCTCCCGAGTGTTTAGATGAGGCTATGGAAACAGGGACAAAAGTCCTCTATTGCTTTTCTAAAATATTTTTCAAAGATAATCCAACAAATGAAGGAAACAAATGAAGGAAAATTCTTGATTGAAACAGATTTCCTTGATACACACTCATTTTTCCTACCAGCCAATCAAAACGCGCATCTGGCGGCATATAACCAATCAAAATTCGTGTGATGTCAGCCGTGTTTCCATACTCTCATCTAAACACAGCTATTGACCAATGAGAGTGCGCGGTACTATCCTAATATTAAATATTATTAGTATATACCACACAGGTGAATAATGCTCTCCACGCGTGCTGATTGGCTAACTGGGAGGTGATTATCCAAGTACTATTCACCTCCGAGTAGCCGTTGTGCGAGATTTGAAATTCTCCATTGTATTCTACAAAAGTAAGTTTTTTTGGTTCGTTTTTTTATTCAACCTCTGTGGTATACACTAAAACAATTATTCACCTCAGTGTCGGTGAAAGTGGTGGGTATTTACCTCCACTTCGGTGTATAATTGTTAAATATTCAGGCACGGCTAAGAGGTTTTATTGTCAAATTTAATTCCCCAAGGCTCAATACTTGGCCCTCTACCGTTTACATTATATATGGCACCTCTGCAAAATGTTATTAGCTCGCACAATTTAGACTGCAAGTGCTAAGCAGATGATACTTAAATTTATATTACTATCAACAATCATGAACTTCCAGCTAACTCGCTTGACATCCTTTGCACTTGTGTTGAAGATGTGTTTTCGTGGAGCACTAAGAACATGTTAAAGAGTAACCCCAATAAAACTGAAATACTTCACTTTACCTAGCGATCTAGC
>OX421451.1:7626232-7636232 GCA_949126865.1 Montipora capitata
TGGAGAAGTATGGAGATAGATCGAAAGCCGGACACCTACGTGAAGACCGTCTTGACGTTTGGTGACAAACCAGCGCCAGCTATGGCACAGATAGCCTTGAGAAAAACAGCAGCAGAAGGAGAAAATCACAGTCCGAGTGCAGCAAAGACACTGAAAGAAAACAGCTACATGGACGACATTCTGGACTCAGTGCAAACTGTGTCAGAAGCCCGGCAGCTGACGACGGAAATTGATGAGGTGTTAGCCAAAGGTGGTTTTAGCATTAAAGAATGGCAATCAAATATAGATTTAAAGGACACTGGCGATAAACAGAATGAAGAAGTGAACGTTCCTAATGGATCAGGAGAAGATAAGGTCTTAGGCACTGTGTGGAACTCTACCGAAGATTCCTTTAAGTTCAAAGTGAAATCTGAAACCATAGACTGCCTGAACTCAAGCGAATGGACTAAGAGAAGTATCCTCAGTCAAATAGCAAGAATTTATGACCCTGTTGGCTTCGCAGCAGCTTTTCTGATACGAGCTAAGATTGGCTTTCAAGAGCTATGGCAGCAAGGATATGAGTGGGACCAAGACCTCCCTTCAGCAGTGCAAGAGAAGTGGCTCAGTCTTTTCAAGGAAATGAAAGAGCTTAATGAAGTTTCCTTTCCAAGAAGTTTATCCCCACCGGAACCCGCAGATTCCCAACCGACACTTTGTGTCTTTGCAGACGCATCTCAAGACGCATTTGGCGCATGTGCTTACATCAGATGGGCAGTAGAGAAGGGTGAATTTGACATCAGATTCATAGCAGCCAAGTCAAGAGTAGCTCCCTTCAAACAGATCACAATCCCGCGGCTTGAGCTACAAGCGGCTGTATTAGCTTCCAGATTACAAGCCACAATCAAGGAAGAGTCTCGTTTCCAGTTCAAAGAAACCGTCATCTTTACCGACAGTGCCATCGTGTTAGCATGGGTTCGTGGCAAGATCAGGCGTTACAAACCGTTTGTCTCTAGCAGAATAGGAGAAATTCAAAGTCAAACCGACCCAGCACAGTGGAAGCATATCCCAAGCCGACACAACGTAGCAGATGATGTCTCGCGTGGTATAGTGGTTACGGAGTTGTCAGGAAGATGGCAGTCCGGACCAAATTTTTTACGCCTGCCTAAAGAACAGTGGCCCCAGAGCGAACCAGAGCCGAACCAAGAAGAAGTAGAGAAGGAATGTAGGAAGACGTTGAATGTAGGAGCTGTGGCATTCTCGCCAACTATAGTTGACAGCAATAGATTTTCCAGTTGGAAGAAACTAGTTCGCGTGATGACATGGGTACTCAGGATGAAGAGAAACTTTCTAGCCAAGATAAAGCAAACTAACGAGTCCCAAATGTGTCAAGGACCGCTATCTGCTCAAGAGTTAGAGGAAGGCAGAAAACATGTTATCAGACACGCACAGAGAAGCCTACAGAACCGCCTGGTGAACAACGAGTTCAAGATGCTAAGTCCCTTTGTAGATGACGAAGGCATTATCCGAGTTGGAGGACGCGTCGACAAGGCGATCGTATCCTATGAAACAAAGCACCCAGTATTGTTACCTCATGACCACATCGTATCACGTCTTATCATAGAAGAAGCTCATCGGTGCGGACATCCCGGGGTAGCGACAACAGTAGCTAAAACGAGAACAAACTATTGGATAGTGCGAGGTCACGACCTTGCAAAAGCAGTCAAGTACAAGTGTGTTTTTTGCAGAGAAATGGAACCGAAGACAGAAACGCAGATCATGGCCGACCTACCTCCACACCGAACGGCACCAGACACCCCGCCATTTCATTATACGTCGTGCGATTATTTCGGTCCCTTCACGGTAAAAATTGGAAGAAACAAAACGGCGAAGTACTATGGAGTTATCTTCACATGCCTCAACACCAGAGCCGTCCATCTAGAAATAGCTACTGACTGTTCTACCATGGAATTCATTCAAACGCTTCGCAGATTTTTTTCCATCAGAGGTTACCCCGCTATGATGATAAGCGACAACGGAACGCAGATGGTAGGAGCTGAAAGGGAACTCCGCAAGATGATTGAAGGATGGGACATTGCAACACTTCGAGAATATTGTGCCGATAAAGGAATGCAGTGGAAGTTTACAACCCCAGGAGCACCACACCAGAATGGTTGCGCAGAGGCTCTTGTAAAAAGTTGCAAGACAGCTATAAAGAAAGCAGTGGGAAATCACACCTTGACACCTTTTGAATTGTATACGTGTCTTTTAGAAGTTGCTAACCTAGTCAATCAACGTCCGATTGGCCGAGTTCCAAATAATCCAGACGATGGAGCTTATTTATGTCCGAACGATATGCTGTTAGGTAGAGCGTCTTCTCAAGTTCCGCAGGGCCCATTCAGTGAGACAAGGAACCCAAGGAAAAGAGTAGAGTTCATCCAGCAGATTGTGGACTCCTTCTGGAGAAGGTGGACAAGAGATGTGTTCCCCTTGTTAGTACCACGGAGGAGGTGGAACGTAGACAGACGTAACGTTTGTGTTGACGACTTTGTCATGGTGCAAGATTCGAATGCATTGAGAGGAAAATGGATTACCGGACGGGTTTTAGAAGTGTACCCAGGACTGGACGGAAAAGTCAGGAACGTGAAAGTAAAAACACCAACTGGCGAATATTCAAGACCTATCACGAAGATAGCAATAGTGCAACCAGCCGAAGGCTTTGAGTAAGATGAAGAACGCTTCCTTCATCGGGGCGGAGGAAATGTTACAGCGATAGAACTGATTGATTAGTACCGGAAACGCACAAAGCTTTGATTGACATTTTAAGAGAATTCATTTTAGTGACTAAGGCTTAAGTTTCAGATCAGTTAATAGCACGTGTTTGAAAGGATATGAATCAGTCGCTAACCAGTTTCAGTAGTTTAAGTCAACCAGTTTCAGCAGTTTTAAACAGTCGAGTTGTTCAGTTTCAAGAGTTCGTAGTTTACGGAAACCCGCCACAGAAGTAAGTTTAGTTCAGTCTCTTATTTTGATTCTTTTCTGTTCATTTGCTTAGAGATTTCGCGTATTCAAATATCTCAATAATTGTTATGTAATTTTGTTCATTTCAGATCGAATAATTATCATAGTGAATAAAACATTGATTATACGATACACGGTTTCTTCCGTAAACTTTCAAGCCGTCGATACTCCAACTGTCCAATTACTAACATTCCGGCTCACGTCTGTTTTGTCTCACAAGTTTTAAGAGAGATTTCTAAGTAAAGTAATATTAAAATTGACCATAAACCCCCGTAGCCATATATGAATATTGATATATCGAACGTGGCCTATTGCGTTTAGTGTAACTGGTGACTGCAGTTTGAAACATGTACAATGTAACAATGTTTTCTTTAATGCCTTTTGTTCATTTTAAAATCAGTTTTAACAAATACTTGAAATTCGACTACACTCCCGAAAACGATGCCTCTGTATTCACATCTGCAAATCATCAGACCTTTTTTAAGTCTTAATTTGCGGATGACGGCTACAAACCAGATACTTCATTTCACAACGCAGGCTTAACAATAAAATTCGGTTGGAAGTTAAAAACGCACCTATATGATGTAATGTCCCCAGAGGGGGACGGCATGGAGTGCTGTGGTGTGGCGTGGGTGACAAGACCTACTTTTTAAACAATAACATCTTATTTTCATGTTAGGTTTGTTTTAAAACTATTGTTCATGGTTCCTTAAACTAGCAAAAATCCGGCGTAAAAGAATAACAATAACAATGATAGTAATAATATTAAAGTACTAAAATCTCGCTAAACCTTTGTCGATTTCAAAGCCCCTACTAACTTAAATCCTAAATCATGCGGGATATGATGTGAACAATATGAAAAGTTCGGATCTCGCTAGTTACGTGGGATGTCTTGTGGAATGCCACGTGGGATTCCATAGGCATACAACGTCAGAAAACCTGTGCAGTTCCTTTTTTTTTTGTTGGTGTTGCTTTTCTTCTTCGTAGTCACAAATGTGCATACCCCACGAAAAAAAAAAAAAGATTTTCCGGAAAATTGCCTTTCCATTTGACCTCAAACCGAAATTTCCGGATTTTTTTGGCTATATAAATGGTAAGCACCCGCGAAAACCGGAGTACCCGGAGAAAAACCTAAATCTAAATTCCAATTCGATCAGATGCACAGGATCTCCCTGTAAAGGACTTTCGGGTGAGTGGATCTTCAAATCTCTGAATACACCTCATGCATTTTGAGATAACCTTTCAACGTTTTCATCTTTCTCTCTCTTTTAAAATTCCTAGCCTTCTGAGAGCCGGCGCTTTGGGTTAAAAAGGAAAGAACAAATAGTTTTCGAAATTTGTCTTCTCAGCGCGTCAATGGAATGTTTTATCCATCATTGAGGTACATAAATATATTGAATAATCATTGATTCTTATCTTTGCCTTCCAGTCATATCTTCAACTGATGAAGACCAAACAGAATTCGACTACGACGTATTTGTCACGTATAGTAAAAAGGATTGTGCCTGGGTTGACAAAGAGCTCTTACCTCTCTTGGATAAGAATCAAGTCAAGTATTGCGTGGATCATTTAAAAGAGACAGCGGTTTGAAAAAAAAAACAGTTCCTAAAGCCTAGTTTTCATATGTCGGGAAAATCCCAGACGATCGGGGATTTCGCATTTTCCCGACCGTCCCAGATTTTGCCGACTAATGAAAACCTTCAACCGTAGACATCCCCGATAATCTGGGATGGTCGGGGACGAATCGGGAAAATAGAAAACGTTTCTATTTTCCCGACGCGTCCCAGATTTTTGCGATCGTCGGCGATGATTCCCGACATATGAAAACTCAAATTTGTACTGTCGGAGACGTCGGCGATGGTTTTAGCTCGTTACCAATCCTCTAAATTGCAAATTGCAAGGTTTGGCAAACTGTTGGTTTGGCGCACTTTCCATTTATCTGGGACAAGCGTCTGGCGATTTTCAGATAAGTCGGCAAAATCTAGGACGGTCGGGAAACTGCGAAATCTCCGATCGCCTGGGATTTTCCCGACATATGAAAACTAGGCTTATAAAGATGAATGGTTGATCATTGGCTAGATCGATGGACCAATAATTGACATTAAATTCGGCATGTGTTATTAACCCATTGACTCCTGACCCCCCCCCCGTCTTTTCCCTCTCCCCCACCCTTCCCATTGACGAGGAAAATCGAATGGCGTTATAAAAAGTAGATTCTACGCACCCTTTTAATAAGTCCTAAAAAAGACCTAAAACTTTTCCGATTTCTTTTCTTGTTTGAACCCTTTGTACATTTCTGAATAAACTTTAAAAGCATGAGTTTGACGTCATTAGCGGAAAACGGCAATTATTAGACTTATTAAAAGGGTGTATAAAGTATCACTTCCAGGGGTCAATGGTTCAATAGGCCTTATTCACGATAGCCGCCATGTTGGTCTTTAAATTGTCATGCAAATTAGCCATGTGTTATGCTGGGGGGCAAACATTGGAAAAAAGGAAAATTGCGGAAAAGCGGCTAGTCAAAATATTGAAAATAACATTGCTAAAAGTACATTTTAGAATTTAGAATTAAGTACCTTTTATAATAATTCTATATCATTGATTGCGTTTGACATTTTGACTTTCTACTTCCAATCGTTATCTCCTCATTTTTCACTAAAAAAACATCGAAGTAACTTGTGTAATCATTCTATTTTACTACTTAGGTGATAAACATTCAATTAACGTAAAGCAAATCATCTGTGTGGCTAAGATGTTCGTTATAACCTCTCGAACTTGTGTTGTTTGCCCCCTCAGATGTGAGTAGCTAATTTGCATGATAATAGCAAATCCAACATGGCGGCCATCGTGAATAAGTCTATTAAAGTGGGCATAGTTTTAGTGGGAATGTAAAGGTTGTTTACCGAGATCCTATTATAAACTGGAAAATGAGTACTTAATAAAACACTACGTTATAAAAACGAGCGATAAAAAGGAGAATGACGTTTCGACCGTTCTACAGTCATTTTCAAGTTAAAGTTCATGGATAAAAATTCCGCATTTATACAATTTCTGAAATAATGGAATGAAAGGTAAAAAGTGAAATATTTACATACGAACAATAAGACAAAAATGAAGTGCAAATGAGAAGTGAAGAGAATAAAAACTATTAGAAGTGTTAAGAAAACAGGTTTGCGCGGATAGAATCACTCTGTTCGTTTAATTAAAGTCCCGAGTAAGAAATATTTCAAAAATCAAGCAATTAAATTTCTTCGAGCACTTTCTCAGGATCCTAAAGCTCTTTGTGATTTCATGTGGCTCGTTTCCATGTTGCTCCTACTATGGTTGCCGATTACCAATCGTTTGTGTTCCTCCACAGGTTGATGTAGGTGTCGGCTTGTAAAGCCGACACAATCTGCATCACACAGATCACACTCAAAGAAATATACAACATTTTGCTGATTGACAATTGGAGGTTTGGGTTCCTTAGCTTTGCATTGAGCTCATCTTTGAATTTTAGGCTTGTAAAAACAGGATGTACTTAATTGGTATCTTTCGGCTAAGATCGCTAAGTTGATCGCGTAGAAAATCATAATTTATTTACGGAATTTTTCTTTGATCACACTCAAAGAAATATACAACATTTTGCTGATTGACAATTGGAGGTTTGGGTTCCTTTAGTTCGCTTTGCATTGAGCTCATCTTTGAATTTTAGGCTTGTAAAAACAGGATGTACTTAATTGGTATCTTTCGGCTAAGATCGCTAAGTTGATCGCGTAGAAAATCATAATTTATTTACGGAATTTTTATCCATGAACTTGAACTTGAAAATGACCTTAGAACGGTCGAAACGTCCTTCTTCTTTTTTTATCGCTCGTCTTTATAACTAAGTGAAAAGGGAGACCCTAAGAAAATCTGTGTAAAATCTACGTAAATAGTAGTGGAATTCAAAGTTGAAGCAGGCTCGTTCTGTTATGCATTAGAAGAGGAACGAATTTAAAAAAAAGAAAATAGGACCGCAATTCGTACATATGTGGCTTACGGAATTTAGCTGCTTTGATGGGAAGCTGACAAAGAGTGCTTTCCATTCAACAAAGTCACTGGTACAAATTTTCGGAATTTTCGCTGGTCGAATGGAACGCGTTCGACTACATCCCAGAATGCGAAGTCATGTGTATTGATATGTTTATTGAGGTTTTTTTCGCTTTTCCACATGAGCTCACGGAGGGAGACTGAAACGGACATCTCTCGCGAATGGAACACGAAAGTTCGGTAGTTCTGAAAATCCAGCAAAGAGGGTGCAATGAAAACATATCCCCAAGTTTTAGAGAAATTTCCCTAAAACCGACATCTCTCGTAAATGGAACAAGCAATTTCCGGTAATTCTGGAAATTTCCCCAAATTTTCGAAAAATTTCCCGAAACTTTGCCCGTTCCATTCAATTTCGGCCCGGAAATCTCGAAACTTTTTGTTGAATGGAAGGCGTCCAAATTCTTGGTATGTATGTGGTCATTTGTCCAGTCGAGTTACGGTTAGATAGTTTCCCATATTGTTTTTGTCACTCAATAAAACAAGATAACTGAGATAAAATAGACCATTTCTGAGTTCCTGAAACCCTCATTTTCAAGATGAGGGTTATTGGTCAATCTGTTAAGTCCCATTTTCACAACAAAGGTTGTACATGTAGCCTCGCTTTGAAAGTGAGCATTTTATCGAATTAAAAAAAGAAACAGCATCCCCTCTCTCACGAGATTTAGTTATGATTTTGTTTACGGTGGATGTGAAATTAACTCTAGGGAAGCATTTCATATAATATTTTTTTGCATTTTGTGCACCAAAGCATAATTTACTTTAAAGACAGGCCTGGGGCATTCAGAAAAATACTACGATGTAAATAGAAGCCATTGGGAGCTTGATTTCATTTAATGATTAACTTTACACCAAATGTTAGGTTTTTGTACGGTACATTAGCCATTTACATGATGATGTCAAGTTGACCTATTCATTTCATGTTTCCACATAGCTTGAATTTGGTAACCACACTGGAATAAAATTACAATTTCCATAATAAGAAAACCCTGAAAGATTCTGGTACTTAAGGGAAATGATACCATCATGCACTTGCATGTACATTGAACTCTGTTGCATTTTTTATGTTTAACTGTTCCTGGAATCTATTGTGGTGATAGTATCTCCATTAAACTTTCTGTTAGATAAAACACTCCAGGTCAAATTGTAAATCGTATTGGGTTAACTGAAGTTATAAGAAATGTTCAAAATACTACTTATTAAATTAAAGATATTGTTTGTGTTCTGATCTTGTTATACACCTATCGTTTTTTTTTTTTTTTTTTTTCATGAACTTGTCCATTTTAGTCTGAAGTGTCCGCTCTCTCCTCGCCCAAACCCGCCAAAGGGGCGAGGCTACTCTCGCCCGCCCCGCCCCTTTGGCGGGTTTGGGCGAGGAGACGGCTGACACTTCAGACTATTGTCCATTTGCAACCCCATATCCACCTACCTCAACTAATTTTTTTTTCTGTCTTTCTTGAAAGTACAGTCCCGCAAGACCCAAATACAATATTGTAAACATTTTGTCTCAACCAACTGAAAATAGAACCTTTGTGACCAAAGTGATAACAGAAACCTGAGCTCAGTATTATGTTACCTTACATGTATGTATTATGCATAATTTCAAATGACATCAACATGTCTAATGACCAGCTTGGTTAAGTGAAAGGTAACAAATATCAGTTCCATAATTGTGTTCATAAAAATCCAGCCCTTACTTTGGTATTTTAAATAAGCACAAGTTTATTTTTCATAAACAAGAAATGTCAAACCCGATTGCATGACAATATATTTGTTAGATAAAAGAAGCATGAATAATCTACAATGGCTCCGTTCCTGTTGTTTTAGACATTTAAAAAAAGGCAAAATACCACCATGTGCGGTTAAAATGGAATGCTGTTTCCAGTGAAAACAGAATTATCCCATTTGAATGAGTTAGAGTGCAGGCTTTTGGCACCAAGGTTGGCTTTTCAGAAGATTCTTCAAGCTCCAAGAGGAAACCAATTGAAGATAAAAGGAATGTTGTAAATGTTCCAGCAGATGACAAGCCGATTGAAGGAAAGCCGGGATGTGAAATCTAAGCAACAAAGATGAACGTATAACTAGATAAACTAGACCCTCCGTGAGGGTACACTGGGTTGCCTGTGGTACGTGCAGCGTTCCAGGCAATTTTTTTCAAGTTGGGGGGTCATTAAAGACCATTTAAGGGCTCACCCAGAAGTCATACCAGCAGAGTCCCTTTGGCTCACAAGTCCTCACACGTTCGTACGACGAAACAGATCCGTTTCTGAGGTTAAAAACCTGGCTACCAGCCTATTAATTAATCATTTGTCAGAAAGAAGAAATTCCTGTCCTCTTTAAAAAAAATTGACACGCATTGCGTACGTGTGGTAGTGAAGTAACACAGCGATTTATTCCATAATATCAACTGAGCTGTGTGTTGTCTTCCAGGAGATTCAAGTTGTTCTTGCGTAATATGTAGCTCTAACAGTGCACGATATTGTTTTGGTTTTGTCTATCATTGTAGTGCCATGGTAGAAGTCTTGGGTAAATAGCCTGAGAAGACATGTGGTTACTGGCAAAGTACTGAACCCAGAAAGATTGAAGAAAATAAATGGGAAGTGAAAAACATTGTCTTCTGGGATGACATGTTGACAGTTGTGTTTGCGTAATATGTAGGTCTAACAGTACACGATATTGTTTTGGTATTGTCTATCATTGTAGCGCCATGGTAGAAGTCTTAAATAAATAGCCCCTTGAGAAGACATGTGGTTACTAGCAAAGTACTGAACCCAGAGAGAGTCAAGAAAATAAAAGGGAATCAATAAACATTGGCTTCTGGGCTGACTTGTTGATCATGCAACTTCTTTCCACCACAAGTGTAAGCGTGCACTGACTGCATCTGACAGCTTTGTAAACAAAAGTTGAAAGCTGAAGTTAATTCCTATCCGGCAGG
>OX421451.1:7643732-7648732 GCA_949126865.1 Montipora capitata
TGGAACAATGATGATCCCTTCCCCTTCCTCCATTTCGATTTTCTTTAAACAACGAAGTATCAGGCTTAAAGGGGGGAAAGCATAAAATTGTTCTTGAGACCAAGAGCAAGAGAAAGCATCCATAAATTGTGCCTCAGGGACTGGCCTCCATGACACGTAACGGGGAACTTTTCTGTTAATTCTAGATGCAAAAAGATCAATGGATGGCATGCCATAGGTCTCAACAATGCTGTGAAAAATATTTTCCTTGAGAGACCATTCTGTGTTATCATTAAATGTTCTAGATTCCCTATCAGCCTCAACATTTTCTTTACCTGGTAACGAGATTGCTGTCACCCAGATATTTCTCTGGATACACCTGGTCCAAATTTCACGTGCAATCTTATTACATTCCAAAGAATGAGTGCCACCCATGGCATTTATGTAAGAGACCGCAGTGGTATTATCTATGTGGAGGTTAATATGACAATTTTTCATCGAGTGGCAGAATGATTTCAAAGCAAAAAAAGCAGCAAGTGTTTCTAACTCATTGATGTGACAGTTAGACTCAGTTACAGTCCAGCGACCTCCTGCTTTATCTCCCTTGCACACTGCCCCCCACCCTTTTTTTGAGGCATCAGAATACAGGGTGAGTAATGGATCCCCATGGGATATCCACTTAAATGAGCTCTCAACATTTTTGATCCACCATTTGAGGTCTATAACTGAGGTATCTGACAATATCATTACTGAGTTGTAGTTTCCCCTCCTTTCTTTCAGAGCTTTGATTTTGTCTATTTCTAAACTTCTATAGAAAAGCTGTGCATATTCAACACCAGGGAACATAGAAACCATTAAGCCTATCACTTCTGAGACATTATGAACTGAAACATGAGTTTTTGTCAATAGAGCTGAACATTTGTGTTTCAGTTTTCCAGCTTTCTCTGGTGTTGGCCTCACTGTCATCGTGAGTGAGTTTAAGATAAAGCCCAAAAATGTTAACTCATGGCTGGGTGCAAGAATTGATTTCTCTTGATTTAGAAGAAAACCCACTTTGGTGAAAAGGTGGACAGTGTCCTGAACATTATTAGTGCATTCATCAAAAGAGGGGCCTTGCAAGTATGAATCATCAATGTAGCCCACATTTGTGTGTCCCATTTGCCTTAAGGTGGAGTAGACAGGCTTAAGCAATTTAGTAAAAAGTCGGGGAGCAGAAGCAAGACCATTAGGGAGGCAAGTAAACTGAAATTATTCCCCCCCTCCAGGAGAACTTCAAATATTTTTGGCATTTCTCATTGATTGGAACCGAATAATATGCATCTTGCAAGTCTACAGATGCCATATAACATCCAGGTGTCATAAGCAAAATTGCTGAAGTTAAGCTTTCCATTTTAAAATGATGGTTGCTAATATATTGATTTAAGTTCTTCAAATTGAGAATGAGCCTATACTCTCCAGTCTTCTTTTTACGAAGAAATATAGTAGAGAGAAATTCTCCATGACAGTGCTGTGATTTCACAATGACTCCCTTTGTCAGAAGTTTGTCTAATTCTGAACTGATAATCTGTGATTCTTCAGAATTAAATGCGATTTCCTTTGGGGGAAGCATTTGCACAGGAGGGCAGTCAACAAAATCAACATTAAAACCCTTGAGGGTTTTGAGAATCTGCGGATCGGAAGTCAATTCTCTCCATTCAGGGAAATATAACTTCAATCTACCTGCCGTTTGTACTGGTTCTACAAGTAAGTCTTCAGAAGCTTTGTTTACTTGCTTTGACCCTTCGACTTGGGATACTTGTCTGAATTCTGTCACCAGCCTAAAAAATTTTCCTCTGGCACCAGACGATTGATTCCAGATCTTTATGTTTCACCACCTGTCTTGACGTTCCATTCTTGAGCTCCATATGGGTATATTTCTTTTAAAGATGTACGAAAACGCCATTCGCGTTACAATGACTTCCATTACAAGTTAATTGTGCAGAGCAAGCTACGCATTACCTCAGCCCCCTCAAACCTGACAAAATACGCACAGAAGACTCTATGCACAAAGACACCACTTAGCAGGGGAGTGACAGGCAAGACTTTTCCCGACACGGAAAAAAACTAGACCCTCCGTGAGGGTACACTGGGTTGCCTGTGGTACGTGCACCGTTCCAAACAATTTTTTCAAGGTCATTAAGAAGTCATACCAGAAGAGGCCCTTTGGCTCACAGGTCCTCACACGTTCGTACGACGAAACAGATCTGTCCTTGCGTAATATGTAGCTCTAACAGTGCACGATATTGTTTTGGTATTGTCTATCATTGTAGTGCCATGGTAGAAGTCTTGGGTAAATAGTCTGAGAAGACATGTGGTTACTAGCAAAGTACTGAACCCAGAAAGATTGAAGAAAATAAATGGGAAGTGAGAAAAATTGGCTTCTGGGCTGACATGTTGATAAACTTCTTTTCACCACAAGTTTAAGCGTGCCCGCTGAGCACCTGACAGCTTTGTAATGCCGAAGTTCACTGAAGTCAATCCCTGTTCGGCGGGGTTAGTGTTTGGATGGGAGACCAAAACAATATACCCCTCATAAAACAGAAGCATCGGACCGAAAATACTATTAACGCTAACAAATGCGAACTCAGCAAGGTACAGATCTTGTTAGCTTGCTTTATGCAAAAACAAATATTGATGCAAAAGTAAATAACTATTGATACACAGTTTTTAGAAAGAGCAGAAGGAAGTCTCCAGGACGGTCGATCGAGAATCACATATTTACGACATGAAAACAACATTAATTTTGAACCGTGAATATAGAATATAAAAAGTTACCATCAGCGACAAACATTTTGGGAGATTTTTGTTACGTTCAAATAAATCGCCAAATCGAAAGTGACATGGCCGGAATTCAGCGGGCGCCGTGATTAAGTTACCGCGGCATGTTTACTCGCCAAACAGTGAAGCATCTGTGTCAAATGATGGCAAGATACCGGGTTTTTGTAAGTTTCTTTTTCTGTCAAGTGTTATAAAGTTTGACAATGAAATGAGCGAAGTCAAAACAAAGATCACAATCGCACAACTCTTGTTTATGCAAAGTCAAAATTTACTCTCCAAGACGCGTTCGACGTTATTTATCACCAGGTAATTCCATCATTTTGGAAATAGCAGCTACTTTATTATTCATCTGCGTCACAATTTGTCACTGATTTTGGGGCTCATTTTGTTGAAACTCAAGCACGCTTCCAACAGGCCTGTGAACCCTTCCTGCTTACAGAGCAATACTAAAAAACTTCTCCCATATCACATTTCAACCTTAAGCTCGGAAATTCAATACACAACATGATATTATAATTCACAAAGGCAGAAAATACCACAGAATCCTTTTCCAGCGAAAAATTTATTGAAACAAACAACATATTTGCTCTTAGCGGCGAAAACCTCTTCCTATTTCATTGCGTGCGTGAAGACAAGAAACTCAATCGTGTCAAATTACCATGTACTTCAGGTAAATACAGTTCACTTTGATTTCGTCTCGACGGGCGATAGATTGTTGTCGAAGTCCAGTACTCGTAACTTTGAGATTCCTGCCTAGTTTATCCAACTGACTTTCCATTATTGAGCTCCATAAGGGTATATTTTGTTTAAGGATCCACTAAAACGCCATTCGCGTTACATGAGTTTCGACGCCATTGCAGGCTAAGTTAATGATTCTCGGCTGTGTCCACCAGAGAAATCTACGCAGTTCCACTACCCTCTCGATCCTAAGAAAATACGCGCAGAAGGCTCTATCCACAAAGACACCACTTACCAGGGGAGTGACAGGCAAGACTTTTACCGAAACGGAAAAAAAAAAAATAAAAATAAAAAAAAATAAAAAAATTAAAAACTAGACCCTCCGTGACGGTACACTGGGTTGCCTGTGGTACGTCAACCGTTCCAGACAATTTTTTTCAAGTTGGAGGGTCATTAAAACCATGTAAGGGGTCACCCAGAAGTCATACCAGCAGAGGCCCTTTGGCTCACAGGTCCTCACACATTCGTACGACAAAACATATCTGTCCTTGAGTAATATGTAGCTCTAACAGACTGAGTGCACGATATTGTTTTGGTATTGTCTATCATTGTAGTTAAGTGGCATGGTAGAAGCCTTGGGTAAATAGTCTGAGAAGACATGTGGTTACTAGCAAAGTACTGAACCCAGAAAGATTGAAGAAAATAAATGGGAAGTGAGAAACATTGGCTTCTGGGCTGACATGTTGATAAGCTTCTTTTCACCACAAGTTTACGCGTGCCCTCTGATCATCTGACATATACCCCTTCGTAAAACAGAAGCATTGGACCGAAAATACTATTAACGTTAACAAATGCAAATTCAGCAAGGTACAGATTTTGTTAGCTTGCTTTATGCAAAAACAAATATTGATGCAAAAGTAAATAAATATTGATACACAGTTTTTAGAAAGAGCAGAAGGAAGTTTCTAGGACGGTCGCTCGAGAATAACATATTTACAACATGAAAACAACATTAATTTTGAACCGTGAATATAGAGTATAAACAGTTACGATCAGCTACAAACATTTTGAGAGATTTTTGCTACGTTCAATTTTGTTATTGTACGTTTTGGCTGCACAAATAAATCGCAAATCGAAAGTGACATCGGATCATGACTAAAACACCACACGAGTACGTACCGCCTATATGTACACATCTCAAATCTTCCAGGGCAAAACGCTTTGTAGATTGTTCTTGAGAATAGCTAGGCTGGTCCGAGCAAGGCATTGAGATTATATTGACTGGTAAGGGGATGGCCGGGGACGTTTTCAAGTGAGAAATCTTGTGCATCGTGACATATTCACCTCGTGAAGATTCGTTAGGAGCGCTTTAGTCTCTTCAGCGCTGACAAACAATTCCTACAAATGTATGTAGAATCGTTTTCCACTATACACTCCATAGATAACAATTCCGGTCGTACTTTAAAAGAAAAACCTCTTTGACCATCAAAAAGATTTTTATTCGAATTTTTTACCCTGCACAAAGT
>OX421451.1:7658732-7686232 GCA_949126865.1 Montipora capitata
ATTTAACGCCAAGGATGCCATTAGAATGCACTTAAAGGCAGGTGCATGAGTCATTGATTGGGAGAACTTTCCAATAAAAAATGTTCAAATTTTGGAGTAATAACAGAAAAAAAGTTTGATATCTTTTGCATGAAATGATTCTGGCAATACTCCAGACCAATCGTTTTTGTTTTCGGCGTCTTCACAATCCCAGAACAGCCATTCCTCGGTCACGCGCATGTTCATAACAGCCTGACAACGCCTGGAGTGTTTCAGCAGAAGGAATGGTTTACGCATAGGCAGTTCGATAGGTGTGTCCGCTGAACCATCTGACCGGCAGCAAAAATACATGACCGTGTCTTTGCGATAAATGCCATCAGGAAGTTCTCCGCCAGCACTGTTATCGTTTTTCGTATCTTCGTCGTCCCATTTGATCCAGCTTTCACTGAAACCTGTCGCGTCGGAAACAAGAAGCTACAGTTATTCAAATTTTCTCTTCCACCTTTTGACGAGTATTTTTGGACTGGAGTTGCATGTGTAGCCTGCATTATTTGACTACACCGATGTACCCTCGCGATAACAAAAGCGCGGGTCGACGATCACTCCATAACGTGTGTGGCCCTTAGAGGGAGGGCCCATTATCTACTCCGGTCAAATTCCAAAACTTGAATGTGTTTTTACAGAGAGAGAGCTGCTCAATCCCGATTTTGGGATGTTTGAAATTCAATTGAGGTTTTTATACCTAAAAAAGGAATGGAAGAATGCTTTCGGATTTGTTTCTATCACAAGAAGTAAGAAATGAAGTTCTGCTTGATGCGTTGTACAATGTCGTTTTGTCGTGCTAGAGTTACACTGCAGACTCAAATGATAGAGAAAGCCGGGCTGGCTGTTCGGCTGTAGCAAGCAACATTTTCCAATATTTCGTCAAGCAAGGCTTGCCTTCTTCAGGGAGAAAAATGTCTAGACTTGTTTTAGAGTTAAATTGTCCTGGTTTTGATTTTTAAAACATCAAAAATATACCACTTGAGAATCGAGAATGCACTCATTCTTACCACTGGGACACTTTCCTTTCTTGTATATACAGTACTTTCCTTTAGGCCAGTCGCGGTTTCCTTCCTGGTTTTCTTTCACGCAAAAATGCTGGGTTATGACGTTGTTTTTCCTAAATCCCTTTAAGTGCACTGGCCTAGACCAGTTACTCAGTGGACGTGTGTCTTCTGTGTTTTGCCGAACATGCCCTTTTGACCAGGACAATTTTCTTGACTGCGGGCATCCAGTGACAGGCATTGGTAAGGCATAAGTCCCTCTTGGCCATCGCACTGAATTATTCAAACAAAAACAAGATGGCGTTTTAAAAGTACAGAGACTCTGTATATAAAGTAAGTAAAGTCTGTTTACTAACCAAGTGGCCTATCATAGCCGGAGCTTATCTCGGTTTCTGTGGCATGAAGCGACTAGGAGTATTTTTACTCCCCACTGGATGGGATGCCAGTCCATCGCAGGGTTACCCCCAGCATTTCGCCGGTACCCATTTATACACCTGGATGGAGAGAGGCACCGTGGGAGTAAAGTGTCTGCCCAAGAACACAACTCAATGTCCCCGGCCAGGACCGGAACCCGGACCACTCGATCCGGAGTCGAGCACACTAACCATGAGGCCACCTTCTGTATGTAAAGGTAATGACATCATTTCAAGTGCAATTTGGAATAAACAATTTTTTCAAAGACGAGCCCACGAGCCCCTTGGGCGAGTACAATTTTTAGGCTTCGGAAAAATTCTGCTTATTTTTTCCAAACAGCAAGAGAGAAAAATCATGTGATTACTTGTTAACAACATTCACAAGATGATTCATTTTGAAATGGCGTTGTCGTAATCAAGTAGAAGCAACGCACTCGTATCACGCAATCACGTGAAAATTGCACCACCCAGGGCTCGCATTTAATTTGATTGGCTATCTGAGACTTTCTTTGATCATTGACCAATCAGAATGCATGGTTTGTTACCAATTTTCTGCACTGTCACTGTGTCAAAACTGCATTTCTCTTAACCAGTCCGAACTGAGTAATTTTTTTCATGTGTATTACAGTAAACACCCGCACATAAGAACCTAGATTTTTGCAAGTTAGGCTAAATAGGTTCTTATAAAAATTGTATTTACAGTAGTTTTAGGCTATCTAGGTTCTTAAATTGGTTCTTATTTCCACAAAAGCTATCTACTCTACGACACGCGGCTGTATAAGGGATATGCAATTTTTCTAGATACTTACAGTAATAACCATAAAGCAAATTTTTATGGCCTTTACATGACATAAAACTCTAACATGTACAATGAATAGGCCTGCGAAGCCTAAAGGCCTATCTGCAATCAAACATTAGAGGCCAGAATTCTCAGTATCCACGTGACTAATGAAAGTCGTCGTTCAATCGCCTGAAAATTCAAGGTCATTTTCTAAAACAAGAACCTGTTTAATTTTTAGGCTAAGCTGGTTATTATGTAAGGGGGGTCTTACATGACCTTAGCCTAACAGGTTCTTAAATTCTAGGTTCTTATATGCGGGCATTTACTGTAATAACTATGAAAGACTCGTATATTTGAACTGCTGAATGAAGCAATTTGAGATTAAAGGTCACCGCAGTTATGAAAGCTAGCTAAGTTAGCAATAGGCCTTATTCACGATAGCCGCCATGTTGGTTTTCATGTTGTCATGCAAATTAGCCATGCGTTATGCTGGGGGGCAAACATTGAAAAAAAAGCAAATTGCGGAAAATCGGCTCAACGAAATATTGAAATAACATTGCAAAAAGTCCATTTTAGGATTTAGAATTAAGTACCTTTTTAATTTTTTTTTATCTTTTGATTGCCTTTGACATTTTGACTTTCTACTTCGTTATCTGCTCATTTTTCACTAAAAAAAACGTCGAAGTAACTTGTGTAATGATTGTATTTTACTGCTTAGGTGGAAAACATTCAATGAACGTGAAACAAATCATCTGTGTGGCTAAGGTGTTCGTTATAACCTCTCGAACTTGTGTTGTTTGCCCCCTAAGAAGTGTGCAGCTAATTTGCATGATAATAGCAAATCCAACATGGCGGCCATCGTGAATAAGGTCTATTCAGGCTTGAATTGGATTCGAGTCCATGGACCCGTTTCCCGAAAGTCCCAGTAACTCTCCGGACCCGAAAAAACTTTTGTGAACCTTTAAAACTGAAAGCTGATCTTAAAGTCTTAGTATGTTTTCATGATAACTAAAAGAAAAATGGTTGTGAACATTGCGGCTTCAAAACCTCTCCTTTTAAAGATGCATTGGGAATCGTGACACCCCAACAAGGTCCGAAATGTTTCGGGACTGTCAAGAATCAGGAGCCATGACCTCTGCGTATGTATGCCAGAAGGAATGGGTTCAGATCCCGTATAACCCTAAAATTTTCAGGCTGCTAAAGTGTTGTGTTGATTCAGAGTGCGATGATGTCTCAACACAAATTTGAAAGTAATGGCGAACTTCAGATTGGAGAAGGAATACCACTGTGTGTTCAAAGGTGCTGTTTTGTCACGAGTCCGGAGTCCATTACCTGAGAGTAAGAATCTGGTATCAGGTTTGTACCCATCAGCGTCAGAAAAGTGTCTATTTTTAAACCAGGTTTTGCGGGAAAATAAGCAACAGACCAAACGCTGTACCCAATTAAATTCTCTTAAGTTAATTAAGATTCTTTGTGTATTGTATTTGCATCATAATATAGCATTCACATTTAAATGATATGGAAATACCTAGAATTAACAAAACGTTTTATTCCCAAAGGGTTTGAATTGGGTGAAACACTGAGTTAGTCGATTTGGTCTATTGTTTATTTTCTCTCAAAACTTGGTTTAAAAATAGACACTTTCCTGACGCTGATGTGTACTAGGCCAATTTGGATAAATCCTACTCTTGCGCGACGGACTCCTCGTTCTGTAAGGCTTGTATGTCAACATCTTTTAGTGCGCACGCTCAAAACGCAATACTCGCAGTCGCAGGCGTAGGGGTGCCCAGATATATATACTTCGAATCTGAAAACTGGAATTTGACTCGATTCTAAGTACGAGTTAGTGTTGATTTACTAATCCAAAAGCACCGTACCACTACTATACAGCTTCAAATTCATGAATCCTTCTGCAACGAACATTTTTTCGGAGAGTGCGACCGACACGGAGCAGGTGTATTTTCCACAATCCTTCACTGAAACATTCGTAATGTGCAACGAAAAGTTGCCTCTTCCTCCTCGAAGCCACTGTGCGGTGGCTCTTTTGTTAGAGATGCCTTGTATTTCTCCACCATTGAATTTCCATACCATCATGGAATCCAAAGCTTCCACAAAGCTACCAAGACAGACCAAGGTTACATTGAAACCTCGCCTTGTTACTATGTTTCTCTTAACTGGCTTAACTTTCGGTGTAAAACAGGTAGCTCCTGAAAAGAAAACACAAAGGTATCAAAACACGGCAATCATTAAAGCAATGCAAAATCTAAATTATTCGCGACACTCATCAACTCCAAAGCAAACACAAACGCGAGCGGGACGAAATTCACTCGTGAACGACACCGCGGCAAAATGAGTGCGCATGCTCTACTTCGAACACATTCGAGCTTTTGAGCTCTTTGTTTTTGAGTTTATTCGGCGGTGAAGGAAAAGTTTCTTTTGGACCTTTTGATGACCAAGATCTCACGGTCAACATGGACTCGACAGAAAAACTAAACAGTAGTTCCGAGTTCTTTCCAACAAGAAAGTCAAAAGAGGTAAGCTTATTTTAGGCATCAAATATTTATTTGTTTATGTCGTTTCCATCATCGCCAAACCATGTTTGCTCGTGTTTCGGTCACACCGTTGAAGACCTAAAAGTTGTAAATTTTAAACTGACATTTTTCGTTCACTGTTTTTCGCTTAACGTAATTCTCTTGAAATTGTTCTACTATCAAACTTTTTTGGAAACTTGGCATAATTAACATTCATGATATGAATATTTAAAAAAATGCAATAAAAAATGGGGTCACCGTGCTTGTTTACGCGTCATGCATGAACCAGTGCAACGCAAACGCTATGAAAAATACTTGTTCCATGACTCTACAGTTGAAACCAAGCTGGCGTCTTACATCACGTCAGGTCTTACGACAGACGAAAAGATATCCGAGTCCGTTCGGGATCTCATTTACGGCGATATATGAATGGGCAAATACTACTCTCGACCACCAAGCCGCAATTCTCGCACTAGATTATGGTAATATCCCAGAACTCGACTTTTTTTAAACGATTTCTCGAACGCATACACGTTTGGGTTTTGCTCTATTGTTCCTCTGTATTTGACGCCTTCACCTTATAAGCCAAAGACCAAGAAGGAGAAAGAAACTCAACATTGTCGGCCATCTTGGGGTACTCAAATGCGCGTGCGTATTTCGCTGTGTTGGCATTTGCGTTTGTGTCAAAGGTGTGACCCAGCCTTGAAAAAGTACATATTTCTCAGTAAGAACACGTATATGCAAGTTCAGGGAAAATAATCATTCATAAAACTTTTTTCCTGGCACTCTTATAACCACGAAATGATGAATTATCCTTTTCCCAAGTATTGCATAAATTGCACGTAAAATCAACTCCGCACTTACCTAAAATAAAGAAAATACATCCAAAAGTCTTGGCTAAAAAGCCAGCAGTCTCATTGAAGCTCATTTTTAAATACACATCCCCTTGACGAGTGGATAAAACACATGAATCTGTTTCTCTTTTATTGACAATTATTCGAAACAAAAAGTGCTATGTATCATCACTAAAAATAATTTCGAAACAGAGAAATCGTCTTCAAACAAGTGACATTATTGTAAAGTGTGACTCCTTTTAATTTCTTTTACCTTGGAAAATTAATATTGTGATATTTTCCATATAGTTTTGGAATAGAACCTTGTTTCTTGTGTATTTTATAATTTTACATTGGATCACGCTCACATTTTTCATGTCTTTGTTCGATTCTGAGACGTCCTGAAACATCTGAAACTTTAAATTCAATGTTCCTGAGGCATGTATAATGTAGTTAACCAATTACGGATCGTAACTAAAAGTACTGGGGCTTCTCTCGGGACTATCTTTCTGGCAATCGAACAATTGAAAGACGTTTTTCAATAGTGATTTTTTTTTTGCATTCAATTTTTGGTGAATAGTTGCCGGAATATTTTAACCTTTTTAGGGAAGAGTTGTTCAAGGATTCAACAAAAAACTTGAGAAAAACCGATGCGACATTCAGAGAAGCAAGGCAAAATTACTAGGAAAGATCTAATATGGCACTTGCCAGGAAACCCCGAGATGCTAAAAAGTCAAGGCGAAAAATTTGGCTTCATTAGCCACAAAAAGTAACAGGAAGTCGCTGATTGACAGTCACCGGAAGCTTAAAGGCAATTATATTCATCAGGAAGTGAAAAAGCCAGGAAAAGGGGGGAACAGACTTCACATTCCAATTCTTCCGTAGACAACCGGAGAACAACAATCCAAAACATTGGAAATTGTGCCAAACCATATCACATTATCCAACCTGTTCCTCCCGCAGCAAATGCACTGATGACATCAATAACTATAAGAGTTTTAAAAGTATTTTAGACGTTTCATAGTGATGCCCGAAGTCAGAAAGCCAACTGTAGAGAGTATTTTCACTCACGTGATCAGTAACCTTGTTTTTTCCACCAATACTAAAGAAAACTTTTGCGTGATAATAGAGCTCAATTCCTGGAGTTGTTGGGTACTCCATCATGGCCGCCTTTACGTCACTTGAAAACAGCCGGAACAGACCTTCTTCATGAGTGGCGGACAAAACCAAAAGAATTATATTTTAGCTTATACTTAAGAGTAAGGTGAACACAAGAAGCAAGGCTCAGTTTAAACTTCCCATAGTGATCATTCTCTGGGTTTGGCCTGCCGGTGTGTTTTCAAAACGCCCCAACTTGCCATGTTCTTGATACAGGGATTTATTCATACGTCGCCATCATGGACAATTGGTCTATTAATGGAGGGGACGTAGTTTTTTTCCTGGTTAATGGAGGGGGCATAGTTTTTGACTGGTTATTCCTAGAAAAAGCATTCCTTTGCATTAGGGCGTTGTTTTCAGAAATACTGCTGTGCGGCCAAAACAACACTTTTGTTAAAGAAAAGTGGTTTTTTTTGAAATTCCTTACACAGTAAAGCAATTTAGACATATTTTTTTCCTAAGGTACCATGCAGTTTTTATTTTATATATCTACTTTACATTTTTTGCTGAGTGAAAGTCGCGTGCAAATTTTAAATGATGCTTAATTCCAGTTCACTTTTCATTGAAAACCTACCTGTCTATTTTGAGCCCTTTGGTCATGTTAGGTAGTCAGCAGATTTACACGACAGTGATTTTAATTAAATGCTCAACCAGTGATTACTCTTATTTAGAGAAGAAAATAAACTGTCTTCCTATCTGTGTGGAATCACGGAACATCAAGGATCATAGTTGCTATATAATTATTTCAATAGATGTGACAAAAACGTTGCATGATTGTAGTCATGCATGTTCTCGTTATGATCGAGGTCTTGGTAATGGATGAGAACAAGTTTAGTTTGAACCCATACCGAGTTTCGAAACGATCCCCTCTTCTTGTTTTCGCTCGGAATTTTCCTAAAACTGAGGGATACTGACAAAGCAAATATGAAGACAAGAGCTTTTAGATCGAACCTTAACCAGATGAGTCCATGAAATTTTCTCTTCCTGTTTATTATTTATCATTTTAAATCCGCAAGGAGTTTTGCATCTCTAAGGCAACAGTGTCATTTAAAAATGGTGAATTGAAATTAAGATTAGGATCGAAACTTTCACAGAAATATCAGGGGCTCTTCGTCATTTAATTGTGGTTTTCCAACCCTCAGATCGAAATTGCAAATGTTGGCAATATTCAAGTTGTAAGTCTTAGCTGAAAATGTTCGTATTTCCAAGGAAAATGTATCATCTTCAAGTAAGGGTTTGATAAAGGGTTGCCAAGAAAGAATGTGCTCGGCTGGGTTGGTAGGCCGAAAGCGAACTACTAAAACACGGTTTCAACAGGTCTGATTAGTAAGTGTTGTTTTTTTAAAACGTAGCTGTCAAGATCGAAACTCGGAAAAGGAAGGTTTATCAATAACAAGTATTCAAATTTTCACTTCGCACGTGGTTGGGAACAATTAAGGATGAGAACTTTCTTTTAATCAAAATTCAACGCCTTTTATGTAACACCGGAAGTTAGAATAGTTAGATTAAATATCTACTGGGCACGTTGTCAGCATGTACCAGGCAAGAAAGTGAGAAAAAGATGCCATACTGATCAAATCTTTGCAAGGAAGTTTGTAGATACAGGAGATTGAGCAGATTCTTCCTCCTTGTTTTTGATATTTTCGTCTCCAAGACGAACACGTGTGTAAGAAAATTTCCCTTTGTTCTTGATGCAATTACAACAAGCACACACGTCAACAAGCACGTTGTGAGTCAAAAGAAGTTGCCAATGAGAGAGATATTTTATCATGAACAACCTCTCACAAACACTTCCTCGAAAACAATCTAAATTCTTGTTTGACTTCAAAGTTTCACCTTAAACGTTTTTTTTAACGATATATTTACTCGGGTGGCATAAAATTAGACTAACTTTGTTTTATGTACTAGATGATCGTAATGACTTGAGATAAATACCACGAAGGATATTATCAAAAAGCATGTTTACACTATAAATAATTTCACCAATCGTTGGTAAAATCTGCTAGTATGCCAGTCTTGTGTTTCAACTGCCATTTGAAATTTACCCGTACGGTTCCTATGGGTTTCGGCAGCACAAAACTGAAACACAGGCTCTGCTATCGGCCAGTTAGTTAGCAGTTCATGATGCAAACGTGCTTTGGTGTGCTAACCTTGCAAAGCCTACAGTGTACCTCAGCTAGCTATTACCCTATCTTGAGACCAAACTGGAAAGGAAAAAATAGTAAGATATATGTAAACAAAAATTACTGAAAGCAAAAGCCAGTTGCTGATCAGAAATTATGGGATTTGAACAAGCCCACTAAGCCGTCACATACTGTAAACATCTATGAAAGGAAACTAAGACGACTACAGAATCCAATGATTTTGCTTTTATTAACTTCCATTGGTTTTAAAACTACGGACAAGCCCGCAAAAGACAAACCAACCGTGTTTGATGACATAAATAGGAAGTATAGATTAATGGCAGGAAAACAATGAGTCTTGTGTCAGAAGTTCCTGTCTAAATGCGTTTCCTTGCACGGAAAAGTCAAAGTTAAGAGGGACATTCCAGATTATACGAGAACGTCCCCGCCCCCAACACCCGACAAACAAGCCGTTGTTTTAAGTAAATAAGAAAAAACTCAGATATATAATCAGCATCTTTTTTTTTTTTTTTTTGATAAATCACACTAACCCGTGCAAGCTCAGTTACCGTTAGAATTTTAGTCTGCTCTGGAACATGCAATTTGTACTTCTGACACATTACGTTCGTATTTATCATTTAACGAGATATGGCTAGAGGCTATAATTTGCCATATGAATGGAAGTGTTATTAAGCTTCGGTGGTAATGAAAAGGATTAACAGTTTGACGACTCAGCGTCTCTTGAAGGACTCGATGGGGGAAACGATACTGACTGATGATAGTTCTTGCTTACTGGCACGCAATCATTCTCACTGAATCGGGCGAGGTTGGGATTTCTCAGAAAAACACTCAAAGACGGTGTTAAGAAATGATTTATATATGACATTTCTTAGCGATAGAATTTGATCAATTTTACCGGTGGCCAACACTAACCGGTTCATTCCGTATAAAACTCGAAAGCGAAACTTGTCGAAACACTCGAAATTTAAAAGGCAGATTACGACACAATCGTGCATGCCAAGAAAAGCGGCAGTCATTTGAAGTATAAGCAAGTAGGGAATGTTTCCCAAAGTGATGAAATGTCGCTTAGCAGTTTTACTTTCTACGATAGTCGTACTTCAAACTATTCAAGGTAAGTTTCGCGAATACACAACTTTCGACGGTGCATAACAAAATCAAGAACGAAATCAATGTGTCATGCCAGATCACTGATATTCTAATACTTCTGAGTAAAACTTCATGGAAACAGCGGCCAACTATGACAAGAGTTTTTAACATCCGACCGATGAAAGACCTTGAACCTGCGACCCAAAGAACTAAAGTTCTCAAAAAGTGACTTTCGCTTTACCTGACTAGTGTGGTAAACAGCGAAAATGCTCAAGGTTGACTGATGTGAAGAGAAGAAATGTCTATTCTGGGATTCGTTGTTTAATTTTCACTGCGGGTGCACTTTCTTCTGCGTCTAAACCTTGGCCATGTAAGGTCAAACATTTTTCGTTGAACATCGTGTTGCTATATACACGTTGAAAGGCTAAAAGAGTAAATCGTTAAATGGCCAAAAGACCGAGCAAGGTTGCCGTATAAAAAGGGTTATATGACAGGTACCGCACCAGTTTGAACTGTGGGTATTAAATGATTTTTCAAGTGAATGGTCACTTAGCAATTTGTAAGCACTGATTTTCTTCAGTTATGCTTTAATGTCGCCACTAAGTTTTTTCCTTATCTACCATGATTATTTTCTTCAGAATTATTAACATTTGACCAAGTACGAAATGTCGACTGAACAAAGATACTATGGATTTTAAATCCATGTGAAGTTTGCAGAACCCGGAATAGAGAGACTCCAAATGTTCTTGCAAGCGCGATGTTAAACTTTGTTAACTAAAAAGATCTTAATGATTAGCGGATAATTTTCTTTCCTGAGATAAATTTATGCAAAACATATTTTGCCGTTTTCGCTTAGAAATTTCGTCTTTTTCGTCATAAACTTTACACTGAAAGCAGAGGTCATTCGTCCCATGGCAGAACTAATGGCCGTGGGTTCATACCTGATTTGACGTTCACACCTAGCGCAAAACATTACGTTGAACAAGCGATTGCCATTTTTTTTTTAATCTACACAACTTTTCAGGCCTGTCGAAAGCAAAACCTCAAGGAGTCAAACTCCAGATACCGTAAAATTCCGAAAATAATCAATGTATAGTGCCTTTTTAAGGTTCAAATTTCATTTAAAAATCTCGAAAGGCACTGCCTTTCTTCATCAGGGTTTCACAAAAAATGAAAACAGCTCTAATGTCGTTTGTGAGTCAGTGTCTAATAGATCGTATCATGACATTCACGTTACACGGAGTTCGCGGCAAAAGGTGTCCTCCTTTCTGTAACCAAAGCCAAGATCCCAATCAAACCGTAATATATTCATTAAAGTGGGTAAAGGGTGACTTTGTAATTTTTATTCAAAGTACCACAAATTTAATTTTGCTTCTAATTATGTAGTATAAGGAAATGTACAACACCCAACCTTACTGGCGCGCACAGGATAAAGTATGTTTTCCCCGCCATACTGCACGGCCTAAGATATTTTATTATGAAACAATAGTGGTTGCCATTGGGTACCAAAATGGATTTCCATGACCACTGCGAGGCATTTATCCACGGTGCTGACCGAAAAAGTCGCGCCCGGAGACAAAAGAGTAGACTTCAAGTTCAACATTAATAACAACATTAATAACATCAAATAACATTAATAAGATTAAATAACATTTTTATCCAATAGGCTTCCCCGTATTCACAATCCTGCCAACCTACAGCAAAGAAGTGGCATTGGAGGGCTCCAATGTCACTTTAGAGTGTCTTGGTGATCATAAATTAACATTTGATCCAATAGATACCATCCCAAAGTGGTTGAAAGACGAGAAAACTGTCGAGGATAACGACAAGATAAAAAACAAATGGGTGACCGAGGAGGAAAGAGGAGAAAGGACGGGCTTTTCTTTGATCATAAAAAACGTGTCTAAGGAAGATGCTGGTCACTATCGATGCGAGGGGCGTATTCAACTTGCCTCAGGGGAAAGAATATTCAGAGCATCAAGAGAATTGGAAATATTTGAGAGAGGTAGGTTTGACTTGTGTCTAGCTATGTAAAGGAGGTTCAAAAGGGTTTTCTGACAACGCGGGGAATTGATCCCAAGATACACGCGAGGAAATTAAGCGAAAAATGCAAAAAAAAAAAAAACAAAACAAAACAACAAAAAAGACGAAGAAGAAATGAAAGCTAAAATCGCGAAAACCCGAAAACAGGCTTATTTGGTTTCGTAAGCAAGTCTCTCGAAAGTTAGCTCGGTGACGTACCCTGTTTTTTCGTATTCAAATAAGATCCGTTGTTTCGCACTCTCAAAGAAAATTTCAAAATCAATTGTAGACTACCTTGTGGAATATTTATTTCCTCTTTTCACAGCTTTTTCGCAAACAATTCAAGTTTTACTAGTTTATTTCCCCATCAGGTTTTACGCTAGTGAATTCGATGGTGCTCGGAGTGGCTCTCAACTACAGAAAGACAATAGCTCCTAAGGAAGATTTTTAGTGAAGAGCCCTATATCACTTCAATCAGAAGGCGCATGCACAACTAGTCCCAGTTCCCTGCCGTTCGTTTCACTGAAAAACAGTTTAAAAGGTTGGCCGATTGTAATTCCATTTTGAAGAGAATGCCTTCGCGAACGTTGTTTGATCTGTCCGAACAGCGGTGTGTTTATGCTTATCACTGTTTGTTTTGATCCAACGTAATGCATAAATTGTTACACGGCATTGCAGTCTTGTGTTAAATGTTTATTATGTAAAAACTATTAGGAAACAAAAGGAAGAGGCGGTTTTTTCATCAGATGGGAACAGCCCCGTCATTTTTCGTAAACTGTAGCATAAAATTTCTATTTGGACAAAAAAAAAGGATCCATTATGGACATTTTGAAAAGTACAAGGAGGGTATATTGTTTTTGAGAAATAAGATTTTTTTAATCCATGCTACACATTTTGTGTTAGAATGTTTTCATACTGTTGCGTTAAAAAACTTGTGAAAAACATAGTATGATGATGGGCTCCTGGTATGATATAGTAGCTACGCACTGCTGATGAGGCCCAGCAAGGCCGAAACAGCTGTCCATGGCTGCCAATTCACTGCCAATTGACCGGACGAAATGGTTGTTCGCATACATGATGTGTTCCTTGCTTTTTTTTTTTTTTTTTTTTCAATTCACTGTCCACTGTCCATCATATCAGAAAGGCAACATTTAAAGTAGTCAGTATACCCCAAAATTGATAATTATGCTAAATTTTAGTTTTTGATATTCCCAGGTACGTCTCATTAAGTTCTTTGAATTGTAAAAAGTTTCGCGAAAAAAGGTTTCTTCTAGACAAAGTCAAAAAGGAAAAACGATTCTATGAATAAACTATCTCTAATGAGAAGCTGTCAACAAGTTGTCATTATTAATTAAACTGCCATTAAAAGTCACGTGATAGTGGCGCAGCATGTTTGTTTTGCATCGCGCGATTAGTCTGTCACGCGTAATTGATTTGTTTGTCTTCAAAAAAGAAACGCAAAAGACCGTGTCCTTTTTCAAGTGCGAAGAAGGCACCGAAACGGAAAACCTCAAAAGTATTTAATAAGGAATCGGCCGAAGCGCTCGCCGCTAGTGATAAAGGCTCATACTTTGAGCAAGATAAATTGCTGTTGTCTATGAAAGAAGAGCCCTCACTTTATCGATCAACAGGTACTTACTTTTCACAAGTTTTGAGATCTAATCTCCCTACGCCGGAAAAAGCACCAAAGTGTATTTTGCTTTATTTCTCAGTCAAAACTAAAATGTCATCGAATGAGACGCATGTTTCCAGATCGTTTACAGATCGTTTACAGCAAGTTTTCATCCTTTTTTCGCTGAAATGTGGGAAAAATGTTGCCCGATAATGTGGCAAAAAAACCGTGTCGGGGAATAATTATTTTTTGCCTCTTTCGAAAGCAATGAGTATATAAGCAAAGTTATAATGCGTGTTTTATAAAAACTTAAAGTTTAACAGCGTATAAAAACAAATCAGGCAATTAATCCAAATTCCCCGACATGGTTTTTTAGATCAAGGTGTGGAGAAAACGTAGCGATGTCGCTCGCTTTCTCCGGTTAAATTCAGACCGGAAACGAATTCAATTTGTGAAACTACATACTTTTGGACAATGATCGCTATTTTAGGAAAGGTTTTTATTTCTTGCCTTAAATCAACTAATAATCGGAATCTACAATTCGTAAGCTTTCAGAAAATATGTACTTTATTGGGGTTTTTATGAAATGTGTGCCGTAAAGCAGCGACAACGCGAGGTTGTCATTTGGGCTATACTAATACCTCAAGCAACAGTACGAAACTATTGTAGGGCACTTTTTTCAAGACGTCCACGAGGCCTTAGCTTCGCGTTGACATGGCAACGGTACAGCACTGCTAAGAGACCCTTTTAATTTATTCTTAGTTTTTTTTATAAATATCTCGAAAATCAATTCGATGACCTAGTCTGTTTTCATATATGTAAGGGGTTGTCTCTTAACGACCCAACCGTTGCTACGGACCCCTTCAAATAGTCATTTCGTGAGCCCCTTTAACTCTGCAGATATCCTTTTTTGCCAAGTGTTTTCTATTTAACATTTCTTTGTCTGGTTCGACTCACAACCATATCTGGTAAATCACGTGGCCAAAGGAGAAAATGCCTAAAAACTCAGCAAGTTAACTATGTTTTTCACATTTTTTTAACGCAACAGTATGAAAACATTCACCTTGCTTTTTTTAGTGTTTCAGTAATCTTTGATTGACAGTGTTTTAATCCTTTACCATTGGCCATCCACTGTTCTTTGTGGAAAACCCTTTCGAGCCTCCTTAACGTAACTCCCGTCAGTAAACACGGGGCTATGACAACGACAGACGCGACGGCAACGAAAACGTCACACATTTGCGTATTAACTGAACAAAAACAACAGCACGTCGTGAGTTTTTTATCTTTCGTCCATTTCTTTGCCATAGATGGCAAAGCAACGACGTGAAATGACTAAATTTGAGGTAGACTGGTAGCAGTCCCTTTCTAGAGATAGTCGCGAGAGCCCGCGAAATAGCCGAGAGCGCACAGAACGGCGAGACTGGAGCGAGGAGAAAAAAAACGAGAGGAGACTGTTTTCCGCTTTCGCTGGGCTATTTCGCGCGCTCTCGCTCTAGAAAGGGACTAAATTTGAGGTTTGATGAAGAACTTTGACACTTGAAAATACATTTTTATTTATCCCCCTAAATGAAGCGCCGTTCATACCAGTTTCAGTCTTTAGGAACTGCCACACCTTTGTTGCATTAAAAATCTTGAAATAGTCACGAAGTGATTGCAATAACGCAAATATAGATTTTGAGATGACGTTCTCATTGCTGTTGCCATCTTAGATGCTAAAGCTCCCAAATAACATGGCAGCCTGCAGAGGCGAATGCAGACCTTCGATGAACAGCTACTGCAAACTACTCATAGACTGAGAAACAAAAAAAAAATAAAGTTATACGTTCAATAATGCTTTGGAGAATACAAGCTTGGTTTACATATGTAAAGCAAAACGCAAAAGCACAGTTATTTATTTATTTATTTATTTATTCGTGAGCAATATTTTGACAGGCATGTCCAAGTTTAATGAAGGCTTCTATACAACTTGAATACCGGTATGCACACTCTAACAATTTAAGAAAGTCATTCATCAATTATTGACGTTATAGGCTCGGTTAATTGAAAAGATAATTGTAGTGGCAGCTTATCGAAGGTTAGAAAATGAGTTTCATTTCTGAGATAAGATGGTAGCCAACGGTGTTCTAAGCCTCCTTTGAAACCGGGACAAAAATTTTGAAATTTGACGGTCCGATCCCTAGGGTTGCAAGGGGCCGGGCGCTCGGGTGACATCTTTATTGCGTGTTTTGTAGGTTTGTACGTATGCTTAAAAGATAGGCAGGCGAATGGCCACTCAGACTCTAAAACCCTAGACGCAAACATGATTTTTTTGACATGACCTTAAAACTGTTTTCCATCAAAGGCTTCGCTGCGCGAAATCAGCCATCACAATGCTTTTTGTTTTTTTGTTTTTTTCTCAAAAAGTATTTAAAGTTAGGGGGAAAGCAATACATCATTTTAAAGCTAAGAAAATAAGCTTTCCAAAAACATATAACTTCTTTAACTTCTTTACAGAGAACTAAAGACAAAAATCAGTTTTGCCCAGGAAGTTTCGTCATTTTAACGTTGATTACGGCGTTTTGGATGTAGAATAAAAATCTTCATTTTATATGCTTTCTTGGACATAAATTTGAAAAAAACCTGATCAGGCACGACTATTTTCGAATGTTCTTTTAGTAATCCGCTTAGCGATAAAGTGTAATATGATAATTAGATATGTGTCAAGTTTGCGACCCCTTGCTACGGCAACGAGACGGGGTTTGCTAAAAGCAGGCCCGCGGCAAAGTGGCCCGCGGCCCACGGCCCGCGACGGCCCGGCGGCCCGGTGGCCCAGTCCTGATTTTCCACAGTTTTTTTGTCCAGTGGTAAATCCACGCGCATGCACAGATCTGCATCAGGTTTGGGCGTGCAAAATGAACGACGGTGAGTTTGAATTCGTTTACCATTTTGATAATCATTTCAATCCTTTTGGATCCTTTCTTTTGTTGCATGTATCAAAGTGAAAAACGTTGTCACTCTGTTTATTTGTCTTTTTACAGAACCCGATGTAAGTTATTTTCAAATCACAGTTTGAGAATGAAAATTTCGTAACCTAAATAATGAGATATGTGAACTGCGTATTGTCACTGAGTTGCGTTTGTCAGTTTATAAGGCAATCACATTCTCACTTTGTAATCAGATGATCTTACGGTAATTCTGTGCAATGGCAGGCAACAGTTATGAACGGCGGTAGATTTGCGTTTGCACGCTTTATTCATGTAACTCTGAAAAAAAAAAAAAAGATTCGCAGTTCACATATCTCATAACTTATGATATTTTCACTTTCAAAGTATGGTTTGAAAATAACTTACATCGTTCGATAATGAAGGTCCTCTATTGTAATTATCTGAACGACATGCAACAAACAGAAACAAGGATTCAAATGATTAAATGGTAAACGACTTCAAACTCACCGTCGTCCATTTTGCACGCCAAAGCCCGATGCAGATCTGTGCATGCGTGTGGATTTACCGCTGGACAAAAAAGCTGTGGAAAATCAGGACTGGACCACGGGGCCGCCGGGTCGTCGCGGGCCGTGGGCCGCTGGGCCGTAGCGGGCCGTGGGCCGTAGCGGGCCGTGGTCCGTGGGCTGCGGGCCGCTGGGCCGCGGGCCTGCGTTTAGTAAAACCCACAACGAGACAGATCATTTTACGAATAATTGACGGCCACCCAGATTACCAATTTTTCGAGGGAAAATACATCCAAAAGGATAAAATAATATGATGGACATGTAATCAAGGTAAATATGTCCGAGCGAAAGCGAAAACAAGCGAATATTTTGAGGGAAAGCACAATTCTGTGCGATGGCAATAACAAGAGGCGACCTTATGCAAATTTACCGCTCCGAAAATAATCTTACCTTTTCAGCGATTTTAGGGCGTGAGATTCCATCCAATGAACTAAAATCCTTTTCTTTATCCTTTCCGAAGCCTGTAGTGTAATTTTTTTTTCTCTGAAAAGCCGCTCTGCGATCGGTTGAAAATTTCGCCTTCGCACGGCTTGAATTGCCTAAAGTACAATGCCTGACATGTACGTATAACGAAAGCTACAAAGCCGAGATTTTTCGGGAACCTGGGGCCATATCTCTTCAGTAAACACGCCAAATTTCACAGCGATCGATGGAAAAAACTTATTTTCAAAATTTAATTTATTCGCCACAGTTCAACAGATACAAACAAGTAATCTACATTACACAGTTACAAGAAAAGAAGTGGAGTGAAGTGGAGTGGCAGGAGAGAGCGGGAACAGAACTTTTGTCCCAATTGAGACCGAAGCCGTATAATTCGATAAAATTGACACACAATAAATAGGCTAGAATATGTTTACAAAGAAGCACATCAATTTGAATTATAAAATACTAATTTGCAGGACTGTATGAGGGGAGTTTACAAAAATATAGGTCGTTTAATTTGGATTTAAATGTTAAGGGCGAGATTGCACATTTCATATTGGGTGTAAGAGTATTCCATAGTCCTGCAATCCTATTAAAAACAAAAAAAAAAGATTTTCTTAAGTAGTCCTGTTTGTATTTGAAACTTATAGTGTAGTTGTTCAGATCATAGTTATGAGTTTTATAACGAGGATCAGAGGTGCACAGATAGTCATAAATATCGTTAATTATTGGACCATTTTTTGATTTGAAAAACAGTAGCAAGTTTGAAATCTCTCTGCGGTGTTCCAAGGGTAGTAAGTTCAGTTTAATTAGTTTCACAGTATAGGACATGTCTTGAGGATAGCTCAAAATGAACTTGGTTGCCCTACGCTGGAGATCTTCCAACAGCTTTCAATGTTTAACTGTGTAAGGTGACCACAGGTTACTGCCATATTCCAGTTTAGGTCTCACGGGGGCACAGTACAGAAGTTTTCTGATGGTGGGCTGAGACAGGTCCCGGCATGTTCTTTTGATAAGGCCGACCGTTTTGTTGGCCTTTGCAACGTCTTCGATATGCCTTGCCCATGAAAGGTCGCTGGACACGGTAATACCAAGGTCCGTGATGGAGGAAGCCTACTGAAGTTGTCGATTGCCAATACAGTAACTATAGTTCCGGTTGTCAGCTCCAGTGGGTGACTTCTTCTTGGAGGTGAGAAGAATCTTACATTTAGTTGGGTTGAACTCCATAGCCCAGTCCCGGTTCCAGTTGTTGAGGGAGTCTAGATCATTTTGGAGGAGGCTATGGACGTCTGACATGTCCATAGCTCGATATAACTTGCAATGGAGTCGTCAGCAAAGAGAGCAAATGTAGAGTTGGAACAGATGTAATCGGGCATGTCATTCATGTAAGAAAGGAACGTTCATATGGACACATTAGATGATAGCGATGCTATAAAAATGCTTGGTATTTTGGAATCCGTTAGCCTTCAGCAACATGTTGTCGGTCCCACCCACGTACGTGAGCGCAGGTTGGACTTGGCTATTACATGTACTCGCCAATCAGGCCAGATCGTTCAATCGACGTCTTACGTGGATCGTTACCTATCAGATCATGCTTCTCTGCCCTCCCTCAGTGTTAGAACTGTTTCTTACAGCAAGTGGAAATCAGTTGATGTGGAAGCTCCGGATACTGTCCCTGCTAAGTCTGACTTGTCTGAAAATCCATCTGCCGATCTAGATGAGCTTGTTTCTTGTTATCATAATACTCTAAGAGCTGCCGAGGATACGAGCGTTCCACTAAAAACTAAAACCATTGTTGTGCGTCCGCGTGTTCCACGGTATAATGATGATATCACACAGGTAAAAAGGGCTCGTAGACAAGCTCAGAGAAAGTGGAGACGATGGAAATCGCATTCTGATTTCGCTTATTTCAAGGCCAAAAGGAATGCGGTCAATAATCCTTTGAACAAAGTGCGCCGTGAGTTTGCTGTTGATTTTGTTGAAGAGAATAGCTGTGATCAACGAAAACTATCTCGAGCTAGTAAGCGTTTGTTTAACCAGCCGCCTGATGATGGTTTACCACCTAAACTTCATGCTCCTACTTTCGCCAATGACGTCGAAAGGTATTTTGGGACTATTAAAGTCGAATTGATACAGCAAAAGATAAATACTGATGCCATACTTTCTGGAGTCTCAAACGTATCTGTACATGAGCTTACCAATGAGGTTTCTACTCCATTGCTGTCTGCATTTGAGAACTTGGCGGACACCGTTGTTAAGTCACTTTTTCAGCACTTAGCTTTGAAATATCAATCCTTGCTATCTATAATTACCACTATTATCAATAAGTCTTTGCAAAATGGGAGTTTCTCCAAGTGCTGAACGGAGGCATTGGTGCACCCACCTCTTAAGAAGTCGGGCATGGACATTTTATTCAAGAACTTTAGACTAGTCAGCAATTTGGTATTTATTTTTAAACTTACAGAGAAAGCAAGCTGTCTTCAATCAGATTTTCAATTTCGTGGTTGAGCATAGGTTATATCCACTTGTACAGTCATCGTACAGGAAAAATCACAGCACGCAAAGTGCTCTTTTGAATATCAAAATGACACCCTTCTAAGAACGAACGAGCAACATGTCACCTTGCTTGTTCATCTGGACTTGAGCGCTGCGTTTGATACGGTGAACCACACCATACTAATGTCATCACTTCGTTAGTTAGGTATCGGTAATACAGCACTTGAGTGGTTCAAGACGTACTTATCAGGACGTGGTCAACGCATATCCGTCTGTGGTTGCTTGTCTGAGAGGTTTGATATCAGCTGCGGGGTTCCTCAAGGCTCTTGTCTTGGACCGCTTCTGTTTCCTGTATACTCGCGTTAGTTGATAGATGCCGTCCAAGACCATCTTCCGTCAATACACTGTTACGCGAACGACACCCAATTGTATGTCTCTTTTCGACCCAATGAGGAAATAGACGAGTCAGATGCTCTTGCCGCCATGGAGCGTTGCATTGAGGCCATCAGGAACTGGATGATAAGTAACAGGCTTTTGATAAACAATAATAAAAGACTGAAGTTTTATTGATTCGTACTGGACAGCAACTTTCAAAAGTGAATATTACTAATGTAGTCGGTAGTGCTAATACAGCTCCCTCTTCTCATGTCAAGAATTTGGGAACGTGGCTTGATTCAAACTTATCTATGTCTGTACATATAACTAAAGCCTGCTCTGCGGCATTTTACCATCTTTATAATATTAGACGACTTAGAAAGTACCTTACAAAGGAATGTACCGAAACTCTTATCCACGCTTTTATATCTAGGAAAATAGATTATTGTAATAGCTTGCTGTATGGGGCACCTAACTACCTTTTGCAAAAAATGCAACGCGTCCAGAATGCTGTGGCGCGGTTAATTTTTCAAGAGAGCAAGTTCTCAATGTGACGCCTCTACTTAGATCATTGCGTTGGCTGCCTGTAACGTAAGGTATACATTTTAAACTTTTACTAATACATGGTCGCGCTCCGTCTTATATAAGTGACCTTATTTCAGTAAGGAGAAGTGGTAGATACAATCTAAGATATAGTAATAATTTAATTCTTAATTTTAATTATATAAGATCATCAGCAACACTCGGTGACCACTCTTTTCACGTGGCAGCCGCTAGGCTGTGGAACAGCCTTCCGGAACACATAGAAATATAAAATCTTTAGGTTGTTTCAAGAAGGCTATTAAGACATTGCTATTTCAGAAAGCTTTTTATTAATGAATCGTTATTTTCGAATGTGATTCCTTTTGGCTTCTTGCTTTTGATTATTATGTATTTGTTGCAATTGGATTCTTATCACCATTTATTCATACAACCTTTAGTTATTGCATATTTATATAATGTTATCAATAATGTAATGCGCAATTGAAAGTTGCTGGTATTGATAATTGCGCAATATAAGTTTAATAAATTGTATTTTATTGTAAGAGAGGGCCAAGCATTGACCCCTGTGGCACGCCTGACGTCACTGGCAACCAATCTGAGAAAGACTCTTCAAGGACAACTCTTTGTTGCCTGCCAGTAAGGTAAGTGTGGAACCATGAAAGCAGTTTGTCCTTGACACCGTAATGTTCAAGCTTCGATAGAAGCAAGTTGTGAGATACCTTGTCCAAGGCTTTGGATAAGTCAAGATAGATTGCATCGACCTCTTTACCACTAGCGACAGTGTCTAATATGTCGTGATAAACTTCCAAGAGTTGTGTTATTGTAGACTTTCCTTTGAGGAAACCGTGTTGGAGTTTGTACAGAATAGGTTCAAAGTGATGATTACATCGATTAAAGACGCCTCGACGCCATATCTAGAGATATTTTAGGGCAAATATTATCGATGCGGCTGCTGTAGCTTGTATCAAGCATGAATCCTCGGTTCTTGAGCTGGAATACCACTCTACTGTAATGATGTTTATTCACCTGGCGCGCCTCTCATGCGTTCCTACTAGCATTGTCCTGGAAAGGTCTTAGAATGGCTAAAATACAGGAGGTTCCTATCGAGCTATCAGAATCTAATACTGTCTCTAAGGTCAGCAGACTAGCAATCCCTGTAATTAAGCGAACTAACACTATAAAAAGCAAAGGGTCATCTGCATAGAGCTGGAGTTTCAAAGCCGATGAATGATCGATGACAAGTTGTCTATGTATGACTTGAATAGTAATGGCTCAGGATTGAATCCATTGGGATGCCAAATAAGCTAGATTGAGGTGCTGAAACCCCTACACTCTGTTCGTCAGATAAGCTTTAAATCCCCGCGTTACGGCAGAGTCTGAACTCCTATAAAATCCTGAAGAACGTGGAAAGGTCTAATAATACCATTCTACTAAGTTGGCCTTTGTCCATGTCATGAATTTGCATCTTGGTAACATAGTTAAGACACGTCCTAGTACCGTGAATGTAGAGGTAGGTAGCCAGACTGGTAGTTCAGTAGACAGCACGCGGTTCTCTTGGAAAAATAAAAGAATCTTGGCAAAGAAAGGAAAGAAGAAGATAGGTCTATATTTAACGGCGTCACTTGTTGATCCAGCCTTGTGTATGGACGTGATAACTGCATACATGTTTCCAGTCAGATGGAACAGTGCCTTCCTCGTGAAATGGAGTGAATATATTTTTTTCTCGTTTTCTTGCGCTTGTATTTGTACTGACCTTCGCGCATATAAACTGAGGCCTGCAACGTAAACGCGAATGTAACCGAGAGATAAAAATATCAGTTTCATACCCTTTCGGTTGAAGTTGAAACCAAGATGGCGTCCGTCCTTGCCCCGCGCCGTTTCAGTAAAAAAATTATAATTCCATTAGCGCCTTCTCACATGTGAAGGTCGCTTGTGTTTCCGTTGCACGTGTAAACCAAGCTATATTATGATTAACTGAATGGCTTGAATGGCATTAGCTATATTATAGTTAACCGAAGTCGTAATTTGTTTTGAGTCTGGTTGAAAGGTCGTATTATAGAGCGAATTTCAATCGAGTGTCGTAAAGCCAAAACCAAAGTAATTACTTCTGCAATCAGTGGTCAATCAAAAAGGACGGAGGTGATCTAGTAAGCCAATCAAAACTCGAAGTGATTACACGTAGCCGACATAAAGCGCGGAGAAATGAGCCACGATTGGTTTTGGTTTCACTTCTGGCCCCAATTGTTCAAACCATGGATAGTGCAGCTATCCGCCGGATAAATCACTACCCAACGGATAACTCAATCGGTTTTGCTAGTGTTTAACCGCTGGATAGTGATTTATCCGGTGGATAGCGCTATCCATCGTTCAAACAACTGGGACCAGATTTGCTGGAAAAAGTGGCGCGAGGACTTTGAACAAATAAGTGAGTGAAGTAATCATAAACCAAAGTAATTTTCTAATTACTTTCTACACTCACTTGAAAACCGCTCTATAACCAACGTGTCTTTGTTATTTGACACATTCCTTCGATAAATTACCCATTCGATCAATTGATCAATCAATCAATCAATCAATCAATCAATCAATCAATCACGGAACCAGAGGGTCAAACCGGGCTACCTAAAGAACGAAATTTCGCAACAAGGGCGAGAATCAACACATTTCAAGTCAGTGTCAAGTGACTCACATAACAGGTCACCGAGGCATGGAAATCGAATCGGAGGCATTATTGAAATTTTCCACCGCTTTTTACTTGAAACGAAAGGATGGCTGCATGTTAAAAGCATGAAAAGTCTTCTGTTCTAACTTCTCTAGTTCCTTTGACAAGTTGCTCGTTTATCTGGAGCGAACAAGCAACAAAAGGCAGATACAAAACACAGATCACATGTCATTATACAGAAACAACCCTAACCATTTACCAATTGCTAATATTAGGCCTATAAACTTTTGTCTCGACCTAATTAGGCCTAGGGTTAGCTTTAATGAATGTTCAGGATTCTTTCTGTATTGGTGAAACAATGACCTGTGACCTGCGTTTTGTACATGCCGGGCAAATGAGCTAATGTATATTAAACAAGTTTCTTTCAGCGGTGATAAACATTGTAAACCAACGCATTTTTTGAAGACTTGACGTTTCGTATACCATATTTATCATCGCTGTTTGTGTTCTATTTTTAATCAAGCTACGATGGCCAAAGAACAATAGTTTGTATGGTAAAGTTCCTTCCATCTTTGGTTTCAGTCAGACTTTTGCCCTTTGCCGTAAACGCAATGGGGACCCACCACTCGCTAACACCCTTCCTCCACCTCAAAATTGTTTACTGTAGGCACTTACATGAACCTGTTAAGAATAGGCCTTATCACAGTTTTGGAAGCCATCTTGACGGGTAGGCAAACCTGTCCGAAATATAAACAGCGTTTCTATGGGAATCTGCGTTAAAATAACTTGAGAAAACCTTGAATGTAGAAAAAAACTGTGAATGGTAAAGTATAGTTGCTAACCAAAGGATTTTACTGACAAAATTCGAGGATCTTACGGGCACTAGAATTTGTCCAGCGAATTTTAAACTTCCCTTACACTTGTCTGTAATTTTTTTTCCGTCAACGGACGCGTGCCTGACTGAACGTACATTTCAAGCAATTGTATGGCAAAATTCAAAATTCCCCTGGGTAAATTCTAGTGCAGGTAGGATCCTTAAATTTTGTCAGTAAAACCTTTTGGCTAACAACTCAAGTTTACCATTGAAGAATTTTTTTTCTATATTCAAGGTTTTCTCAAGTTATTTTAACGCAGATTAACATAGAGACATTGTTATTTTGAACACGTTTGCCTACCCGTGAAGATGGCTTCCAAAACCGTAATGTGACTTATTGAACAATTCGCTTCTTCCTGACAGTTCTGAACGTCACAGCTTCACAAACAAATGTCACCTTGAACGAAGGAGCTACAACAACTCTGCAATGCAATCTGACATATTCAGAAGCAATAAACGTTTCGATATTCTGGCTGTTTGACGGAAAATCCATAAAAGCTGAAGCCGGCTATCATGAGGGAAATGATCAAGATTTAAGTACCACAAACGTAGATCGAATGGCGCTGGAACTGAAGCACGTGACACGCCGACAGGGTGGCACATACTCCTGTGGTGCACTGTCAGCGGATCTTCGAAGATCACAAAACATTTCTGTCAAAATTAAAGACGCAGAGGGCCCAAAACTAGAAGTAGAGGGAAAAGCAGTTCAGGTTTTGACAAAAGGTAAAAATGTTACGTTGGTTTGTGTTGCTGTTTACCCGGCAGCATCTTTCGTGGACACATTTTGGACTTTTAATGGTAGTCGTCGAATACTCAGCAATAATGGAAGCGGAAAATATGAAGAGAGCAAATGGTTTGAGCGGGCTTCGAATGAAAACATCAAAAGAAGAAGGCTCCGTTTGATCATCTATGATGTAGGATTTAGTGACACTGGACAATACGCTTGTGTTCTAAACACTTCACATGGTTTGCGGCGGAAAAACTTCAGCATTTTGGTTACCAAGGAAGGAATTAGTAAGTTTTAATAAAAACGTCCATCAAACGGTTTCTGAATAAAACTTGCTGACATGAATTCTGTTGTATCTTTCGGGTAGTCGAGGTACATATTTAGATGAAAGCGCAGTGAAACTAACCTGCGACTCGAAATGTTCTCGTGTCAGAACCTAAACATGCTACATTAAAAGCTACCCTGGATAAAAGAATAGAAAAGTGAGTTTTATTAGAAAAATCAACTGTAATTTTATCTACAAATAAGGCAGTTATTACTGGTTCGTCACAGTTATTAAGACACAACCATGGCCTTGTTTCTACACAATTCCTACGTACTAGTCTCCTATATCTCAGTGGGGGAGCATCCGAACCAGTAATCGGAAGGCCGTAGGCTCGCCTTCTGCAAAAGAGCACTCGGATTTTTGCCGAGTATCCCCGAGTCACCACAGAAGAGTCTCCTATAGCTCCGAAGTAGAGCATCCGAACTAGTAATCGGAAGGCCGTAGGCTCGACTTCTGCCGGAGCACTCGGAATTTTTTTCCGATTATCCCCGATTCACTATCGATACAAAGATAGATATATTTCTTCAATGAAAACAGTCTTTCTGTAAGAATACGGTCCCCCTCTACAATCTGAGAGATACAACAATGAAAAGTACAATCCATAAATGCAATTAGATTCTGTCAGAAGCATATGCCATTGAAGCGTGTAACTTGCAACTCTTTCCCATGAAAAGAATCTGGGGACTTAAGGACACCATTTGCGCGGGAAAATGCACGAGCTATGTTATTACTTCCAAAATAAAGAAATTTTTAAACTTAAAAAGAAACCCCAGCTCTGAACCAGAGTTAAACGCTTTAAGGTCATGAGTTTCTGATTCTGTTTAAACGAACAGCGAAAGATGTGATATTACGGAATTTCATCCCGGCAAAAATCTATATTCCGTTTCAATTGATTCCTCACCTGGAACTTCCCAGAATATTTAGTCGAACGGAAAGCCCTATAACTTCTGTTTTGCTTGCTAATCTTATAGATACAACACCTTCTCCATGGCATCTCACACTTTTTATTGGTCTTGGTCTTTTCGCTGGATTTTTGACGACAGTCATAGTTTCTTTCAAGCTCTTACGAAGGCGGACAAGGGTGCGATACATAGAGTCAAGTAAGCCATTAATTACTATTAGTAACACTTTTACTCTTAAGAATGATCAGCATGTAAATTCTCCTCCCAATTTCAATTAAATGTCAGTCAAACAGGTATCGAGGATGAAGATAATTAACAGCGTAACAGGTGTGCTCTTGCTATAACACCAAATTCTCATGACTAACCAACAAAGAAATCTATGATACTAGTTAGGAGAATGAATGTTTCGATCTTGGGAATGAAATGGTTAAACAGGGTTCCGTTTCTCAACAGGTTTCTATTTCTATTCCATTCCAGTTTGCAGCTGGAAAGCTGCAAGGTCTTATATTCAGATGCTTGACAAAAATCCAGAAGTGTGATATAGAACTCGGGTTTAAGGCCCCTCTCTCTCAGTTTGGCTGTGCTGTGCTCATGAGTTCTAACATGGACGAAAGCTGTTCATGGCTGCCCAGGAAACATTCTCGTCCTCAGAGCCCTCCGTTTCTTTTGGTCACATGGTCGGCGAAACAGAGAGCACTTGTCCTGCCCAAAAATTCAAATTCTTTCATTGGCTGATTAAAATGTATGCGTAGAATGAATTAAAACTACAAGCACTTCGCATTACATTTTACTCCCGGCCCGCATTAGAATGCTAGCATGCCGCAGTCCCTTTCTAGAGAGAAGAGCGCGAGAGAGCGCGAAATAGCCGAGAACGCACAGCGCGGCGAGACTGGAGCGAGGAGAAAAAGTTCCGCTTTCGCTCGGCTATTTTGCGCGCCCTCGCAACTATCTAGAAGGGGACTGCTAGCAGTCCAGGCCTGCATGGCAGGAGCATCTGGGAGCTAAGCGGGCGAGTTAGGCCCCTTGTTCGCACGCTTTGCAAATAATTAAATAAAACCTTTGTATAATGAAATACACTTCA
>OX421451.1:7693732-7698732 GCA_949126865.1 Montipora capitata
GGATGTCTTGTGGAATGCCACGTGGGATTCCATAGGCATACCACGTCAGAAAACCTGTCGAGTTCCTTTTTTTTTTGTTGGTGTTGCTTTTCTTCTTCGTAATCACAAATGTGCATACCCCACGGAAAAAAAATATTTTCCGGAAAATTGCCTTTCCATTTGACCTCAAACCGATTTTTTGCTATATAAATGGTAAGCACCCGCGAAAACCGGAGTACCCGGAGAAAAACTTAAATCTAAATTCCAATTCGATATTATGCGCAGGATCTCCCTGTAAAGCACTTTCGGGTGAGTGGATCTTCAAATCTCTGAATATACCTCATGCATTTTGAGATAACCTTTCAACGTTTTTCATCTTTCTCTCTCTTTTAAAATTCCTAGCCTTCTGAGAGCCGGCGCTTTGGGTTAAGAAGGAAAGTTTTCGAAATTTGTCTTCTCAGCGCGTCAATGGAATGTTTTATCCATCATTGAGGTACATAAATATATTGAATAATCATTGATTCTTATCTTTGCCTTCCAGTCATATCTTCAACTGATGAAGACCAAACAGAATTCGACTACGACGTATTTGTCACGTATAGTAGAAAGGATTGTGCCTGGGTTGACAAAGAGCTCTTACCTCTCTTGGATAAGAATCAAGTCAAGTATTGCGTGGATCATTTACATTTCGAACTCGGCAAAGCGTTCGTAGAGAACATGGTAGAAGGAGTGTACAATAGTCGCAAAGTCCTGGCGGTTTATTCGGTGAATTTCAAAAACAGTAAATACTGCAAACAAGAGTTATCCTACGCCTTGCAGCGTAGCTTTGATAGAAGCGATTCGGCTGTGATTGTGATACGAATCGACAACACCGATCCTAAACAACTCCCCAAAGCTCTAAGAGCGAAGACGTTCTTGGACTACTACGACACTGTGGAGAGAAAAGGATGGAAAAAGAGACTCATCAAGCACTTAAAAGTAACAACGAAAAGATCGAACCATTTAACAGGGACAGCGGTTTGAAAAAAAAAAAAACAGCTCCTAAAGATGAATGGTTGATCATTGGCTAGATCGATGGACCAATAATTGACATTAAATTCGGCATGTATTATTAACCCATTGACTCCTGACCCCCCCCCCCCTCCCGTCTTTCCTACCTCCCCCACTCATCCCATTGACGAGGAAAATCGAATGGCGTTAGAAAAAGTAAATTCTATACACCCTTTTAATAAGTCTAATATATGCCGTTTTCCGCTAATGACGTCGAACTTTATTTAGAAATGTACAAAGGCCTAAATTTTTTCCGATTTCTTTTCTTGTTTGAAGCCTTTGTACATTTCTGAATAAATTTTAAAAGCATGAGTTTGACGTCATTAGCGGAAAACGGCCAATATTAGACTTAAAAAGGTGTATAAAGTCTCACTCCCAGGGGTCAATGGGTTCAATTAAAGGGGGCAGAGTTTTAGTGGGAATGTAAAGGTTGTTTACCGAGATCCTATTGTAAACTGGAAAATGAGTACTTAGTAAAACACTACGTTATAAAAACGAGCGATAAAAAAGGAGAATGACGTTTCGACCGTTCTACAGTCATTTTCAAGTTAAAGTTCATGGATAAAAATTCCGCATTTATACAATTTCTGAAACAATGGAATGAAGGGTGAAAAGTGAAATATTTACATACGAACAATAAGACGAAAATGAAGTGCAAATGAGAGGTGAAGAGAATAAAAACCATTAGAAGTGTTAAGCAAACAGGTTTGCGCGGATAGAATCACTCTGTTCGTTTAATTAAAGTCCCGAGTAAAAAACATTTCAAAAATCAAGCAATTAAATTTCTTCGAGCACTTTCTCACGATCCTAAAGCTCTTTGCGATTTCATGTGGCTCGTTTCCATGTTGCTCCTACTATGGTTGCCGATTACCAATCGTTTGTGTTCCTCTACACGTTGATGTAGGTGTCGGCTTGTAAAGCCGACATAATCTGCATCACACAGATCACGCTCAAAGAAATATACAACATTTTGCTGATTGACAATTGGAGGTTTGGGTTCCTTAGCTTTGCATTGAGCTCATCTTTGATCTTTAGGCTTGTAAAAACAGGATGTACTTTGGTATCTTTCGGCTAAGATCGCTAAGTTGATCGCGTAGAAAATCATAATTTATTTACGGAATTTTTATCCATGAACTTGAACTTGAATATTACCTTAGAACGGTCGAAACGTCCTTCTTCTTTTTTTATCGCCCGTTTTTATAACTAAGTGAAAAGGGAGACCGTAAAATAATCTGTGTAAAATCTACGTAAATAGTAGTGGAATTTAAAGTTGAAGCAGGCTGACAAAAGGGCGTTTTCCATTCAACAAAGTCACTGGTACAAATTTTCGGAATTTTCGCTGGTCGAATGGAACGCGTTCGACTACATCCCAGAATGCGAAGTCATGTGTATTGATATGTTTATTGAAGTTTTTTCGCTTTTCCATATGAGCTCACGTAGGGAGACTAAAACCGACATCTCTCGCGAATGGAACACGAAAGTTCGGTAGTTCTGAAAATTCCAACAAAGAGGGTGCATGAGTGAGTGAGTGAGTGAGTGAGTGAGTGAAGCTATTAGTCTCTCCCCTCGGGGCTTTTCAGGACTAATTTACAATGTGTTTCGGGGGACTTTAGCCAGACTGCTTAGGAAGTGAAAGATGCCCCCGTCCAGATAAGGTCAGACCACAACACCGGGGACTACGTCCCCTACTCTTATCGAATAGTGAGTGGGTTCTTTAACGTCCCACACTATTTAATTTCCAACAAGGGTTATGAGACGGGACCTCCGGTGTACAGTCCTTATCCGAGAAGACTTGAAAGTCTAACCATTTGCAGATGTAATTACAAAGGCAGCACATTCTCCTCAGTTATTTTAAGACCCTAATTGTTGGTCCGGCCGGAGTCGAACTCACGACCTCCCGCGGGACAGCCCGATGCTCAACCAACTGAGGCACCGGTGCAATGAAAACATATCCCCAAATTTTCGACAAATTTCCCGTGAATCGACATCTCTCGTGAATGGAACAAGAAATTTCCGGTAATTCTAGAAATTTCAGTAGACTAGGGTGCAATCAAAACGTATTCCCCAAATTTTCGAAAAATTTCCCGAAACTTTGCCCGTTCCATCCAATTTCGGCCCGGAAATCTCGAAACTTTTGGTTGAATGGAAAGCGTCCAAATTCTTGGTATGTATATATGTGGTCATTTGTCCAGTCGAGTTACGGTTAGATAGTTTCCCATATTGTTTTTGTCACTCAATAAAACAAGATAACTGAGATAAAATAGACCATTTCTGAGTTCCTGAAACCCTCATTTTCAAGATGAGGGTTATTGGTCAATCTGTTATGGAAAAGTCCCATTTTCACAACAAAGGTTGTACATGTAGCCTCGCTTTGAAAGTGAGCATTTTAGCGAATTAAAAAAAGAAACAGCATCCCCTCTCTCACGAGATTTAGTTATGATTTTGTTTACGGTGGATGTGAAATTAACCCTAGGGAAGCATTTCATATAAATATTTTTTTGCATTTTGTGCACCAAAGCATAATTTACTTTAAAGACAGGCCTGGGGCATTCAGGAAAATACTACGATGTAAATAGAAGCCATTGGGAGCTTGATTTCATTTAATGACTAATTATGCATAATACATACATGTAAGGTAACATAATACTGAGCTCAGGTTTCTCTTATCACTTAGGTCACAAAGGTTCTATTTTCAGTTGGTTGAGACAAAATGTGTACAATATTGTATTTGGGTCTTGCGGGACTGTACTTTCAAGAAAGACAGAAAAAAAATAAGTTGAGGTAGGTGGATATGGGGTTGCAAATGGACAATAGTCTGAATTGTCAGCCGTCCCCTTGCCCAAACCCGCCAAAGGGGCGGGTCGGGCGAGAGTAGCCTCGCCCCTTTGGCAGGTTTGGGCGAGGAGACAGCGGACACTTCAGACTAAAATGGACAAGTTTATGAAAAAAAAAAAAAGAACGATAGGTGTATAACAAGATCAGAACACAACCAATATCTTTAATTTAATAAGTAGTATTTTGAACATTTCTAATGACTTCAGTTAACCCAATACGATTTACAATTTGACCTGGAGTGTTTTATCTAACAGAAAGTTTAATGGAGATACTATCACCACAATAGATTCCAGGAACGATTAAACATAAAAAATGCAACAGAGTTCAATGTACAGGCAAGTGCATAATGGTATCACTTCCCTTAAGTACCAGAATCTTTCAGGGTTTTCTTATTATGGAAATTGTAATTTTATTCCAGTGTGGTTACCAAATTCAAGCTATGTAGAAACATGAAATGAATAGGTCAACTTGACATGATCATGTAAATGGCTAATGTACCGTACAAAAACCTAACATTTGGTGTAAAGTTTCAAATGACGTCAACATGTCTAATGACCAGCTTGGTTAAGTGAAAGGTAACAAATATCAGTTCCATAATTGTGTTCATAAAAATCCAGCCCTTACTTTGGTATTTTAAATAAGCACAAGTTAATTTTTCATAAACAAGAAATGTCAAACCCGATTGCAGGACAATATTTGTTAGATAAAAGAAGCATCGATAACCTACAATGGCTCTGTTCCTGTTGTTTTAAACTTTAAAAAAAAAAGGCAAAATACCACCATGTGCAGTTAAAATGGAATGCTGTTTCCAGTGAAACCAGAATTTTTCCATTTGAATGATTTAGAGTGCAGGCTTTTGGCACCAAGGTTGGCCTTTCAGAAGATTCTTCAAGCCCGAAGAGGAAACCAATTGAAGATGTTCTGCTCTTACTCTTGAACATAATCAGACCTGGCTATGAAGAGAAAGGTAAAACAACATTCTACAGGACAATGAGTTTTGGTACTCTGTTTGCAAATGTATCATCGGATTTACGGCTCTTGCTCCTTGACGCCCGTGTTTGTAAAGTCCGCCATTTTGGATTCTCCTCGCGTCGGAGAGTTTTTTTAGCGTCACGTGTACAGTACTACCCGAATTC
>OX421451.1:7708732-7711232 GCA_949126865.1 Montipora capitata
GGGGAAGTAGTATACAAAAATTTGGTTTTATCAACGGAGTTGATAATGTAAATTGGCCACCGTACAGAGATTCTAAAAGCTGACGTTTCGAGCGTTAGCCCTTCGTCAGAGCTATTAAGCTATGATGGCTTAAGAACAAGAGTTTAGATATTAGTATCAGATATTGGTATATTTTCATCATTTAAACGTCTGGCTAGAATTGACAATAAAATAATCAACATGTTCATAATAATGTCATTTTCATAATAAGGATTGTTATGATTATCATTTTCATTATAGCCATCATTATCACCATCATCATCATCATCATTATTATTATTATTATTATTATTATTATTATTATTATTATTATTATTATTATTATTATTATTATTATTATTACTGCTTTGATGAACTACACAATGTTTTTGAAATTATTTTTTAATAAAGGCAATACATGTTTCGGATGAGACATCATCCATTGTCAGTTGAACAGTGAGTAATAAAGTGAAAATATGCAATAAATAGTATAACAAAGTGAGATATTAACGAGAATAATTAAGGATGAAGGTGCAAACCAAAAAAAAGAGTAAAACTATTTAAGCTAAGAAAGGAAACTAATTAGTATGAAAGGGATAAATTAAGATGTTTGACCTAGGAATTTAAAGACGGCTGATCCCAAAGGATGTGCATGGCTTCCTTGATTTTCAATTGGAAGCTTGTGGAAGCAGAGTGGAGAAATTTTGAAACAATCTTCTGAACAAAACTACTATTATTATCGTTATTACAACATTTCTTGTTATCTCAGTTTAATTAAAGTTACTTGTTGCCAAACACAAATTTGCTATAACTGCAACCTCTGGTGTTCAATGCATTGTTAATTTGTTTTGTGAATAATGTATGAAAGTTCATTTGATACTTGACTGTCTCATAGATATTAAAATATTAATGTCATGTGACGCTACCTCATGTAGCATCATGAATGATGGTGTACTCGAATAAAGGTGTTACACGAAACTTAACATGCATATATATCTCAAAATCCTAGTAGCTGCTAAGAGACTGTCAGGCTCATTAAGTGTTCTGATTTTGAGATGGTTCTCTCCCCTCTACTAAGTTTGTTCTCAAAGTTCGTATAACTGAAGGAATCACTGCCACCTCACTAAAACTCAATATCCTCTTTAGTTCTCATTGTAGATCCTGGCATTTGGCCACTTCCTCACTCTCCTATTCAACAACTTGGATGTGAAAAGGGTATGCCACATTTATTGTCTTGCTCTCCTCTCAAAGATTGCTATATCCATTCCAGAGTGTTTCCCTATCTTACCTGTTCACACCTCCATTTCCCAAAAAATTCTGACCTAGACCAATCTCATTCTCAGTAACCTAATTTAGTATATTCTTACACCACTTCAACATGTGTTCAGGGTCATAAGTTTTGCAGACCTGCCAATGAATAACCCACTTTTGTCTTCTTATAATAATTTTCATCATCATCATCATCATCATCATCATCATCATCATCATCATTGTACTTAGATAAACTATAAATATTGGATTCACTCATCTCCTCTCCGTAAACCGGGGCTTCCTCTTTACATTAGATACAAAGTAAAGAATAAATTAAAATAATTTCCTCTTGTAGCAAACGTTTCCCATTAAAACAAAGGTCAAAACAACTCTGTTAGCAAATACAGGATGAATCGGCTTTACATAGTGAGCAGGTTAATGTGCAAATGAACACGTACTTTTGGTTTTCAAAGAGAAAAATGACAATGGCAAGTTCATCTGGATTCATATGCTATGGATAACAAGTCATCAGATGGCATAATTCATGCCAAACATTTGCCAAGGGTATTCTCTTTTACATACTCAGCTGTGTATTCAGCAGCTTTGGGAACAAGTTACAAGTACCAGATAGAGGTCTATCTTTGGAATGGTGAGACATGATAACTGGCCCTCAGGCAAACTATCCCACATGAAAAACAAGTACAAGTTGATTCCCAGAAAATGATTTATGCAAGATTTTGGCTTATCCTTGGAGAAAGGACCTTTTAAACGTGAAATTAATCAAAATATTATGGGAAAACAATAAACAGAATAACAGAATATGAAAAACTAATTTTAGACACTAAGATATAGCACAGATTTTTCTCCTTTAGGCTTGTAAGGCACTACTACCCAGTTTCTAAAAATCCCTGCTATGCGCTTTCAGACTCTAAAATCTTCACATTCCTGTCTGTCACACCACTTAACTCCACAACACCCAATAATTGCGGAATTGCATAGCACTGTGCACTGGTTAACTTATCGATAATGATGAAATCTTAAATTGATGCTTTTATAAACGTATTGTTAAGACGTAAAAAGCGATCCAAACTTTACCTCGTAGGTTTACTAAACTGATCACGTTTCGACTTGAGACGAAGTGAAACCCTGTGGAATTGATGATGGATTCTTTCCCACGAATCAGATTCCTTTTTTGGAGGCTAAACTTTGGAACAGTAAACTCTCCGCCGTC
>OX421451.1:7716232-7743732 GCA_949126865.1 Montipora capitata
ATATGGAAGATGGATGCTCCGGGTAACGGTCTCCTGCTAAAATTGCGTTCATAACTGCGAAGATCATAGTTTCACTTGAATTCATTTGAAAACGAGTTGACAAAAGCAAATTAACCACCCGTATGAAAGATTTGTAGGCTGACGTTTCGAGCGTTAGCTCTACGTCAGAGCGAATATTAAGCTAAGCTATGGTGGTCTGTTAGTGGTTTATATTGCAAATAAAGGATTGATTTTTGCGAGTGGTGGAAACATGGTGACGACCCTGCTTGGCAGAGGTTTCGTTGATTTTCGTCTAGCGATCGAGAAGGAAAGGAAACCTCTGCCGGTACGGATCTCCTGTTACGCATACGCGACACGGCGTCATTACAAGCAAGCAGAGTAGACGCCTTAGGGCCGACGTTAAAATTCAAACTTGTTATAGCTGGTTTTAAACTTAAGAGTTAAATTATTCGTTCAAAGTTCTGGATGACATAGGGGAGATCCGTGCAGAGGTTTCCTGTCCAGAGGGGTACATGGAGACATGAACAAACGAATAAATTAATTATTGGCTTGCACTCACGTGATTAGACGGCCATGTTGGAGTACAAAACAAAAGCAAAATGTCGCTCGCGTTTTGCATAATAATGGAACCAAATTCCCAAAGGACTTTTTCGTTATTGTTCGGTTTATGACGTCAGGTGCAGGCCAAGGTTGAATGAATGCGTTCATTGATTTAGTAGCAATTGAGAGTGTCTAGTTGAAAAGTGAATTTTTGTTCGAGAATTTTGCAGCTTTCTTTGTAAACACAGAAAATCTCGAACAACAACCAAGTAAGTTGATTTTACTTACGCTCAATGTTATCTGATCTACAGTGTCACTTCCTCCATAAAAAAAATATAAATAAATTTAAAGAGAATTCGAAACCCTGCTTAAAGCGAATTCAGGGGTTTTCATGATTTACCTGCGCAATCTCTCCGCCGCCTTGTCCCCGACAACAAATATCTACAACAGTTTTAAGGATTAGGAGTGGAACTAAGAGAATGGACGCAGCTGTGATGAGCCATCCCACGATCTCCGCCCACAGGGGATAGGTGTAATCGTCGTACTTGATTCCAGTATAATTGTACAAACTGAACACAAGAACACCCTGAAAAATTAAAACATAAACCAATTCCTAGTTAATTTTTAAAAAAATTAAAAAAAATAAAAAACGAGAAAACCTTATGTAATATTTCTACCTCTGGTATTACTTTAGACTTATCTCAACCGTAGGGTTTTGCCCAAACAATCCTCTAAGTTTAAAGTGGAGTAAGTACACTATGCGACAAACATTTGGCACAATCTCGTTAAACTTGTTAACATCGTTGTCGTTCTTCACTTATTCAGCCTGCAATTATTGTATCCCTTCTCCATCAAAGTTTTCAGCACGTACAATAGGGAAAGGGGCTTGGGGGGGGGGGGGAAGAATGAACCCTGGGGATTGAGAAAAACCAATATTCCTTTAGTACTCTGCAGCAACATGCTACAAATTGGCTCAACAGCTCCTTCGAGGAACTCCCTTATTCCTTAGCAACACAATGGAGTCTATTCTATTCAAGGGCGAACACTGAAATGTTTTAATCAGAATCGTTCTTCGGGAATTAGTAGTATCCTGTTGGAAAGTCCATGGAGGTTGGTAATTTCGGGGAAGCATTCCTGGAAAACTCCTTCATGGAGTGTGACTTTGGTGCTCGGAGCTAGAGAGTTTGTTTTTGTTGTTGCGTGTTTGTTTGTTTATTTTTGTTTTCATTTGCATCAGCCCTGGTTCTCTCGACAGGTACTAAACACTCATTGAAAGCAAGTTTCTTTTGCACCAACCAGTACTGACAGCGGTGAGATAAACTTCCAGAAGATGGACCACCATCTGGAGATCGGGCGACCTATCATGTCTTCCACGTCACAGGAAAACCTGTCAGCTCCTAAAACAGGTGAAATATATGTTACCAAAGGACTGCTTCAATCAGAGGGAAAAATAACACCTTTTCGGGGCTTAATGACATCTCCATTCTCATCTTTCGCTTTTGAGTCCCCCCCCCCCCCCCCCCAGGCATGTAGTGTGGATAAGTGGATTTGTAGATGCTCCAAGTTCAAATCCCCTTCGTACCGCCATCTTGATTTGTCTATTTAACCAGCAACGCTTCGTAAATAACAAACTCAGGTAATCTTGGGACGACACAAAACTATTGATCGCAGAAGATGTTACGTTGAATCTCAATTTTTCTGGATGTTCCCTAGACTTGATCGATAATAACACCTTTCTTGGGCTCGTGTCCCCCCTGCGCGATGGAACAGCAACCAAACTTTTTTTTTTTTCCGGGTATGAGCGAGTCATCGCGTTAATTAAATGCACATCTCTTCACTGCGGGAATTGAACACAAATAAAACAGACCAGGAGCCCATGACTGGGAGCGGCTACCTATGCACTATATCCATGAGTCAACCTTTGCGCGTATCTTTGTATTTTTAGAACGAACCCTTCAGCAGAAGATTCACATTTACACCAATTTTCACAATTTGTATACATTGTTTTTGTCATTTTTGTCTTCTTTTGAAAATAACTTTATTCTGATTGGCCATTGTAAACAGTTTGAGCAGAAGGGCTTGTACGGGAGAGGCAGCTCCTCCTCATGGACTTCTGAACAGAAGCAAAGCTTAACTTACCGTAAATCCACCCAACAACGATCAGCTCTAAAAGTACGATGAAAAAAAGGGACACGCCAGCTGAGAAAAACTCAAGCAGCCTAATGACGTAAACACCACCCTGAGAAAAGAGGAACACAGACCTTAGATGAAATGCCTCAGTTGGTCCCAGTTTATCACAACATAGACTTACTAGGGAGCTTAAGCAAAGTTGACGACGGGAAGAGATAGCTGATTTAAACTAAGTAAAGTGCATATTCATCCTAGGAGGTTCACAATGAAATTAACCTATTAACCTAACCTGAGACCGGATTTGATCCGCAACATCTACATGTAAACCTACAATGCTTTACTAGTACAAATCTGCTGCCCTTTGGCATTTTTGAAGATAACTGAAAAACTTTGTAAGGCGTCTTTGAAAACGCTCTAAACTGGATAGTTAGTGCAGACGCATCATGCGTCTTCTTCCCGTCTGTACACAAGACGAAGTTAACAGACGCAGAAAGAAATGTTTGCCCAATTAGGTTCGTCCCAGACAAATTATGCGTCTTGTATAGTTTCCCCATCTTTACTCTAGACGAATAACATGAGAGACGCATAATTCTTCTGGACAGGTTACGCTTCTCTAGTATAAGAACGACCATTCTCTATTTCTACCCTAAAACCGTTTAGACGGATAACCCGTCTGATACATTTCCTATCTAAGTGTGAATTCGAGACGGATACACAGTTTAAATTTGCCTCGTCCCTGATTCACATCAGACAGATAGAGCATGCCTTTGAAGCTCAGGCGCGGCTACCAATTCATTAAAACTGGCGGCCATCGTTTACTTCATGTCAAGGAAAAGAAAACTCGAAAAGTTTATCTTTCGATTCCTTCTGGTGTTTGGCTTGAACAGCTTTGGGCACCACGTTTCGATTCCCAAAGAAAATTGCATTCTTTCTAGTTCAAGGCTTTTTCGGCAAAAAAAAAAAAAAAGAGAGAGAGACAAGTTCATCCTTCTGATGTGAATTCAAGGCGAATTATTCGTCTTAGACAGTTACTACGTTTTCAAAATCCGTTTAAACAGACGGATAATCAGCGGATTATCCTAATTGAACACCGTCCCATTTTCACATCACTGAAGACGGATTATGTAGACGGTTAATCCGTCTCTAGTGTAAAAAACGGCCATTATAACTTACATTATAACTTCACTTACATGAGTCACACAGGAAAGACCAAGCGCGAAAAGTATGGCACAAATAAGCAGCACAACCATCTCCCTGAAGCGGCTAAAGAAGCGTGGAAATTGTTCGATTACACATGCTGCAAGCATTTCAACCTTACCAAACTGAAAAACAACATTAAAAATACTATAATTTCCATAAGCAGTAGGAAATGCACCCTCACACTGTTAGTAATGAAAATCCTCAGAAAAGGGACGTGTTATTAGTACGACTTCTTTTAGAAGTTTTCCATGGGCCCCTCACAAATACCAGGAGAGTTTTCTTACGCGTAACTAATTTTAGACTGATTTTTCTGCTAAAATAGAACGTTCCAGCTAATCGTAAGTTAGTAGAATGTAGCACATAGTTCATTGTTACAGTTGGGGTTTCGAAAGGTATTTTCGTTGCTTGGCCCGGTCTCTGAAACTAAGCTGTGTTGTAGTATGGGAATTGAACGCCCCTGGGGACAGGGGCACTTGTCAAAACTTCATTAACCCTTTCCAGCACCAGCTAAACCATTTCAGACAACCAAAGGCCCGTGCAAACTGCTTCAAAATTTGTTTTAACATCCATTTGATTTTGTTGAATGATGTTGAACGATGTTGACATCTGGAGTGGGCAAACTTGGGAAACGTCCTCATCACAACATTTGATTCAACAAAATCACGAAAGGCCTTGTATTCAGTCCCAGGCTGCAGCCGCGGTTGTTACTATGGATACGTGCACAACAATATTGACTGAAGATGGGGGGCAAACGACTTCAACTTCATTTAGCATTTACGAAAACAAAAGAAATGTTGAATGGTTGTAAAAGCAAAGTATAAACGCTTTTAAACTCATTCAACATGTTTCACGGTTGAAACCCCCCCCCCCCCCCCCGGGGGGGGGGGGAAGGAGGAGAAGGAGGCAAAAACAAAATCGAACGGATGTTGAAGCAAATGTTGAAGTTGTTTGCCCAGGCCTTAAGTTTATTTATTTACCTGACTGTCGAGCCCTAACGTGATCAACATGACGAAAAACAACACCGACCACAGATGAGGTATAGGTAGCTGCGCCAAGGCTGCCGGGAAGGCAATGAATACGAATCCAGGACCTTCGAAAACAAAAAAGTAATTGCGTGAAAACTTGACCGAACGTCAGGCGATCTCGTTGAAACCCTAAATCTACCTGTTAAACATTCTCGATTCACTAATGACTGAAATTGGGAGGAAGCTACCTCCCCCTATTAATTCCCGACCCAATAAAAATTGCGAATAGCATTTTTTGTGTCGTTTACTGGCTCAAGAGTATTTATTGTCTGCGTCTAATCCATTGCCAGCCTCAGAAGCAGCAAGAAGAAACGTCCCGACTCTGCCCACTTCCCGGCCGTATGAAGTTATAAAAATTGTTTTTTTCGGATCCACATTTTTGAATTCAGGTGAGAACTTCTTGTCCTATGTTTTGTTAACATTCTTATTGATCAAAATTTACAGACCTTGAGATGCAATGTCCTCGATGCCTTTTCCCTGCTGCCCGGCAACAAACCCCAGGATCGAGAAAATAGCAAATCCAGCAAACACACTCGTCGCACTGTTTGCGATAGAGATTACAAAAGCGTCCCTATAATGTACAAGCATTACAATATTGCTAAGTTGGCAAGATCTTGAAAATCGTCTTCTGTTAAAAACCAGCCCCGAAATCGAATCGATTTACATACCATAAACGAGTTATTTAACCGTGAAGAGTACGGCTGAGTGTCTACCTCAAAAGGGTTTTCTGAGCATGCCGGCTCTCTGCGCATTCCGGGCTCTATATGATAGCTTGATGTCGTTCTTTTACACGCAACGGCAGAGAAATTTCCGAGGCTATAGTTCAACGCAGGAGGAACAAAGCTCATGGTTTTGCCCAGTTTTCTTATGTTCCTTTTCTGTAAACCTGCGGTCGTCCACAGACGTTATTTCTACTCAGTTTTCTCTTTCTCAGTTCTGGGCTCCATCTGAAACCCTCCATATTTTTGCTCTCTGGAAGTTTATTTTTCATAAAAGCTTCAAGTTAACTCTCACTTCATTATGTCGTTCTGCTTGTTGTTGTAACTGGCAAACGTAAGGTTGACACCCATCCCCATCCCTAAAGAGAGCAAGACTTGAGCTGCTACGTCAATCCATACCTAAAAACGAGAAAAAGAAAAAAATCCTCGACTAATGAATGGATAAATTTTTATTTGAGTGCCTGAGACTGAAAAAACAGGTCACCTTTTTTGACCAGTAGCAGCTGACTGACAGGACAATTAAATTGGCCAATCATTACACAAAAGAGCATGCAGCCGGCTCTTAAGGCCTGAAAACGAGCGCGAGTCGACGAACTCGAGAAAGTTACCATTGATTTTACTGTAATCTCAAGAGCTAAGCCATGCTAGCCAAACAGGTTAGCTGGTTAAAATGCCTTTTTTGATCCCCTCTATTAGCCAATAATAAGCTCTTATTCATATCATGGCATCAAATATAACACACTTCTAGTTTCTAAAGAAACTGTGGTGCTGCGTCGGTGGGAGAGTGAAACAGAGAAGATTTGGTTTTATCAAACGTGTTCATAAAAGTCGAATTACACCCGTGAACGATTTAGAAAGCTGACATTTCGAGCGTTAGCCCTTCGTCAGAGCGAATAGAGGAATTGTGGGTGTCGTTGGTTTTTATGAGGGTGTGGAGGAGGTTAGCCATTGGTGGTAAGAAGCGTTCACTGATTCCGTGAGGATAGAGTGTACCTAGTTGGACGATAATACCTGCGGATCTCCTAGTCGTTCCCAGGAAGGCACGAGATAGAAAAGAAGTCCATCTTTTGCTCCGGGTAAAGTGACTCCTCTGAAGAAAAGTATTATCAAGACCACGTACGGCGCTGTTGTTGTCACGTACGCAACCTATCGAGGGTAAGAATTGCAAAATCGTCAAATTTTGTCAGTATCACTTGTGACCGAAATGAAATAATTATTAGGATAAACTCAAACATTCATTTTTCTGATCTCTTCAGGAGGCAGTGTGGCCCAGTGATAAGGTCGCTTGCCTTGAGATCCGGATATCCCGGTTTCAAGACCCGCTCTGACCACTCGTTGAATTTGATCCTGGTTAGGGAGTCCCTGGTTCAACCTCCCAGCTTCACTTGTAAACAGCCAACTGGTTTGCCTCCGGTCAGTTGGGATTCTTAACAGTTGTTGTTGTTGTGTTCCTTCGTTTCCTTAATTGTGTTTCATTGGCCCTGAAAAGCCCCTATGGGGAGCGGTCAATTAAGTATGTATTGCATCTCTTACTGAACTTCATGAGCAGGGCGAGGTGTTCATAACTTGTCTCGCCCTACTGACCCGGGTTAATCAGGCAGGGTGACAATCCATCATATTCGTAAATGTATAAACTTTGAAGGGCTTATTTTGGGTGGCGACAAAAAATTGGCTGCTGCCCTGGCATGCGAAACGTTCACTTCCGGTTTCTGTCCGTGGCTCGAAAATGTCTCGTTAAGTTCCCTAATCTCTACGAGTAATATTTCATTATGTAAGGCTTAATGACTGGCCGAGAACGTCTGAAAATAACTCGCTCTGTGATAACCCCCTAACTCAAATAGATAGAGGTTGTGCACTGCCGTTCACGAACGCCGGGGCGCTGGGTATGTATTATTAGCTTGCTTCAGTAATTTCACCCCTACACACGGAGATAGATCCGCGTTCCCTTTCAACACTAAGCTTTCGAGACCATTCCGAAGGAACACATCCTTCGTATACATTTACTATCTCAATAAGATCAGTCACATGATCACCTTTCCTATCGTTCGCACTCCTTTCCATACGCAAAAATACACTAGCACCCAGGCCACCAGCAAGCTGATGGTGATCGGTACGTTCAGAGGACCTGGTTCTCCTATCCCGCTGGAAATCTTCAAAACCTCCTCTCTGATAAATTAAAAGTACATATAGGTGTAAGAAATTGTCAATCATCGAAGAGACAAAGCGGGCAAAATACTAGTAAAGTGAAAAAAAAATCACGCTGAAAGTTTAACAGCGAACTTATAAATGGATTTTCTCCCAAAGAATTAGTGCCTCCGACATTCAAAGAAAATAAATTAAATTTCTTATTAGATTCTGAAGGGTGATGACGTGATCGTCTTGTAAGACACTTAACGACATAATTCGGGTTTTTTGCAAAGATAGAAAAAGCTCTCATAGCATTAACAATTCAATATAATAATAATAATAATAATAATAATAATAATAATAATAATAATAATAATAATAATAATGATAATAGTTTCTATTTTGCTTTGTGCGTTTGGTTTGACACATAAGTAACATAAGTAGAATTCTTTGTGAGCGGGGTATGCAGCACGTTGGACAGTACTCTGTCCTCTATGAAGTTGTGGTGTAAAAGATTTTGATGAGGGTTTTAGTTTTTACATCTACATAATTGCGAAAAGATACAAAACTTTGAGGGTACACATTTGTTCAAGAGAGTAACATCATTTTGACGTTAAACGCGCACTGATCCAAGAGTTCATGTATATGTCAGGAGCCCATCTCGAGCGTGCAACTTCCACATAGCGTCTGTGAAATGGCGTTTTCACAAGTAGGTTTATTTTTAGACTAGCTCTTCCCGCGAATTAGGTCAAAAAACAAAGGCAGTTCCGGTTCGGTGACCCTATGACGTCAGCTTAATTTCTTGTAATTGGTCATCGGGCTCCTGTGGGAGTCTCATTCGCGGGAAATTCAATCTAAAAATAAATCGGTCTGTGGAAACTCCGTTACACGAACACAGTAGAGTTGTAGGCTCCGGGTCATGGGTTCCTGATATGTACATACAACTTACACAAGGAATTCCCTGCTTGAGGACACGCCAGAGTCACCAGAGGAGTTGATGTTTGAAGCATTGCGTACGTAACAGTTCGGTGTGTTCCATGGATGAAGACAACCAACCCAAGGAATATTCTCGTTAAAAGCTTGAAAGAAATAGAACATGGACCACGAAATGATCACGTTGTAGTAGATTGACACCAGGAATGAGACTGCAATGCTGGCAAAACCGATTCCTAAAAAGACACATTTAAAATCTTACCAGGTACAGTACAAGTGACAGATGAGAATGTTGTATGAATCTTAATGAATCATAAAATGAATGTTGTGCTAATCCTGATGGGTTGGCATTGCGATGGGCGCACTCTCTTTGCGTCGTTTTGCTAGGTGACCCGTCTTCAATTCAGTTTATTCAAACCCTTAGTTGTGCTTAAACCATATTAATAGAATCAAAGAGATGATTACTGGATGTGGGCGGTGATTAGTGCAGGCTCATTAATTGGAAAATTGAGGTGAATTCAGTGGGTTCCATGGATTGTGGCCACAGAGACTTATTCTTTTGACGCAAATTATTTTAATTTGAAAGTTAGGGGAATTATATGCATTGTTTCTGTAACTGGACTGAAATAACTAAGAGTTTATACATCCTCATAAATATTAAACTTCAAATATGGATTGATTTCTGCCCTGGTTCAAGAGAGTTTTCCTTCGCTTAAAAAAAAAGAAAGAAACATATCCAAATTCCAATTCATTATGGATTCAGTGGAGAACTACCCATTCTTTGAAGGTGGCACTGCTAATTCCAATTGCAGAAAAGAATGGTACACAATGCAGCATTTGTGTCTCAAAGCTTTGTCATTTTTCTTTCGTTAATTAAAGTAATCAGATTGAACTAATCAAGCTGGAACGAAAGCCTTACCTCTAAGCAGCGGACAAAGCTTGTTCCACGCATGCACAGGCTCTGACTGTGTTAGCTGTCCAACGCATTGTTCAAGGAATAAAATTGGTATCCCGCATATCCCCAAAAATAAAAAATAGGGGATCAAGAATGCACCTAAAAATGAGTACGTGCAAATAAACACAATTGACGTAGTCAATTTAAACGATTAGCTTTAGCTGATTGATTGATTGATTGATTGATTGATTTATTGATTGATTGATCGATTGATTGATCGATTGCAGCTGGTATTTACAATTTTTTTACAACAGATGTTATCTTGGCATCACAGCCCTTCAGACTTCTACAACTTTAAATTTTGGCATCTAAGAATTCCACAATAAAATTGTCATGCTCCCACACCAACGATTGAATCTGCTAAAGGGAGCTAACAATACAAGGGATATGTTCTTTGCAACAAAGTCCCCTGCGCTGAGTGATCAATGAGTACCTCAGTTTGAAAAGAAATTAAACATTTCATTGAATGAAAAAGATTTAACTTAAATGTAACCTTTTAATTTTGATTATTGCGTTTCTTCTCCTTCTAAAGTAGTTAGATGGATGATGCACCTTAGGCTAGATTCACACACAAACGACTCTCAGAGAGAAAATCTTCTCGTTTATAAAACATTCAGTTCCCCCGGTTACGTTCCCTAGAATCTGCCAATGGCTCACCTCCTCCGTTTTTAAAACAGATGTAAGGAAATCTCCAGATGTTTCCATAACCGACACAAAATCCAATGGAAGACAAGAGAAACTCGATCTTCCTGCTCCAACGATCTCGGCCTGGTTGAACAACGAAGACAGGTTTTGCCTGATGATGTTCAGGTTGCCTTTCCAAAGTGAACGTGACTGATGCCGCATCTTCGCGAGAATGCATGTCTAGGAAAAAGAACAAGCCGCGCAAAGGTTTCGTTTGGTATAAAATTAAATCGAAAGGGTGTCCCAGGTCTTGGCCTTATAGGAGAATGGCCTCTTCATTACCCTCCCCTATATATTCGGCTCCAATGAACATTTACGATTCACGTAATCAACTCGTGCGTACCTTTGAAAAAGACTTTCTTTGATCGGAATGAAAGCTTGCTAAAGATATAGGCTGACCGAGATATCAATGAACTTGAGCAATACTAGCCGAAAGGTTTAAGTGGTCGAAGATGTAAAACAGATTGGCACGATCTATGTGCACGTGAGAGACTTAAAAATGATAATTATAGGACAATTTCTATAGCGCCCTATCCAAAAGCTCAGTCTAAGGCGCTTTAAGTAAAAGGTAAAAAAGGTAAAAAATTAAAACGAGGATAAATCAAAGTATAACAAGAATAAATTTATTTTTTTTGCCGGAAAGCGAAATTTCTCTTTGAATAAAGCCAAAAAAGAAAAAAAAATTGTGGAAACTTTGGATCAATTCCGACTTTTAAAAGTACGTGAAAAGGCAAGAAATGTTTTTGTAATGAGCCTACGTCTGTCTGACCACAAGGTATTACACAACATCGCATCTTCATCATTTTTGTTTCTTTTCGCTCGGATGCTCTAGCTTTTTTCGCTCCGGCGTATTTCGTACTTCCAAATTTTGAGAGTTTAAGGAATTTAATAAAACAATTATCCCATTCGCGCTTGTTGGATATGAGAATGGTTATAGCCAACTCGGCGTTACGCGCATCGTTGGCTATTTCCGCGCGCGCTCATGGAATAATTGTTAATTATTCAATAAAATGACGCTTTAAAAGCTAGGCTTTTAAACTACGCTTGAAAGTAACAAGATTAGAACTACGTTTAATATTCTTTGGAAGGGTGTTCCAGAGTCAAGAAGCACAGACCGAGAAAGCACGATCGCCGCGACATTTGAGCCTCGACTAAGGGATCACTAAAAGGTTCCTATCCAACAATCGTTTATTCCGTGTGGGCTTATACACTAAAAGCAGATCACAGATGTAACTAGGACATAGGACATAGACGTGAGTTGTAAGATGGCCCAGTATAAGCACAGATTATTTGACGTTTTCTTTTGAAATGAAAAACAACGGCAAAAACAAAATAGCAACTAAAATGCCTCAAGAGTTGATTTGAAGCTCTCCCTCTTCCCAAACTCTCTGCCTTTTCCAAATATTGACGTGAATGTAGACATATTCTCCCTTCTACCACCTTTTCTATCCTTTTTGTTTCAAACACCAGTACGAAGATCTCTTCATTTGCGTTTGAATTGGCCGCTCACTTTGTATCCCATGATGCATTGCTACCCGACCGGAAACGCGAAACTCCTGATGCTTGTTAGAGCAAGCCATTAATTCGTGGGCAAACAAAACAGTTTGCTTTGACAGTCCCACTAACCGAAAAAAAAAATTGTCCATAACACACCAAGCAAGTTTTCCTCAACCAGCTTAAGTGCCTTTGGCAAACGTTCCAAATTGTTAACATCTCCTCTTGAGAAGAGATCCACATCTTCTGTGAAACACCCATTGTTGGAAACCAGGTGGCAGTCAGACAGGGCGGCGGGAAAAGAAGACGAAAGTTTGCTTTTACAAGTTCTCCCTTGGGGTGCAAACAGAAAAATATGACAACTTTTTCCTTGATAATTTCTCTCGTCCAAAGACTGACATGGATATTTTCAACAAGGAAACTTTACTAGGACAATATTACTAGTGCCGATACTAGACTAAGTGTATATTACTTTTACACCAAGGAGCTTTCATCTTCGGAAACTCACGTGCAGTGAGTCGGTGCGGAGGAAAATAAACGCGAGAGTTTTGCTTTCGCCCGATCTTGAAAAACTTTCGGCGCCTTTTACTTCCGCCCAGGACTCCGAGGGATGAAGAACGTCTTGTCAAGTTTCCTTGATCAAATTAGAACGAGGAACGTTATTGAGGAAAAACTGATACATGATAATTTTCCTTTTTTCCCCACACGGGAAAACTTGTCAAGGAAAAAGCTTTCAAGTGTAGATCTTAATTAACGAACGATTCCTCGCTGCCCATTTATAACATGATGAACTGTAGACATACAACGAGATGACAACACAAACAAAAACACAAAAACAGAAGCAGATTTAAAAGAAAAAAAAACATGATGAACTGTTAAAGTGCACCGAAACTCAAATATTTTTCGTCTGCAATATTAATCTCCCCACTAAAGTAAACATGTTTGACCTTTCTTACCTCAAAATGTCGCTTTTTATCTGCAGGGAAAGAAGCGCAAAGTTATCAAACCTAGCAGTAATTTGGACCCAAGACCGTGTTGTGAGAGTCATGGGTCTATTCTCGATTTAACGTCGCAAAATGAGAAGCCACGATATGGCTTTTAAAATTTCAGTTTCTCTGCACGTTCGAATCAAAACTTTGTTCAAGGTTTTTTGGTGCCTCTGGCACAACCGAAGGTAAATGAACCCTAAAAATACCGGCCCACTGATACGACGCTGTTGCTAGAATCTTTTTCATGCGGGTCATCAATTGACTAAAGACAGCCGAAGGTAAAGGATATAAATAATTGCATTAGCGCTGTTTGGAGTGGCAACTGTATACTGATTTAATATTGTGAACCATTCCATCGTACAGTTGTAAGATCAAGAGGTAAGACTTGTAGGGTCTGCACTATACCTCAGAGTATTCAATTGCTCAAAAGAAGCTCAAGATTCTCCGTACCACATCGAATTTTGTTCCAATAGAGGTGGTGAATCCCTTCTATCACCGCCCATCCCCCCGGCAACCTTCACAACAGACATAAGAATCAGTCACCCCTGAATAGAAGACGACAGCATTTTTAAAGAGGCAAAACCACGGAATATTGTTTATAGCTTTTTACATGAACTGATACGCAGGCAATATATGAAAGGCATGAAGATTTTTACGATAAACTTGAGTTTCCAATACAAAGTGAAAATCGAATGCGAGAGAACTCGCATTAATGTGCGATACTCTATGAGCTCTCTTCCATAAAAGACGGCCTTAATTTTCTTTTGAAAGAATGTCACTTTCATCTAAAAAGAGACAGCGATTATTGATTTGAGTGCTTAGGAAAACAAACAGTAAAAATACAGAATATCCGGCTCGCGTCGCAGTTAATAGTATTGTCGGATTGCTGGGAATTCTATCATATCTTCTTCAAGGTTCAATATTAACAAAAAAAATTGCTTGTGTGAAGAATCGAGCAAAGCAGTTATTTAGTTAGCCTGTATGACTAACATACCTCGAGGAAACCCTTTTTAAGAACATTCATGCGCTTGCTGAGTCTAAAGAAATGATACATAAGCTTTTGACGAAATTAAGGAAGAGACGATGTAAGACCTTAAAATCCGCTCATGTCTGGAGCTTTGTTGTTAACCGAGACTTTTTCGTTGTATTGAAATTATGAACCCTTGCTAATTCATTAACCAGTTTGAGCAATAAAACTCGATAGGTAGCAAATTAAAAATAATTAATACTTGGCTCGTTATGTGTATTAGCTCCTCCAATTACTCTTTTCTATGTCGATGATTTACAACAGACACAATAGAGACAATCATTTATTTCATCCATTTTCTTTACTGCTTAAATGTGATGGAGGCCGAGGCTAAGATCGTGATGGCGTGGGCTTCTTTCAAAGAAAAACTTGCTCTCCAGGAAAGAGGGCAATCATACGAAGCGTTTGCGTTGACCAACGCAGAGGCAAAATGATTACTTGCGCCATGGAAAACAAGATAATCATTCTTGAGGCGTACACAACAAAATAAATGCATGTCATCCAGCCATTATCGTATCGTTTCTTACCTTTAGGCTTCGTCTATGCAAAGAATAAAGGAACAGCTCTGTGTAAACTTCTTGTTGTCGTGACCTTTGACTAAACCAATGGATCAGTTCGTCCGTGATGAGAGATTTTTTGTGATATTAGTCAACCTCCTACTCCGGCGGAAATAAGGAGTTAGGTTACCCAGCTAATACGATTGGCAGCCTCCATGCGCCGGCGGACCTAAAGGCTATTCACTGACTTTTCATTTCTTTTCGCTTTTTTAAGACCTTGTAAGTAGGAGCTAAGTGCTTTCAAAGGACGTACTTTTGGGAAGGAGGCATCAAGTTACAGCCAGTGACATTTTCAATGGAGACTCGAGGATACTCGGGAAAAAGCTGAGAGCTCCTCTGCAGGCCAGCCGGGAAGCTACGAACTTCCGATTGCTATCTTGGGCAGATTAACGTGGAACAGAAATTCCCCCTTCCCCCTAAATCAAGGACGAAGCCGCGTGAAGGCCAAAACGCGCCATTTCCCCATCACTGATTTTGACGGGGGTTGGGGGGAGGGCCAATTTTCTATTTAATCTGCCCTGAAAACCTTACCACTGTCCACTGAGCTATATAGGACACTCCTGGCCTCGGTTGTTGAAAAGGTGGATAACGCTATCCACCTGATAAATCACCATCCAGCGGATAAACACTAGCAAAACCAATTGAGTTATCCAGTGAATATATGGTTTTTTTCCAGTGGATAGCGCTATCGATATATCCAACCTTCGAACAACTGGATGCTTGTCGTTACAACAGGTTGCAGAATGAATGGAGACACTTCACCTCCTTATATAATTATCTCATGCACAGCAGCCTCCTTCCCACTTACCAATGTAGCTAGCAGTGTAATGCTACAAAATTGAGAGTTTTGAAGCAAGCAACCGTGAACAATATTCCTGTCGGTGTAGTTGGATCAGCTGGCTTGATCTGATACGGGTAATTACTCGTACTCTTAGTATTTGAATTCAAATTAGTTGTAACTACTTTATTTTATCACATTTTCGCCTATTCCATTTACTATAGATATATGCACAGACGCAATCCGATGTTGAATTTTGCAACCTGTTTTAGGCCATGAAATTAAGTTCAAGTGGCAATTGTCCCACTACACTGTACAAACTGTGCATTTTCGCCATCAAAATGAATGACTGAGGTGAAAATTGATGGAAATAAGCGCTTTACAAAGGGAAGAAGAAGGCATTTAGTGACAAAGCAATAACAGCAAAGTGAACTCATCATAACACTGAACTCGATTTCACTGGCGAAAAATGTCTGATTGGTCGAGGCCTTGTCATGTGACTTCAATACCTCAAATCAAACATGGCTGCCATTCGGTGTGTATTAGATCTCCGTCGACAAAAAAAAGACCCCTTTTCAGGCCAGTAAAACGGACGAATGTTTGACTGCATAGTGCGTTTCTATGCCAGCGAGATTCTCTTTTAAGCCAACAGTGCTAAGAGGGAAATTTCTTTAAAAATTTCAAGGCCAACGCGAATCTCGGTTGCTGTGACAGTGTTCGAGTGGAAATTCGTTTGTGGAGCTTACCAGCTAATGGATTACAATCTTGATTTCAATTCATGCGTTTATCTTTTAAAAAGTGGAACAAAAAAGATACCACTAAATTTCCAAATGGTTTCTCTTCCAACTAAATAGTTACACGATGTTTCCGCGAGGGCCCGCATCTAACAGAAAATGTTAAGATTTTCGCTTTTTTTTTTTTCAAAATTAAGTTGTTAAAATTGCCATTCAAGTGGTCCATAGAGGAAAATTTATTAAGACCGAGGGGAAAATTTAGAAATGTATTTCAGTCGTTCAAAAATAAATTTTAAAGTGAATTTAGCAGTAATAATAACCATGTCATAGCACCTCATATTGGGTACACTAGAAGGAAATCTTTTAGTTGCAATTATATATTGTTATAGTTGTTCCAAGCAAAATGCCAATTGTTTGCTTTGCTCCAAATTATAGAATTAAACATAGATTAGGTTAACTCTGAATGGCCAAAACAACAACATTCTAAGTTGAGAATTTGATTCAGAAATCCAGCTTACTAGCAGGGAGAATTTTACTGTAACAAAATATTACTACTGCTAATAATATGCTTTCACCACATTGACAACAAAAATACTTAATCAGGGATTTATTTTATCTTCTAGCAATAAAACAGCAGGAGGATATAAAATTAGGTATCTTCAAAGTTTAGAAAACTTGTTAAAGGTGATTCAGTGCCACCCTCCAAAACTTTTCACAAATTTCACGCTGGCCTACTAAGTACTTCCAGTACAACAAATTATTTAACCTCTCTTTGCGGACTCTGGTTGCAACACAGCTGCTTCAATAATTTTAATCCCCTTGCATTAGATTTAACTTTTAAAAAAACCATAACTTCGTATTTCTGTAATAATCGTTCAAAGACATTGAGCAAAAGCATACAAAGCTACATTTGAAAGGGGCATGCTAATCCCATGTTGCAGTTTTCTGGATAAGACTTCACAGAAATAACTCCTGTTACCTTTCCATATGTAAAGAGGTCCCATGATTTATGAGTCAATTAGTCAATGAGTCAATGAGTCATGAGTCAATGAGACTCACAGTCAACATAGCAATAATTTATTGATCAAGCCTTAAATTAAGCCCTCATTTCAGTGATTAGGCCTAAGCACTCTCTGAAATTTTAGCTTTCATGTTATGGGCTAGGGTAACTGCACTAACTCATTGACTCATAAATACTTAAGACTCATATGTAAAAAATATTTCAACATTAGATGCAATGAATTTTTAGCAATTGCTGTAAATAATAGTAATCATTCCTACCATTTCAAAGGATGAATAAACTAAAGTTGAATGCAGTAAGTGTAAGAAGTAAAACAGTGGTCCAATTTATTAAAGCTATAATATCAATTTGTCCTTGCTTTAGTCCCTGGATAGTGTTAAACAATGGTGGTGAAGTGAACAAACTTCCCCAAGGGGAATTCCCTTATGAAAATGACAGGGGTTCTTGTTGTTCCTTTTTGGAGAAAAATTTGTGGATTTGTACTGCTTATGATACTGAGACCAAACAGCTGGAAAAGTTGCTGCAGTACATTTAAGGCTATCAATCTGAAACATGAATGGAACTGTAGAACAATTTGGTAAGCAAGCAAACAGCTTTTACTCATGAATTATAAAATGCCAGTCATTTGTCAATTTAGAACTGGTTCCTCAAAGAAGTCAGATTTCTTTAGCCTACATCCACAAAACAAGATTCTGTTACCTTTAAGGGTTGTTTTTAAAAAAAGAAGACCCCCTCCTGAGCAAACTGCATCCTCATGTTTGGATTCTCTTTAATGATATGATGCAAACTTGTTCTACAATTAGACTCAAATACCATAAAAGTATTTTTAAGCTAACTTTTTTGCAACGTTTACCCCTTGAGCCACCAGCTTCAACTTTGATACTTTGTTCCAAAGGCCAAAGCAGTTGTATAGCAATGGTGGAGGTGATGATTAATCACTTTGTTTTGTTTCATATGAAGAAAAAGAAAGTCAAACTAATGATCGCACTTTAGTTAACCCTTTCATCCCTAAAACCGGCCATACTTTGTATTTTACTCTGTCTATAAAGCCAGAGTATTTTGCTTTGTCTAACACCAGACGATTTTACTCGTCAATGGGGAACCCCATGTAAAGTCATCAGTCTTACAGTACTTCTCAACATGAAAAAAAATGAATTCTGTGGACTTAAACATTCCCAAATAGAAATGCCATATATTCCAGATATGGTTACATAAACTCTTCAAGATTTACCTGCTTCAGGAACTTCAAATGAATGAATATTTTGAATATTTTTCCTGAACTCCTGCAAACTATGTACACTTGTTAATGGTTTACCCTTTAAAAGTAACATTCAGAAATAATGCAAATACAACTGAGGCTGTTTTGCAGTACCTACAAGACAAGACAACAATATCCTTTATTCAAACACAATCAATATTGAAGCAATAATATACATACTTGTGGGGTCATGTGCTAACTATAATAAAGATACACTACAGGAAATAAAAGCTTAAAACTAACTATGTGACAAACATAGGATATCTACACATAAGGGATAGGAAAAATAAATCAATTGCTATTGAAAGATCATATTGCAAATACACCAAAAGGTAACAGTTGATTGACAAGTTCCTTGTGCAAAATGGTAGAGCATGTTTGAAGCCCAGCAGGACCAATGTGAGAAGTTATGATAAAAACTTTAAACATATTTTTTACCAAAATTATTTTACTGCCATCGAATCCAATGAGACCTTATGCATGGGACACTGTTTCTAACTGCAGCTCCAAATCACATAATATATTAATTATAAATTTTTCCATCTAAGAAAAGAACAAACATGTGGGGTGTAACCAAAAAAAGGCCAAGGCAATAAAGCTTCCTTTCAGCCTTTTCAGGAACAACTATCCACTGTCAACCATACTTGACTCAAAACAGAATTTCCTTGATCCAACAACACATGACAGTCCCCTAAAACCAAAATTACATCATTAATGCTTCCAAAAAACAATAGTCTAAAAATAAAAAAAAAAGTTGAAAAACAGTAACAAACCTGAATCTATAGATATCTATATACATCTGTACCTACACTTCTGTTCTCCCAAGCATTATTTTAACAAACATGGATTTTCATTTTGATTTTAAACTCAAATTAATGGCAAATCCATAACTTGGTAACTACCGGTACTTGAACGCAAGGATCGTTGAGTTGTGACTGCTTAAAAAAGTATAATAACTTAGACATTCACCAGAAAAGGGAATATAAATGACCTTAAAAGCAGCTATTTAAAATATTTGATACTAGGGTTACGTTCCCAATGAAACAATTACATTCAAAATCAAATTCACATCTGATCGAATCATTGATCATTCATGTAGAGGTGCCGATCGTAAGTGAGTAACGCAGAAAAAAATAACCTTCACGTTGAACAATATTGCCATTTCCATGCCACCTGGTACAAGCCAATTCACCCATGAACGGAAACCTTAGGAATCCTCCTTTCTGCACATTACAGTAACTTTTTGTACCCGGTGGCAACAAACTTTCCACATTAAAAATTGCGTAAAAAACTCACCTGTTTCGCAGCTCTTATCCCACGAAATAAAATTTTCCAGGAGCAAATTTTCCGAGGATACTAGTTGGATTGGAGTTGCAAACGTGTTACAAAACATAAACGTTCTCTAAGAATACATTCCTCTTGAAACTGGCGTTAAAACTAGCCTTGATCGCTCTAAAAAGAACGGAAACCAACAAGCTACCGATTCTCAAACGGCAGCCATTTTTCTGTTCTTCTCGGTAGTGCTTTTTTCATGAGAGCCAATGATAGTCCCGGAAACGTATCACGTGCCATTTTGCGCGACTCATGCGCAGACATTTTTCGCCAGTGAAGAACTCGATGTGACCATTACGTCACGCATGCGCACAACCATTCCACTTGGTTCATTGGCAGCCATTGATAGCGGCAGTTGTGGCCTTATTAGGCCTCACCAGCGTGGCATAGTCAACACACTAGGCCGGTGTTTTCAGGCACCGCTTTAAATGGCAGCTCTACATAACAAATGTGGTAAGCTGGGTTAGGGTTAGGGTTAGCGCGCACAGCCGTTCTCCCGCAGCACTGAAGCGTGTGAGGAAGGTGGATCCAAGTAAGGGATTGTTGTGTGACATAAATTTAAGAAAAAAGAGGCTTCTTCCTCTTCCCTTCTTTTAAACGACCAAGTGTATCTCTTTCTCAAAAGCTGACAGATTTGTCGGATTCACAGGTGCTGTGATTCTTTTGGTCTCTAGCAAGGATCACCACAATGCTAATGCCCTTGCATCGAAGGACGAGATATAAGGCTAGTTAGTCGATTTCCTGTGCATGCGCATTGCATTAAAATGGCTAAGATGGCGGCCTGCAAAATCTCTAGCAAAGGTGTAATAATACATCGGCCTTACCAACTCAATAAAGGTGAAGGTGAAGGGTGAAATGGTTGTGCGCTTGTGTGGTGGTTGGTCAAAGTGGGTTGGTGTTATGGTGTGTCACCTTGCTTTTTTTGGGTTAATTTGATGATATGCAAACCGGAAATAACTTCAATATTATAACTTAGTGATGAACTGTTTAGCGAAAGACTTAATGGTCCACTGTACGAAGAAATTAAGTGCCCAAGCAAAAAGCGATTTCGCGTAACACACAAAGAAACAATAATGTGTTTTGCCAGCTAGGGGTCTGACGTCATGCGCGTCATTAGCGGAGAAAATTGCGCGAAAAAAACATCGACGACAACAAAAATAACGCAATTGTGGAAACCGAAAAAGTACAACTGACTTTTTCGATATCCCATGGTATACGACTAAAAATTAAAGCGTTGCGTAGCTGTTATATAATTGCTCCGTATTTCTACAACTTTACGAGAGTATAGAGTATAGGAATAATAGGGAAATAAAGATCGAGGGGAAAACATTGTTTTGGAAAACATGGTTTGAAAAAGGAATCTTTTTGGTGCAAGATTTGCTTAATGAAGACGGAAAGTTCTTGTCTCTCCAAGAATTTCAGGATAAATTTGATTTAGAAATTAACTTTCTTCAATATTTTCAAATGATAGCTGCTATTCCCAGCGAGATTAAATGTAGTGCATATAAAACGCAAATTACGCCTGATGATCTCTTCAAAATGGAGGATATACTTCAGTTAACTAAAAACCCTTCGCTCTCCTTGGCCAAAATGAGGTGCAAACATTATTACAAACTTTTTAATGAAAACTGTATCATTGTGCCTACTGGTGTGAAAGCTTGGGAACAACTCTTCCCTGATTCGTTTGTTTCCTGGAAAGCTAACTTTCAAAAGATATATAAAATAACTAAAGATAATAAACTAAGGCAATTCTTATTTAAGCTCCTGCATAGGATAACTGTTACTAAGCGAGAACTGAAAAGATTTAAAATTACAGTCGATGATCAATGCTCTCTATGCTCAAGTCAAGACTCTATACTTCATACATTTTTGGAGTGTTCTACTACGTCCTCATTTTACAACGATATTGTGAAATGGTTCAATAATCTAAGCAACTTAAAACTTACTCCCCCGAATGAACAGATTCTATTCCATATAAAGGAGGAAAAATGCAAACTGACGAACGCCCAAGAACGCAGACTAGATATTCTCCTTCTTTACACCAAATATTATTTATACACCTGTAAATCACTTTCTAAGACGCCCAACTTTGTAGAACTACAGAGGAAAATTGAATGGCAATGGCAACTTGAAAACTGCTCTTCTGTTTGATACTAACCCCCCCCCCCCCCCGCCGTCTTAATTGTTATTATGTTTATATATATATATGTACTTTAGTACGTGCGACTTGTATAGTATGCTGTTCGTTGTTAGTTGATTTTATTCTTTATGTACATTGTTATATTGTTGTGTTGCAATTAAAAAAAAAAAAAAAAAAAAAAAAATAGAGTTTATCAGTTAACAAATATTGCAAAAAAATGACTTTCGTCGAATTCTAAACTTGCTTCGGCTTCCACCACATCTGTTTGCCCAATTCGATATCCTCTACACCCATAACTGCAATAAAAATGATACTTTCCGCTTATAATTTCACATAGGCTCATGCCATCACAGTGATCACAACATTCATTTCGCCCTATTCTATTTCCGTCTTGCCCAGTTCCACTTATGTTTTTCTCAATATCTTCACTTTGCTAAAATACTAAAGTGAACGAAGCAGAAAGAAAATCAAGCAAAACGGAAGAGAGTGCCACGTTAATACACAATAAACTAATTGCCTGGTTGACGGGCGAAAAGAGACACTGAAAAATCAGATACTAAGGCAGAATCATGATTCGAAGCTACTACCTTCGTCACACAGGTCAGATGTTCTAACCACTGAGCTACAAAACTCCCAAGTAGATAGACCATTTATCTGGGTTCTGAATAGAAATTTGAGGCTTATGACATCATACGGTACAGCCCGCACTGAGACCAGCGGTACACTAAATGTTGATTCAGAACCAAGATAAACGGCCCTTGTAGCTTCCCAGGAATTCTTCAAGACAGAAACCCATAACCCAGAAGTGTCGATCTGTCTCATTTGGCCTTGGCCCATTAGTTTACTGTATTCTTTAAAGTTAGAACACGGGTCTCGCCAAATTATGGCCAATCAGATTTGGCTTGATGACTACAATGCCGCTGATTGGTCTGCAACCAAGTTACCGCTCGAGGAATTGCTCTTTCTTATTGCAAAATCATGGATCGTGAAAGGAAAAAAGACTACGGCTAACGGTATCCGTCCTGAAAATAGGCAATACCGAAAACTGATGGGACGCATTTTAAGTTAATCAAAGGACTGGTAATGAAACCTTAAAACCTTAAAAATCGAGAACAATGTTGTCGTAATCGATAATGAATTGATCGTGATCCTGCACAATCATTGGATTTCGCTTCGCACGCGTTTGCAAATTAGTAGCGCATGATTTAACCGAAGGATTTGATTGGTTATCTTCTCGAAAAAAGGCCTGTTTTTGTGCAGGATCAAGGCCAAAAATACGGACAAAAACATGAAAAAAAGGAACTTGTCGAATTTCATAACTATCTCCATGCATTATGGGTAACCCTGGGTGATGGACTTCTGTTGTAGTTCAGAGGGTAGACCATCTGACCGGGGTAGTAGGACTCTGATTTTGCAGACGTCCCCTCACCTTTGCCTAGCAGTTAGTTTATCATAAACCGTTAGCATCAATAGTAGCAGATTGTAATGCACGTCAAGGCTGGCGGGTCGGTTATAGTAGTTGTAGGCGAAGCGTAAGTGGTATTGGGCGAACCTGATGATGTTGTTAGCCGCGAAGCAGAAATGAAATTGAACGAAAATCATGTGGAAGCGGGCAGTTATGGTCTCTTTTTATTCAAATTACACTCAGTTGATGCATTGCATTTCAAACAGGAGCTAAAATAAATAAGACTTGATACAATTCAATGTAAACTGTAAGACGTCAATTTCGGTCATTAATTGACTAAAACGTAGATAGTATGTTTGGACAGCATATCAAAAATAAAAATTCCTAGAACTTATAAATATAACGTTTTTGGTGTAATAGTGCTTTTTTATTATATAGACAGGAGTGGAAAATAAAAATTGGCGTGAAAAATAAGCCAAACTTAAAGCTATTAATGTCGGCTCTTTGTGCTTTTTAAACGTCACCAGGAGGCAATCAAGACGTCATCCGTAGCGAAACAGAGCCAAGCTTTCAAGTGTCTACGTTTCTCAAGGGTTATTTTACTTCTTTTTATCGAAGGGATCGATGACGAGTCAACTACGCTCTCCTGTCAATATAACAAATACAAAATTAAATTACATGCCAGCTTTATGAAGCTATCGCTCCTCGAAAAGTGATGTGGATTTCGGAGTCCATGAAATTATTTCTTGGCGGAATCATGAATGATCCGAGTGAATCCGCCATCTTGGACTGGGGTGCAATATGGGACGATTCGTATCCAGTGTAATCTCAGTTGTGATTGGATCTCGGAATCCACAACTTGGAAGTTCAAAATCCAAGCGAAAAAAAACTAGCATGGCACGAAATTTAAATTATCATTTTAAATAATGGTATCTTTTTCATTTTTTTATACACAAAATAAAATTCATAATTCTCGACTAAAGTTCGTAAAATGGGCATATATCCAGTCCTTTATTTCCAAATGTAAAATAATGTTCGTCTTTTAATGTATGCATTACTAAATTAAGAACAAGAATGGTTGTCCTGGAAATGGAGCCAAACTCCGCAGTCCACTTTCCATTTCTTTCTGATCATTATGTTTCCAGACTTGCTGCTTCTAATGTAGGAATCGGCTGAGAGGGATTTTACTGCGTGATACAATGTTGTGTCATCCAAATTGAATGTGATGGAAACTCGATTTAAGTAAAACTGGCATTTCTCTTCAAGCCTACTGGAAGATGGTTCTAATAAGGTCTGTAAATGAGAAGAGAAACCATGGCTATAAAAATCAATCACACATGCAAGTGAATTAGATAAGAGTGTTATCTATCACTTTGCGTCCGTCACAAAAAGATTTATTTTTTGATATTTTTTTTGCGCGCGAAACAAACAAAGGGCCCCCAATTTGGACCAATCAGAAGAAGTTGTTTCACGCGTGACACGTGACAACTGATTTTCGCGGGAAAGGGTATTCTAAAAATAGACTTAGTTGTGACTGCGTTGGGGAGCTCACCCATGCCATAAAATTCACTCTTGCGAAAGACTAACGCTGATCAATCAGCTTCTATCAACTCAATGAGATGATCGAAGAAATTGCTCCGTTTTTTAATGTTCAAAGGAATTTTTTCAGCATTATGAGTTTTTGACGTCTTAGAAATATAACAAGACCAGGGGAAAAAATGTTTCCGAAAAGGATTAAAACAGCCAGGTTACGTTAGACAGAAATTTCAAAGAGAACGTAATATAGTAGAAAAGCGCGCAAATAGATAAATCCGGTCAAGGAAGTAGTTGGGAAGAAGTCTGAATGTAAGTCATGCAACTAGACGCTTTCGTTTTTGCAGCAGCTTAGCTTCAAAGGTGGACAGTGTCACTGCGCAAAGTTTTCAAACTGCTTTTTTGGGGCTTCGTATTTGCCAAGTAAAACGAAATGTCGCACAAGAGCGGCGTGGGCTTATGCGTTCGGAACTTCTCCCGCTTTTCAAATACCACGAAAAGAATGAGAGTATTGCTACCCCCTCCCCCTGCCCCCCCCCCCCTCCCCCCTCTTGATGGGATGCTAGTTCATCATTAAAGGGTCACCCACAGCAGCGTGTCACTGATATCCATTTTTACACCTGGGTCAAGAGAGACAGTGCGGAGCGAAATTTCTTGTCTAAGGAAACAACACGGTGTCTGAGCTAGGTCTCAAACTAACCGGACCCTGGGGTGTGGAGTGCCAAGAAGTGATTGGTAAAAAAAAGGAAAGGAACTTTAGTTAAGTGTCTAGTCGTTCTAGCGCTGGAGCACTGATTGGGGACACTGTAAACTGAGATCAACAATGAACGCAAATCAAGTCAAATGTTGATTTTTGAGGAGAGGGATAAACCGGGGTATCCGAGAAAACCCCTCAGTGCAGAGTAGAGAACCAACAAACTCAACAAACATACGGCGCCTAGAATGGGAAGCGAACCTGGGCCACTTTGGTGGAAGGCGAGCGCGCTCACCACTGCGCCATCCCTGCACCGTGTTACTGACATAATTTGACTCTAAACCAAAACCTTTTTGCGCTTTTCTTTGCGAATCCTGGATGAAGAAGGAAAAAAAAAACTGGACTTACCAGCCTTCCATTTTCGACAGCGAGATAGTGTCCTTGAAATGCAACAGACTCGTATGCTGTATAGCTATAATTCTTGCGCTTTCGTTGATAGAACACTGTGGAAAGGATGGGCGAAACGAAAGACAATTTTCGCATTAGCATTCAATTCCAGAAGGTCTAGCTTGCATTACCGCCTTTTGTTTATTTAGGCTGGCCAAGATTGCCGCTTTGACAGAGTTATTTGCTCAGTCTCTTGTACATCGTAACGAGGCTTCGGACCACTACCCTGCGAATTCTGATCCGTGTGTCAACTGAAGATCTGGGAAAAGTTCAGTTGCACTTTATTGACTCTACTTTTAAGTGAGAATGGACGAAACTTTGTTCTTGTTGAACAGGGGGTGCCCCGGGGAGGGTACTGCCATATATGGACTATATAGGTATGTGCCGCTGTGAAGGGTATGGTTTTCAAGCAGTTTACACTAGGATAGAGTATATAAATCGTAGCCTTTTGGTTTAGAATAGGGTATCATTTTTCACGAAACTGACCAGTCTGTTGAAGATTTTATCAAGACTAAGGAAACCAGAAATTCCCACTCAAGAATATAAAAAAATCAAATCGGCAAAGTTTAAGTTTACGTAACTCAGCCTCACCAGTGTCACTAAATGGCTGTCATGAAACACCTCTGGATATTATTAACTGTCAAGAATCGGAATTTAGACGGAAATCGGTGGGAGTTTACTCTAGTCAAAATCGACTCCCGGCTCTAGTCAAAATCGACTCCCGGCCTATTCCATCAGGCTGTGGTGCTGTGCTCCGAGGTCATACATGGGTCGTGTTCAGGGGCCGAGCGCCTAGCCGGCAGCACAGCTCCTTCGGCCCGACCTCGTTGAGCTGCGCCCTTAGTAATTCAGTCTCCGACTGCGAGAAAGGGCGATTAGCAGATCAGATCTTCTAGTATAGGGTAGCAAAATTCAGCTGAACTAGCTTTGGTATAGGCTAAGGGTTCCAGGGTCCTAGCGGCACATCCCAACCCAGAAATTCCTAATGAGCCCCCACCCCGGGAGGTTTTTAAGTTACAAAAACAATAATGAACGTAACAGTTGATACGAGAACTGTGTAGAAGATCTCATTTGCTAAAAAACGTTAACTCACAGTTGCTGCTATCACAAATATCCAAATTTCCTGTGAAAGAAAGATTGAAAACTCCCGATCCAGCTGATCGTCTAACTCTCAGATACTTTTCAGCGCTGAACGATTTTATTGCGTATGTGAAATCAGTCCTTTTCCAAGGGTAAGGGAAAGAAATGACGCCTGCCATGAAGCTGAGTAAAACAGCTGCAATCTGTGAATGAGGGAAATCAGTAGAATGAGCAAGTAGATACGGGTTATAGAGTCAAGATGGATGTATATCGACCAAACCTACGGACAAGAGATTTTTAAAAACTTCTAAAACTTCAAATGAAGCTTCTAATGTAGCTTATAATGTAGAATGTTTTAGAAACCGGATCATTTGTTTGTTTCGCGCGCAAAGTGTATCTAAAAACAAATCCATTTGTGACTGTGCTGGGGCAAGGCCGCATGCAAAGTGATAGATCAACACTCTTATCTAATTCACTCTCGCCTGTATGTATTTTAAAACGACAACAATTAATTTTCGTTTGTAAAGCAGAGGGACTCAGATTTTTTCTTTTCAAACCATTCATATTGTTTGGCAACGATACAAATTTTAAGCGCTTACCATTGAGATCTGAGGCTTGCCCATCGTGTGCCTTCTTAATTTCAACTGGAGATAATTGATTTTACTAAGTCTTTTCCTTTATCGATTTGAAATCTGTGG
>OX421451.1:7748732-7753732 GCA_949126865.1 Montipora capitata
TCTGGCTTAGTGACCACGTGAAAAACGTAAACCCAAAACCTAAGTTAAACGAAAACTCAGTCATACAGTAAAACAGTTTGAACATTTATTTTGCTATTTCAGTGCCTTGCGATTTCACCATTGTTAATAGATAGCGTCTTAAGAGACGCCATCTTATTTAGTAAGTAGACACAACAGGAATTCGTCGTCCAAAAAAGACGAAAAACGCTTTTTCTTCAAAGAAAAATTTGCAAGGCTCATTAAGGTAACAGGCAGTGGTCTTTGTTAAATATACGACACCTTCCAACTCTCACAGTTTAGCCGTGCGAGTTCCGGTTTCAGGTCTCATCTTAACGAGGTTAAACTCAATTAACACAATGAAAAATTGTCTTACTCAACTCGATCTATAAGCTTTCAGTTGGCGTGAGAATCTTGCGCAAGCTTTTTAAACCTCGATCTGATGCTCAATCAGAGCGTGAAGTTCCTTGTTCCACGTGTTTACGGTGGTGGGACGATGCAGGAATCCAGAAAGTGAGAGCGTTATGTACAGACTCTCCAGTCCCTAACTCACTCTTAAAACGCATCAAAAGCCTACAATTATGAACACAAATTAGTACCACGTAAGATAGTTTGCCTTTGTTATAATAATCAATGTATTTTACGGTTGCCTTGTTTTCAAAAAGTGATATTTATTTAGCTTTAAGCACACTTTTAGCTAAGAAAGCATTAATTATGACATTTTCAATACTGATAATATTGATAGAGTTGAATTTTCTTCGTCTTTGGATCACAAATTTGAAGGCCTTTTTCTGCAAGATGTTTGAGACCTCATGGTTTAATGGGGTTCAGAGGTTGAAAGGTCTGTGTTGTAATAACAAATTCAAGGTCCTGTGTACTATAGTACATTAGTATAATTACATACATTAGGTGATTATTGAAAATTCTCTGCGCTGATTGGTTGTACTTGAGGTGAATATGAAAATGTTGGCCATTTCGGAATTAACATTGTCTCATTTAAACACTCGGAGAAGTTAGGAGAATTTGAGACTGTTATGGTTTCCATAAAAAAGTCCTCTATTGCTTTTATAAAAGAAAGGAAATGAGTAATGGGAATTTGCAAAGGCTTCTACGCTCGCCGGTATGGATGTGTCCGATAGCGCTTCATTTGGCATAATCGTGGACACAACCCGGATTGTTTTCGTCAAACAGAGAGCTTTTCCATTAATTATCAGAGTTATTGCTTTTATCTTTTATAACTACGATTAGTGGTTGGCTTCAAATCTCCCATCACTTTCTCAATCAGCAATAGGTCATCTTTATATTCTCACGGTTGTACTGGAAAGAGCCTTGAATTGAGGCTGAGGAGCTTTGATCACATGCCAGTTCGAGGCCAATTTTGAGAATACAACTGAAGTCTAGCCAGCTATAACATGACAAATACAAACAATACCGTCCTTTTCTCGTCCCCTTCACGAATTTGAAAGCTATGTTCAAGCACGGCGTACATGATTTTTCCCACTCCAAAGGACGGTTCGATCACGTGAGGTTCCACATCACGAACTGGAGGCGCAAAACGAAATTTTAATGAAAGCTTTAATTAAACAGTGTCGATTAGTAACACATCATGGAAAGCTTGAACTCGAAAGGATCATGTTTAAGTCGTTATTTATTTGGATCAGTTTTAAAAGTGAGGCCAATTAGAAACCGAATGGATTGTCTGAGTTACAGTTCTTTTTGGTATTACTTGATTTCCCGGATCCTAGACTTCTCAATTTTGAACTCTTTAGAATAAATAGTTATGGTCACCACGTTTAGAAAGAGTAGAGAAAAGTCCTTTCTTAAAATAATAAAGAGGAGGTTGTTTTTGTTAAAACACCACGTGTACAATGTGTGACATTGCCTGCACATTACGCCTATTAAATGAATGAAAAGTCATGATATTTATCCTCGAACTTATCTGGACAATTTGAGCAATAGTCTCTTATAGACACCTGAAAAACTATTTTCAGGAAGAAGGAAAAAACAATTTAGTTGTCCATTAGAGGCAATTGCTCAATTTTCCTGATAGGTGCGATCTCTCGATTACACATATTCTTTTGTTCGGAGAAGAAGTTAGATTACATGACACTTTCCCAAATGACAACTTTTTCCATCATACTTACCCGCTGTCTCTAATTTTATCCTCGAAGTCTTTGGTACTGTCTTTGTTCATTTGTGCCAAATAATCCATGACAGTTTTGCCTTCCTCTTTTAAAAGCCTTTCCGATGACAGGTTTCTCTGGAACAATCTCCACCACGTCAACCATTTCCTTCATGTCGTTAGTTAAGGTGGAAACTATCAAATTGAAGCAAATGTCACTGTCCTGAGAAGGCAGTTTGGACTCAGTTGTTCAAAGGGTCTTGACAAGTACCTGCTGTATAAATCACTATCCAATGAGTACATAGAGGGATGTATACATGATTGTGTGGGGATACGAATTTTATCTACGAGTGCTGATATCATATGCATACCAGCACTTCAAGAATGTTATACTGAGCGCGCCTCGGTGGCTCAGTTGGTTGAACACCGGGCTGTCATGCGGGAGACCATGAGTTCGGACCAACACGTAGGGTCTTTAAATAACTGAGAAGAATATGCTGCCCTTGAAACGACATCAGCGAGTGGTTAGACTCTCCAGTCATCTCGGATAAGGATGATAAACCATAGGCCCTGTCTCACAACCCTACAATGTTCAAAACTCTCTGGGACGTAAAAGAGCGGAAAGCACATAATTTATACAATATGAAATTACTTAACTGTTAAACCAACTCATGCGTAGGAGAGTAAATCATCATGTACTCGGAGATACTGTTACATCAAGCTATTCTAAATATCAGGGGGTAAATTAATATATGATAATGATGATGATGATGAAACGGGTTACTGTCGAAAGAAACCATGGGTGCTGAAATTGTGGGGTAGAAACCGTCGAAAGATTTGGTTCATCTGACGAGTTTCGAGTTGACCATTGTAGGAAAGATATGTCAGCTGACGTTTCGAGAGTTAGCCCTTCGCTCGGACAAAAATCAAACGCTTCCCTTTTGCTTTTTGCTGTTCCCAACCCAGCTTATAATTACCACATGGCATGTGAAGCTGCCACTTAAAGGGGTGCTAAACACACACACAGCTGGTATGTTAGCTACGCCATGCTGATGAGGCCCAAAAGGCCGAAACAGCTGTCCATGGCTGCTAATTGACCGGGTGAAATGGTTGTGCGCATGCGTGATGTGTTGGCCACACCGGGTTGGTGTTAGCGTGTGTCACCTTGCTTTTATTGTGGTTCTAAAAATAATCACCCCACAGATCTTTCTTACGATGGTGAATTTATCTTTATCACTGAACTCGTTTCATAAAACGTAACCTACATTTAAAGGTCGAGAATTGCCAAGTCAAGGGAAACGGTGTAAAGTTTAATTTACAAGAAGCACCGTCCATCTCATCAATGGGCAAAAATGGTCATTATTATATGACTAGCTTCGTGAGCTGGCCAAACCCCGCGATTGGCTACCTGAGCGGATCCGGTCGGGATTTTTAGCTTGGTCCAGCAAAATCAAAAATCATTTTTTGGTGTTTTATCCCACATAATAAACCTTTAATTGGCCAAGCCTGTTCGGCCAAGATGGTGTTTATGAACACGCACAAAAGAAAAACTTCATCTTGACCTCACGCTTGGTCAATAACCCATATTGATTGACCTCGTTCGTTGGGGTTCGCGGCTGCCGTAGTAGTGTGACCACTTGCCTCCCAACAAGTGGCTTTGTTAGACCCACAAGCGCAGTTTAGACTCAGAAGGCAGTTTAGACTCAGTTGTTCAAAGGGTCTTGACAAGTACCTGCTGTGTAAATCACTATCCAATGAGTATATAGAGGGATGTCTGCATGATTGTGTGGGGATACGAATTTTATCTACGAGTGCTGATATCATATCAGCACTTCAAGAATGTTATACTGACCGCGCCTGGGTGGCTCAGTTGGTTGAATAACGGGCTGTCATGCGGGAGACCATGAGTTCGGACCAACACTTAGGGTCTTTAAATAACTGAGAAGAATATGCTGCCCTTGAAATGACATCAGCGAGTGGTTAGACTCTCCAGTCATCTCGGATATTAAGGATGATAAACCATAGGCCCCGTCTCACAACCCTACAATGTTCAAAACTCTCTGGGACGTAAAAGAACCCACACACCATTCGCAGAGTAGAGGATGGACACAGTTCCCGGTGTTGTGGCCTGTCCTCTGTGGTATTAACTTCAACTTGCTAATCTAGGCAGCCCAGTTGAAAGAAAAAGTTAAGTCAAAGGAAAGGAAGGAAAAAAATTAAGTTACAGTACTTTCTACTTCTATCATAGTTTTATTTTAATTACCATCATATATATCTAAGGAAAAACAAAAAGGGATCGGAACTTGCGGAGAGCGGAAAGCACATAATTTATACAATATCAAATTACTTAACTGTTAAACCAACTCATGCGTAGGAGGGTAAATTATCATGTGCTCGTAGATACTGTTACATCAAACTACTCTAAAACCACAAAATAAACTAAGATATGATGATGATGATAGATGATGATGGTGATGATGATGGGATGGGATTGCAGGCTCAACCCAGGTTAACCTGAACATAAGCAAGGCTTCATTTTTCGCGCGCTTTCTGTGGCTCGACGCGGCTACACGGCCATACTATATATCAATGAAAGTTCTTACACAGTCAACGCTTTTCGTGTTCAGGCGGAAAACAGTTTGGATGATGTTTTCTTTCTGCATGGTTTCAATCCAGTTTGACATATCATGATATCTGTGGTCCACACTGGTGGCTACGCAGTTATTCAAGTCAAGTATCGGAGGGATATAAACTTGAGTGTTTATTTTTAATTTGCTTAGAGCTGCTTTTTTCCTCTGTATTGCAATTTTTGGCATATCTTTAGAAGCTCTGATAAGGTTACATGTTGCCTGGAGGACCTATGACTAGAAAGACTGAGCGA
>OX421451.1:7758732-7766232 GCA_949126865.1 Montipora capitata
TTCTCCCAACTCCCCTTAGTGTTTAGATACGGAAAAAGTTCTCTATTGCTTAAATACAATGTACAAATCCAATAATAATTAACGGGAAATAAAACAGCATATCTCTAAAATATATAAAATCCTAAAAAAGGAAAATAAAAACTTTCTTCTTAAATGTCGCTTACCTTAAGATTTTGAATGCACGCGCAATAATGAGCGAGATAGTAATGATTAACCTTTGCATTTCTGATGATATTTGTTGAGGCTATTCCTCGACAATGGTTTCCCTCTATCAAGTAGAAGCCGGTCCTTACGATATACCAGCATGCGGCAAGAGCTGATTTTCGTTTTTGTGAACCTCGTTCGTGGTAAATTGATCTTGTGCCTACTATAGTGACAGTGTTCATATCAATGGTTTTTATGGCGTCTTCTTGTCGCTTGTCATACCGGATGAGAACAAACAATAGAAACGAAGTGCTGTGAAAATAGGGTGTGTCAATAAATCGACCGTTGCGTTCCAGATAGCTTCGAGCGTGTACTTATTTCCCAAACACTACTGATTTGCTGTCACCAAGAAACTGTTTAAGTGCATGGCTAACGTCTGGGGAGTACCCTCCGAGGACGTCGACGTCTATGATGATGTTGTACTGTGACAAGCGATAGCTTGGGTATTTCTGCTGCAGTTCCCAAAGGAGTGGCCCGTACTTGGATGTCTACTGTTTTCGCCTCCCTATTCTCCACCCAACCGTGCATACGGCGAGAGCTACTAAAAGTTTAATTGAACAATCAGAATTCATCGAGCGGGAATAACTGTGCTAATCGACGTCAAGTCAATTGTTCGCAATTTTAGCGAGGGCCAGAAAACCATTTAAAAGTTTTTGTGGCAACCTTTTTGTCAGTAAACTTTGGCCGCAAAACTGGGTTGCAGACGAGCGGCGATTCGACCGTCAGCTTTTGTGCTTAAGCTGTTATTTGGCTTTTTCTAACTATTTTAATTAATTCAAGTGTAATAAGACGTCAAAACTGTATTGATAATGTATATATTTGTAATCATTTACGAAAAAAGACTTTGGTGGCGTCCTTTCGACAAGAGAGATCGACAACAACGTCGTTTGCGCACAGAAATACACCGTTTCTGATGTCATAGAAAATGATTGATAGAATAGAAGAGTTTTGACTGCCGCGCGCACTGAGGGAGCGCGTTCCGTATACAAGGAAGGGTAGCTCATATCAATCACTTACACCGTCTTGCTCTCATTGTCGACGATCGTCGCGTCAATCCTGTACACCGAAGCCTTGCTGCACATATGACAACGTTCATTCTATTATTATTATTACTATCATCATCATCATCATCATCATCATCATCATCATCATCATTATCATCATCATCATTATTATTATTATTATTATTATTATTATTATTGTTATTGTTATTGTTATTGTTATTGTTATTTTTATTTTTATTGTTTTTGTTATTGTTATTGTAATTGTAATTGTAATTGTAATTATTATTATTATTATTATTATTATTATTATTATTATTTTTATTATTATTATTATTATTATTATTATTATTATTATTATTATTATTATTATTATTATTATTATTATTATTATTATGCAGTTGTCCTCTCGCCCTTTACCTAGCAAAGAGTTTATCATCCTTCCCATACCAAGTGCGCCACCGGCGCATTAAACCGTTAATATCAAAAGCAGCAGAGTGTAACGTCAAGGCTGGCGAAGAGGTTGCATGCAATTCAAAGAGCATCTGCAGCATTGCGTTCGTCATGAATCAGTTAGCATATTAAAATGGCCGTCGGAGGACATCCGCCGGCCTGTTGCGGTCTTCATAAGGCGACATTCTTGAGCTCATTTGCTAATGAAGGGCAAAAGATGATGCTACACTTTTTTCAGGCAATGCACTACAGCTTGACGAATTTGTGTCACATGTTTAAAAACAAAGATATGTGGTGCCTATTCGCGCGCACCGGCTGCTCAGTTGGTTGAGCACTGGGATGCCATACATACGGGAGGTCGTGAGTTCAACTCCGGCCGGACCAACAGTCAGGGTCTTTAAATAACTGAGGAGAGAGTGCTGACTTTGTAATGACATCTGCAATGGTTAGACTGTCTAGTCTTCTCGGATAAGGATAAACCGTAGGCTTCGTCTTTCAATCCTTCAATGTTCATAACTTTATGGGACGTAAAAGAACCCATACACTATTCACAAATTGTAGGGCATGGAGTTGCCGGTGTCGTGGTCTGTCCTTTGTGGTATATCATGGGTGGGAGGGTAAATGCTCGGAGATACTGCTACTTCAAGCTACTCTAAAATCCGAGGGTAAATAAAGATATATGATGATGCACCTACGACAGCATTGCCAGGCTTAAAACTCGTGAAAAGAAAGGCTAAAATTATAATCAACAATAAAAACATTCCTTTGTTACACTGTCCTTCAACTTTCCAAGCAACTTGCAAGAACCGTTTCTTGATCTAGGAGCTTTTTGTTCATAAGATAGACTTTAACTAAAATTGAACATTTACAATTCAATGTAAAATAAGACGTTAATTCTGGTCATTGATTGACTAAAACGTAGATAGTATGTTTGAACAGCATATCAGAAATAGTAATCTCTGCGTTTCTCAAGGGTGAAATTCTAAATATATTTTTTTTTTACTTCTTTTTTGGGAAGGAATCGTTGACGAGTCAACAACGCTCTCCTGTCCATATAACAAGTACAAAATTACACGCCAGCTTTATGAATTTATCGCTTTTCGAAAAAAACACACGGATTTTGGAGTCCAGGAAATTATTTCATGGCGGAATCCTGAATGATCAGAGTGAATCCGCCATCTTGGATAGGGGAGTAGTATCCGACGCTTCAAACCCAGTGTAATCTCAGTTGCATGTGATTGGATCCAGGAATCCACAACTTGGAAGTCCAAAATCCAAGAAAACAAAAACTTGCATTGCACGAAATTTAAATCATCATTGTAAAAAATAGTATCTTTTTTATTAGTTATACTCATTCTCACAACTAGAAAGTAAAATTCATAATTCTCAACTAAAGTTCGTAAAATTGACAAATATCCAGTGCTTTATTTCCAAATGTAAAATAATATTCGTCTTTTAATGTATGCATTACTAAATTAAGAACAAGAATGGTCGTCCTGGAAGTGGAGCCAAACTCCGCAGTCCACTTTCCATTTCTTTCTGATCATGATGTTTCCAGACTTGCTGCTTCTAATGTAGGAATCGGCTGAGAGGGATTTTACTGCGTGATACAATGTTGTGTCATCCAAATTGAATTTGATGTAAACTCGTTGTAATGAAAACTGGCATTTCTCCTCAAGCCTACTAGAAGATTGTTCTAATAAGGTCTGTAAATGAAAAGAGAAACCAAGGCTATTAATATCAAGTACACATACCGCCGGCTGCGCTTTGGCTTCGACGAGAGACAAGAGTGAATTAGATAAGAGTGCTGATCTATTACTTTGCGGCCGACACAAATGGATATATTTTTTCATAAATTTTGCGCGCGAAACAAACAAAGGGCAGCCAATTTTGACCAATCAGAAGAAGCCACGTCACATGAGACTGACTCTGCCATAATTTCTACCGATATTCGCAAGAAAGGGTATTCTAAAAATAGATTTTTTGTGACAGCGCTGGGGAGCCCACTCTTATCAACTCAGTGAGATGATCGACGAAATTGCTCCGATTTTTAAGGTTAAAAGAATTTTGTCAGAAGTTTTTGTCGTCTTAGGAATACAAGAAGACCAGGGGAAAATGTTTCCCAAAAAAAAAACAGGCCAAGGTAACGTTTGACAGAAAATTCAAAGAGAACGTGACACGGTAGAAAAGCAGGCTCAAAGATAATCCGGTCAAGGAACTAGCTAGGAAGACGTCTGAATGTAAGTCATGAAAGTGAACACTTTCGTTTTTGCAGCACTACTTCTAAACTTAGCTTACAAGGTGGGCAGTTCTGTGCATGGTTTTGAAACTACCTTTTTTAGGCGTCATTTTTGCCAAGTAAGGCGTAATGTTGCACAAGAGCAGCGTGGGATTATGCGTTCGGAACTTCTCCTACTTTTCAAATAGCATTGTTGAGTAGTGCTCTCACCACTGTGCCATCCCTGCACCGTGTTACTGACATATTTTGAGTTCAAACTAAAACCTTTTTGCGCTTTTTTGGGAATCCGGAATGAAAAAAAAAAAAAAAAACTTGACCTACCAGCTTTCCGTTCTCAACAGCGAGATAGTGTCCCTGAAACGCAACAGACTCGTATGCTGAATAGCTATAATCCTTGCGAGTTCGTTGATAGAACACTGTGGAAAGAATTTTTAAAAAACAGCGGAGTGTTAGTAATTCATGTGCAATCAGAGGGCTGGCAAAGATGACCTCTTTGACGTCATAGACTTATTTGCTTAGTGTCCTAGCCTGTACATCGTAACGAAGCTTCTAGTGACCTTGCGAAATCTAATTTTATGACGTGTCAACTAAAGATCTGAGAACAGTTCAGTTGCACTTGAGTGACTCTTACTACTTATAGATAAGAATGGACGAAACTTTGTTCTTGTTGAACATTGGGTGTACAAGTTGCAAAAACAACAATTATTGTTATATACCAAGACTTTCGCTCAACAAAACGAGCACTGTGATTGGTTGATTCTTGGTCACGTGGTCCTGATCAAATTCAAATGTATCCCGACCGGGATACAACTCCGCAGTTGTTGCCCGTTCAGAATGTTTTGCTGCGATCGTTGCAAGTCTAAATATATAACAAGGCACTTAATGTCTGGTCCCTCGGGAACTAGTTAGTTTTGTTTTCCCTCGAATCCTGATGTTTCCCTATACTTCGTCTCGGGAAAACAAAACTAACGGGACCATACATTAAGTGTATAACGTAACAGTTGATACGAGAACAGTGTAGAAGATTTCAATTGCCAAAAAACGTTAACTCACAGTTGCTGTTATCACAAATATCCAAATTTCCTGTGAAAGAAAGATTGAAAACTCCCGACCCAGCTGATCCTCTAACTCTCAGATACTTTCCAGCGCTGAACGATTTTATTGCGTATGTGTCATCAGTCCTTTTCCAAGGGTAAGAGAAAGAAATAACGCATGCCATGAAACTGAGTAAAACAGCTGCAATCTGTGAATGAGAGAAATCAGTAGAATGAGCAAGTAGATACGGGTGATTGAGTCAAGATGGCTGTATATCGACCAAACCTAGGGACAAGAGATTTTTAAAAACTTCTAAAACTTCAAATGAAGCTTCTAATGTAGCTTATAATGTAGAATGTTTTAGAAACCGGATTTATTGCGTATTGAATAAAATTGCGGTATACAGTTGTTACTTTCTGGTGGAGAGATATTGAAATCTATCTTGCCCGGAGGATGAACAATCATTGCCAGCCGTTACATCCATCATGTATGTCCGCTGGTTGAGGTATTTGCAGATTTCCAACAAGAACAGCTTTGAATTAAATGGTACATACACTGTAAAGGGGTGGTGCAATCTATTTTACGGTTACTCTCAAGACAAAAATGTCTGTGCAAATGGCCTATCAAAACAAAATACTATTAGTTGGTTACTAAGAATCATTACTTGTCTGAAGCTGGCGTTTTACTGTCGACAGCAGCTAGGCATGCAAAGAATGGGGAGTAACTGCAGAATACTTGGACACTATTGTGTTCTTGTAGCGGCATCTTTGAAAAACGAGGCAAATAAACACATGCACGGTCATTCATATGCATATAAATGGCAGTTTAGCTAAGAATGGAAATGCAATGAAATTCCAAATAGTCTTAAATTTTGAGATGACCTTTAAAAAAATTGAAATATTTCTTAAATAAAATTATGGACACTGTTACATGTTAATGGCAAATTACCAAAATTGTATCAATATCTTTTTAAAGATCTGATGTCCTTTGAGATCTCAATCGTTTCTTCTTCACAGGAATATCTGTAGTTCCCACTTATTGTTTTGTGTACACATTTTATAATCATAAAAGCAATCAGCATGTCTGTCTACTTTTTTGTAAATAATCAAGATTGAAATATTCATGTGGTTTCACACACTTTGAAGAAGGTCAATTTGTTGGGCTCAAATGTTACCGTGAAAGGCCTGATGAATGAAAGAGACACTTGCGTTTAAAACTATAATAGAGCTACTCATTTACCATGTTATATGTCAGCATAGCGAATGACTTGAATCAAGAGTGAATTAGATAAGAGTGTTGTTATGGCATATATATATATATATATATATATATATATATATATATATATATATATATATATATATATATATATATATATATATATACCAAGTTTATAGTGTGGTGTGAAGGTAAAGAGCGCTCAATACCATTACAAGTAGAGCGAAAACAAAGTAAACACACAAGGCAAAGATCAGATGTTGCTACTCTGAGTTTCACGCCGGTTGGCGATCTTCAGGCAACTGTTCTGTTGTAGCGCCTGCATGATGATACTCATGCAGGCGCTACAACAGAACAATTAGCTTAGCACCCTAACACCAACATGTATGTAAATTTACGTAGTGTTTGTGATATAAAAATAAGTGCGCAGCAGCGTGAATAAAACTCCTGAAGAGTGAGGCTTCAAGCCTTACGAAACAGGCCTGTAGGGCACAAATACAAATGAGTCTATTTTCAGAATACCCGTCCATGTCCCTGAAAAAAAACATGACAGAAGCAGTCACACGTGACATGGTTTCTTCTGATTGTTTAAAATTGGCATTCCTTTGTTTGTTTCGCGCGCAAAGTGTATCTAAAAATGAATCCATTTGTGATTGTGCTGGGGCAACGCCGCATGCAAAGTGATAGATCAACACTCTTATCTAATTCACTCTCGCCTGAATGTATTTTAAAATGACAACAATTAATTTTCGTTTGTAAAGCAGAGGGACTCAGATTTTTTCTTTTCAAACCATTCATATTGTTTGGCAACGATACAAATTTTAAGCGCTTACCATTAAGATCTGAGGCTTAGCCATCATGTACCTTCTTAATTTCAATTAGATATAATTGATTTTGCGAAGTCTTTTGATTTCTCGATTTGATATCTGTGGGAGAGTTTTGCGCGTCTTTTATCTTAAAGCAAACGTTAACTGGGGCACTCCCTTTCGTTTATAATAATAGCTCTCATGCACCACTTTTCTTAACCAAACAGGCTTTGGTGCACACTTAAACGAAACTAGGGGTGGTCTTTGAGGTACACCAATGCAAGATGCATTTTTTGGTGACCGCTTAAACGAAACTAGGAGTTGTCTTTCAGATGCACTCATGCAAGATGCCTTTTCTTCAACCTGTTAAAGACTTTGTCGATCCGTAACGCTAGCATGTATTTTTAGACCCTCAACGATAATGCTTCAAAAATGCGAGTTTGCTTTTGTTTTTTTAATTATGTATTCTACAAGATAAGACAAAGAGATGGATTTCGACCACTCGGAGTGCTCGTTTTGTGTAAATTGTTTGTTAAATTTGTTG
>OX421451.1:7783732-7801232 GCA_949126865.1 Montipora capitata
CTCGGAGAAGTTGGGAGAATTTGAGACTGTTATGGTTTCCATAAAAAAAGTCCTTTATTGCTTTTTTAAAAGAAAGGAAATGAGTAATGGGAATTTGCACTTCATTTGACATAGTCGTGGACACTATCCGGATTGTTTTCGTCACAGCCTGGAGAGCTTTTCCATTAATTATCAGAGTTAACTTGGTTATTGCTTTAATCTTTCATAACTACGGTTGGTGGTTGGCTTAAAATCTCTTATCACTTTGTCAATCAGCAATAGGTCATCTTTATATTCTCACGGTTGTACTGGAAAGAGCCTTGAATTGAGGCTGAGGAGCTTTGATCACATGCCAGTTCGAGGCCAATTTTGAGAATACAACTGAAGTCTAGCCAGCTATAACATGACAAATACAAACAATACCGTCCTTTTCTCGTCCCCTTCACGAATTTGAAAGCTATGTTCAAGCACGGCGTACATAATTTTTCCCACTCCAAAGGACGGTTCGATCACGTGAGGTTCCACATCACGAACTGGAGGCGCAAAACGAAATTTCAATGAAAGCCTTAATTAAACAGGGTCGATTAGTGACGCATCATGGAAAACTTCAACTCGAAAGGATTATGTTTAAGTCGTTATTTATTTGGATCAGTTTTAAAAGTGAGGCCAATTAGAAACCGAATGGATTGTCTGAGTTACAGTTCTTTTTGGTATTACTTGATTTCCCGGATCATAGACTTCTGAATTTTGAACTCTTTAGAATAAATAGTTATGGTCACCACGTTTAGAAAGAGTAGAGAAAAGTCCTTTCTTAAAATAATAAAGAGGAGGTTGTTTTTGTTAAAACACCACGTGTACAATGTGTGACATTGCCTGCACATTACACCTATTAAATGAATGAAAAGTCATGATATTTATCCTCGAACTTATCTGGACAATTTGAGCAATAGTCTCTTATAGACACCTGAAAAACTATTTTCAGGAAGAAGGAAAAAACAATTTAGTTGTCCATTAGAGGCAATTGCTCAATTTTCCTGATAGGTGCGATCTCTCGATTACACATATTCTTTTGTTCGGAGAAGAAGTTAGATTACATGACACTTTCCCAAATGACAACTTTTTCCATCATACTTACCCGCTGTCTCTAATTTTATCCTCGAAGTCTTTGGTACTGTCTTTGTTCATTTGTGCCAAATAATCCATGACAGTTTTGCCTTCCTCTTTTAAAAGCCTTTCCGATTACAGGTTTCTCTGGAACAATCTCCACCACGTCAACCATTTCCTTCATGTCGTTAGTTAAGGTGGAAACTATCAAATTGAAGCAAATGTCACTGTCCTGAGAAGGCAGTTTGGACTCAGTTGTTCAAAGGGTCTTGACAAGTACCTGCTGTATAAATCACTATCCAATGAGTACATAGAGAGATGTATACATGTTTGTGTGGGGATACGAATTTTACCTACGAGTGCTGATATCATATCAGCACTTCAAGAATGTTATACTGAGCGCGCCCCGGTGGCTCAGTTGGTTGAACACCGGGCTGTCATGCGGGAGACCATGAGTTCGGACCAACACGTAGGGTCTTTAAATAACTGAGAAGAATATGCTGCCCTTGAAACGACATCAGCGAGTGGTTAGACTCTCCAGTCATCTCGGATAAGGATGATAAACCATAGGCCCCGTCTCACAACCCTACAATGTTCAAAACTCTCTGGGACGTAAAAGAGCGGAAAGCACATAATTTATACAATATGAAATTACTTAACTGTTAAACCAACTCATGCGTAGGAGAGTAAATCATCATGTACTCGGAGATACTGTTACATCAAGCTATTCTAAATATCAGGGGGTAAATTAATATATGATAATGATGATGATGATGATGATGATGATGATGATGATGATGATGATGATGAAACGGGTTACTGTCGAAAGAAACCATGGGTGTTGAAATGGTGGGGTAGAAACCGTCGAAAGATTTGGTTCATCTGACGAGTTTCGAGTTGACCATTGTAGGAAAGATATGTCAGCTGACGTTTCGAGAGTTAGCCCTTCGCTCGGACAAAAATCAAACGCTTGCCTTTTGCTTTTTGCTGTTCCCAACCCAGCTTATAATTACCACATGGCATGTGAAGCTGCCACTTAAAGGGGTGCTAAACACACACACAGCTGGTATGTTAGCTACGCCATGCTGATGAGGCCCAAAAGGCCGAAACAGCTGTCCATGGCTGCTAATTGACCGGGTGAAATGGTTGTGCGCTTTCGTGATGTGTTGGCCACACCGGGTTGGTGTTAGCGTGTGTCACCTTGCTTTTATTGTGGTTCTAAAAATAATCACCCCACAGATCTTTCTTACGATGGTGAATTTATCTTTATCACTGAACTCGTTTCATAAAACGTAACCTACATTTAAAGGGCGAGAATTGCCAAGTCAAGGGAAACGGTGTGAAGTTTACAAGAAGCACCGTCCATCTCATCAATTTGCAAAAATGGTCATTATTATATGACTAGCTTCGTGAGCTGGCCAAATCCCGCGATTGGCTACCTGAGCGGATCCGGTCGGGATTTTTAGCTTGGTCCAGCAAAATCAAAAATCATTTTTTGGTGTTTTATCCCACATAATAAACCTTTAATTGGCCAAGCTTGTTCGGCCAAGATGGTGTTTATGAACACGCACAAAAGAAAAACTTCATCTTGACCTCACGCTTGGTCAATAACCCATATTGATTGACCTCGTTCGTTGGGGTTCTCGCCTGCCGTAGTAGTGTGACCACTTGCCTCGCAACAAGTGGCTTTGATAGACCCACAAGCGCAGTTTCGACTCAGAAGGCAGTTTAGACTCAGTTGTTCAAAGGGTCTTGACAAGTACCTGCTGTGTAAATCACTATCCAATGAGTATATAGAGGGATGTCTGCATGATTGTGTGGGGATACGAATTTTATCTACGAGTGCTGATATCATATCAGCACTTCAAGAATGTTATACTGACCGCGCCCGGGTGGCTCAGTTGGTTGAATAACGGGCTGTCATGCGGGAGACCATGAGTTCGGACCAACACTTAGGGTCTTTAAATAACTGAGAAGAATATGCTGCCCTTGAAATGACATCAGCGAGTGGTTAGACTCTCCAGTCATCTCGGATATTAAGGATGATAAACCATAGGCCCCGTCTCACAACCCTACAATGTTGAAGATCTTCTGGGACGTAAAAGAACCCACACACCATTCGCAGAGTAGAGGATGGACACAGTTCCCGGTGTTGTGGCCTGTCCTCTGTGGTATTAACTTCAACTTGCTAATCTAGGCAGCCCAGTTGAAAGAAAAAGTTAAGTGAAAGGAAAGGAAGGAAAAGAATTAAGTTACAGTACTTTCTACTTCTATCATAGTTTTATTTTAATTACCATCATATATATCTATAAAGAAAAACAAAAAGGGAACTTACGGAGAGCGGAAAGCACATAATTTATACAATATGAAATTACTTAACTCTTAAACCAACTCATGCGTAGGAGGGTAAATCATCATGTGCTCGGAGATACTGTTACATCAAACTACTCTAAAACCACAAGATAAACTAAGACATGATGATGATGATGATGATGATGATGTTGATGATGATGATGAAACGGGTTACTGTCGAAAGAAACCATGGGTGCTGAAATTGTGGAGTAGAAGCCGTCGAAAGAATTGGTTCATCTGACGAGTTACGAGTTGACCATTGTAGGAAAGATATGTCAGCTGACGTTTCGAGAGTTAGCCCTTGGCTCGTACAAAAATCACACGCTTGCCGTGGGAGAACAGTTTTGCTGTTCCCAACCCAGCTTACCACATGTATGGCATGTGAAGCTGCCACTTAAAAGGGTGCTAAACACACCCGCCTGCTATGTTAGCTACGCCATGCTGATAAGGCCTAAAAGGCCGAAACAGCTGTCCATGGACTCTACTGTTAGGGCCCCGCGCTCTGGCGGCTAGCTGCTTACTCCGGCTTTTGGTTTCAATCGGTTTTTTCTGTGCGTTCTCTTCTTTAGTGGCGTGTGTTTGTAAATAAATGAATGAAGGGGTAGTTTCTAAAGAAACTGTGGTGCTGCGTCGGTGGGGAAGTAGTATACAAAAATTTGGTTTTATCAACGGAGTTGATAATGTAAATTGGCCACCGTACAGAGATTCTAAAAGCTGACGTTTCGAGCGTTAGCCCTCTGACGAAGGGCCAACGCTCGAAACGTCAGCTTTTAGAATCTCTGTACGGTGGAAAATTTACATTATCAACTCCGTTGATAAAACCAAATTGTTGTGTTTGTAAATAGCTTGTTTTAGTTTTTATTGGAAATAAAGGTTGTCTTTCACGAAAAAAAAAAAGAAACCTGTCCATGGCTGCTAATTGACCGGGTGAAATGGTTGTGCGCATGCGTGATGTGTTGGCCACACCGGGTTGGTGTTAACGTGTGTCACCTTGCTTTTATTGTTGTTCTAAAAATAATCACCCCACAGATCTTTCTTACGATGGTTAATTTATCTTTATCACTGAACTCGTTTCATAAAACGTAACCTACATTTAAAGGGCGAGAATTGCCAAGTCAAGGGAAACGGTGTGAAGTTTACAAGAAGCACCGTCCATCTCATCAATGGGCTAAAATGGTCATTATTGTATGACTAGCTTCGTAAGCGGGCCAAATCCCGCGATTGGCTACCTGAGCGGGCCCGGTCGGGCTTGTTAGCTTGGTCCCGCAAGATCAAAAATCATTTATTGGTGTTTTATCCCACATAATAAACCTTAAATTGACCAAGCTTGTTCGGTCAAGATGGTGTTTAAGAACACGCACAAAAGAAAAACGTCATCCTGACCTCACGCTTGGTCAATAACCCATATTGATTGATCTCGTTCGTTGGGGTTCGCGGCTGCCGTAGTAGTGTGACCACTTGCCTCCCAACAAGTGGTTTTGATAGACCCACAAGCGCATTGAGGAATGTCACTCTCATCACGATCCTGGGGCCGATTTAAATTCGGATTCCGATTCTAAATCCGGTTCTTATTAGGAATCTAGTTTTAACCTGATTCTCATTCGAACTCGCAAGTGTCATAGGATACGGGTTAAGACAAGTCAACTTGCGCCACCAGTCTCTCGCCAGCTGCTTTGGTGTGAACGGACAGATCGTAGCAAGCTCGGTAAGCACATCCTACACACTAAATCCAACCCTGCACGAAAATGAAAGATTGAGAACATACTACAGTATCCAACGATTTACTCTGAAACCGGATATCTGGCAAAGAGCAATACGCTGTTTTTTTCTCAATAGGCCTTATGCGTAATGACGTCTGACTAGCTAATGTCACCACCAAGCCTCTTCTGCACAAAATTATTCACATCATATGGACATGAAATACTGCTTGCACGTGAATATTCTTTACAAGTTTGCTCCTTCGCGATTTACTCAGGCTAAAATTTAGAATTCGAGGCTTCGTGGTGGACGTCATCACGTATAAAGGCTATTGAAAAGTAATCACTTTAAAATTATGGGAAAAAGAAAGAAAGAATAAAAGATATAGAGAAGTCATCTCGCAAGAAAAAAGATAAAACGCAAAACAGCAAAGTGGAGGAAGGAAGAAAAGGAAAAAAAAATGAAACTTATAATTACATTTATTGGCTTCCAATTGATTGACATTATTTGGATCATAATGAAAATAAAAATAATAATAAATGCTTTGTTTAAAGTGGAAGTGCACTTAACTATCAAGCTAGTTTACAGGCACCCCACTTTTTAATAATCGGAAGGAAACAATTCAAACTTAAGGAGGCTTGAAATAGTTTCTCCTTTTTTTCAAACAAATAAGCATATTCTGTCCTTAGATACAGTTAGGGTAATCATATCAAGACGAAATTTGGCCAGGGTATTAAGTACCCATCGTAGATTTCTCACATTAGATTTTCCTTCAAAATAGCGTTATTATGGTAACGATATTAAGCATTTCTTTGAGCCTTAAATCAACATTTGTTGTCGTTTTTTTGAAGAAACGGGACTTTGAAATTTTCCCATACAGCGCCACCAGATAATGTTAAAAATACTCTCTAAAATATTTAAAATTCAGCAAAATCTGTAGGCCAGTTTTTCGGAAAAATCAGTTTTTTTGAAATGTGTCTCTAACTTTTTTTTTTCACATACAGAATTTTTTAAAATTTGAGAGACAAACGTTTTAAATTAATCTAAGCTAGCATGCAAAAAAAAAAAAAATCACCGTCCCGAAGCAGAGGTATAAACGAGTAAAGTCGCAAAAATGAGGGGGTTATAAGATCAGCATTTACGCATGCGTCACGCACTCATTCGAGTCCGCGCGCGAGTGGAGCTACAGGCAAATATAAACAGATTTAAGTGACCATTAAACCGTTTGTGTAGAATTTTCGTATTTTTCGTCAATAGGAGATGTCTATTCATATTCTTTATGTATAGGAATTAGAAGAAAGGTGAGCGAAATTAGCGGTATTTGTTATTTCTGGTGACCCATTTCTCACAAAGGAAAGGAGGTTCGAAAGGGTTTTCAGCTGAGCGCGCGCGCGTAAGCCACACTCGCAATTCGTAAGCTGCTTGCAAGAAATAAACAAAAACCGCTAATTTCGCTCACTTTTTTTCTAATTGCTATATATATGTAATATAAGTAGACATCTCCTATTCACGAAAACTACGAAAATTGTACACAAATGGTTTAATGGTCACTTAAATCTGTTTGTGTTGGCCTGTAGCTCCACTCGCGCGTGCACTGGAATGAGCGGATGACGCATTGTTTGTTTGTTATTTGTTTGAGCAGGTTAAAGTTTTGGCAGCTATTCAGCTGATGTGGACCTGCTATACCCACCCACCCATATACACACAGAGGACAGCCACAACACCGGGAACTTCATCCCCTACTCTTCTCGAATAGTGAGTGGGTTCTTTAACGTCCCACAGCGAACTAATGAACATGAAAGTTATTTGTGAGGCGGGACCTCCGGCTTATCGTCCTTATCCGAGAAGACTTGAAAGTCTTACCATTTGCGGATGTAATTACAAAGGCAGCACTTTCTCCTCAGTTATTTAAAGACCCTGAGTGTTGGTCCGACCGGAGTCGAACTCACGACCTCCCGCATGGCAGCCCTGAGACACATTTCATAAAACCTGATTTTTCTGAAAAACTGACCTACAGATTTTGTTGAATTTTAAATATTTTAAAGATTATTTCTAACATTATCTGGTAACGCTGAATGGGAAGATTTCACTGTCCCGTTTTTTTCTATGATGGGTACTTAATACCCTGACCAAACTTCGTCGTGATATGATTACCCTAACTGTATCTAAGGACAGAATATGTTTGTTTGTTTGAAAAAAGGAGAAACTATTTCGAGCCTCCTTAATTAATAGAAACATGATTAATTAAGAACTCCAACTGGCAGGAGGAAACCAGATGGCACACAAAGTGTGGTAGAGAAGAATCCGGGAAAACCGGGAACAAATCCAAACCAGAGAAAAGAACGGGGCTTGAACCCGGGGGCAACCGCATGCAAACCCAATTCTCTAACCACTGGACCACGCCGCTTCCTCATACTTTTCTTTATCTACAGGAGGGCTTTGGACCTCCGCGCAGAAAGCGTAAAATCACTGGAAGTTTTCGGTTTTCACATGACGTCACGGCCGCCATGTTGGAGCCCCTAAACAAAGAAACGGCGGCCATGTTGGAGGCCCGACCAAATCCTAGGGGAATTTAACTCTATTGTTATGCAAACGTTTTCTTTTGTTTTCGTTAAAAAACATGGCTGTTGATCACGTGAGTGAAAACCAACAATTGCAAACAAGAACGGTTAAGCAGTGACTACCTCATTCAAATTCTGTCTGTAAGCCGATACGGGAGTAGAAACTATTTTAGGTACACTATTCCGCCCCCTCCCCTCCCCCAACATAACAAAACAGGCAGAAATAGCCAGGCAATCAAAGAACTTTGTTTTGCAGACCACGCAAATAAACGATTTTGCCTCTACCACTCAACAAGACACTCGAGATAGATGATATATAGGCGCGTTGGTCAGACAAGCCACTGTGCCATTTATTTAATGTTGGAATAGGTAAAAAAGCAATTATACATCAACTCTATTATATAGAGAAGAGCAATCTACCAGAGCCGGACACGAAAACCCTTTCATTAAAACCAGCAGTTGGGAAACAAACGGGGAACGTGTACCCCCGACCAAGGCAGTGGTGTTACCCATGGGGTTCTTGAGTATTCTTATTGAAAAACACTATTAACATGGTAAATAACCGCTATCATATACAGCCAAAATCTCATGACCATGAAACCTTTTTCCTTATTTGGATGTAACGTAGCACCTGCATTTTCCCGCGCGTGCCGCTTCGATCTTATTTTTTTCCATATTTGGGCAAGCAATTGGTGTCCTAAAATTCCCAGCTTTGTTCCAAGGATCAAAAAGAGTTGCAACTTACAAGTCCATGTGCTTCTGATACAGCCTAACGAAGGCATAAAACATTTTTTTTCAGCGCGATATAACAATAAACGAAATTGGACTTGTGCACGTGCCTATGGCTGACCGTCAGAATGACTTAGAGTACTAACGCCAGCAAACTATCAACCTAAATCCCACAAACCATTGCGCACCTAACACGGCTCACCAGGCCTCTGATACGTGCTGGCAAAATAGCAATTTATGCTTATTTACAATTATCACATATTACATTACCGCAAGTGTTGCATGACTGTTTGTCCTCACAAAATTAAATTTGATAGCGTCAAAAAATCATTCCAAAAGAGCTTTATCTCTCAGGTGCTAGTGGCCGTAAACATGATCAATTAATAATTACCATAATTAAGCTAGTAATTATTAGCCCCTGGTGGATCTCAGAGTGGCCCGTTGAAGAGTTCAATGCAGAAAGTTGTGAGGAAAATTGGGAAGAAGTTGCAAGTGACCGCAGCAAATTGAGATCGGCTGTGTGGGAGGGAGCCACAGCATTTGAGGAAGCACGCATCGAACCTGCAGAAGATGTGAGACAAACATGTAGCTGAAGAGCGTCAAGAGATGATTACTCAAGTCAGTTCTCCTGTCAGAACAGACAAAAATCATGTAAAGAGCGCATAGGGCTTGACAGCCATGAGAAACAATGCTCCATGAGGAGTTAACCATGAGATGCCAGTCTCTGGTACAAGACCATCAGTATTGACGAAAAGAGCCATACATGTAAATCTCTCAAGTGAAATTATGATCCTCGCAGTTATGAACCCGTGACCTCGCGATACCGGTGCGACGCTCAAACCAACTGAGCTATGAAGCTAGTGACGTTGGGAGCTGGTTATTTGTGGGTTCTAATGTTCCCGTGAGGAATGAATTAATGATGAAATGATATATGAAATGGATCATATATAAACTACGGATATGAAATCAAGTGAAGCTATGATCCTCGCAGCTATGAATGCAATTTTTGTAATTGCGTAGAGAAGACTGAAAAATTCAGGACTTCAACGGGGTTTCAAACCGTGACCTCGCGATACCGGTAGCGACGCTCTAACCAACTGAGCTATGAAGCCACTGACGTTGGGAGCTGGTCATTTGTGGGTTCTAATGTTCCCGTGAGGAATGAATTAATGATGAAATGATATATGAAATGGATCATATATGAACTACGGATATGAAATCAAGTGAAGCTATGATCCTCGCAGCTATGAATGCAATTTTTGTAATTGCGTAGAGAAACCTGAAAAATTCAGGACTTCAACGGGGTTTAAACCCGTGACCTCGCGATACCGGTGCGACGCTCTAACCAACTGAGTTATGAAGCCACTGAATGACCAGCTCCCAACGTCAGTGGCTTCATGGCTCAGATGGTTAGAGCGTCGCACTTTCCTTCATTTGTCGAATTATTTTTGAGAAATAATTTATAAAAGCAATAGAGAACTTTCCCCGTGTTTACATCAAAACACTCGAGGGAGTTGCGTCTCGGGTTTGCATAATTATCTCAAATTCTCCCAACTCCCCCTAGTGTTTAGATACGGAAAAAGTTCTCTATGTACAAATCCAATAATAATTAACGGGCAGTAAAACAGCATATCTCTAAAATATATAAAATCCTAAAAAAGGAAAATAAAAACTTTCTTCTCAAATGTCGCTTACCCTAAGATTTTGAATACGCGCGCAATAATGAGCGAGATAGTAATGATTAACCTTTGCATTTCTGATGATATTTGTTGAGGCTATTCCTCAACAATGGTTTCCCTCTATAAAGTAGAAGCCGGTCCTTACGATATACCAGCATGCGGCAAGAGCTGATTTTTGTTTTTGTGAACCTCGTTCGTGGTAAATTGATCTTGTGCCTACTATAGTGACAGTGTTCATATCAAATGGTTTTTATGGCATCTTCTTGTCGCTTGTCATACCAGATGAGAACAAACAATAGAAAAGAAGTGCTGTGAAAATAGGGTGTGTCAATAAATCGACCGTTGCAATTGCGTTCCAGATAGCTTCGAGCGTGTACTTATTTCCCAAACACTACTGATTTGCTGTTGTCACCAAGAAACTGTTTAAGTGCATGGCTAACGTCTGGGGAGTCCCTCCGAGGACGTCTATGATGATGTTGTATTGTGACAAGCGATAGCTTGGGTATCTCTGCTGCAGTTCCCAACGGAGTGGCCCGTACTTGGATGTCTACTGTTTTCGCCTCCCTATTCTCCACCCAACCGTGCATACGGCGAGAGCTACTAAAAGTTTAATTGAGCAATCAGAATTCATCGAACGGGAATAACTGTGCTAATCGACGTCAAGTCAATTGTTCGCAATTGAAGCGAGGGCCAGAAAACCATTTAAAAGTTTTTGTGGTAGCTTTTTTGTCAGTAAACTTTGGCGGCAAAACTGGGTTGCAGGCGAGCGGCGATTCGACCGTCAGCTGTTGTTCTTAAGCTGTTATTTGTGCTTTTTCTAACTATTTCAATTAATTCAAGTGTAATAAGACGTCAAAACTGTATTGATAATGTATATATTTGTAATCATTTACGAAAAAAGACTTTGGTGGCGTTCTTTCGACAGGAGAGATCGACAACAACGTCGTTTGCGCACAGAAATGCACCGTTTCCGATGAAAAAGAAAATGATTGATAGAATAGAGGAGTTTTGACTGCCGCACGCACTGAGGGAGCGGGTTCCGTATGCAAGGAAGGGTAGCTCATCTCAATCACTTACACCGTCTTGCTGTCATTGTCGACGATCGTCGCGTCAATCCTGTACGCCGAAGCCTTGCTGCACATATGACAACGTTCATTTTATAATTATTATTATTATTAGGTAATCGTTAGTTGCTGTCCTTCAGTAGCATTTGAGAATAATGGTTCCAAGTTCGAGTTCAAATGCTACTGAAGGACAACAACTAACGATTACCTAAAATTAGGCTTGGGCCGAGCCGAATTTGTCCTTGTGAATAACATCTCACATACCCACGGCCTGCTCCCGTTCTGGCCTTGTAGCTCAGTCGGTAGAGCGGCGGTGATCTAATCCGAAGGTCGTGGGTTCAAATCCCACCCTGGTCAGAGTTTTTCTCTGTCCTTGTGTGGGCCCAATTCCAATACTAGGGTTGATCCCTGATGGAATAATTGGGTACAAAAACTTCACAATAGTGTTAGGCCTCATTCGAACTTGCAATCATTACTCCAAATGCTACTGAAGGACAACAACTAGCGATTACCTAAAATTAGGCTTGGGCCGAGCCGAATTTGTCCTTGTGAATAACATCTCACATACCCACGGCCTGCTCCCGTTCTGGCCTTGTAGCTCAGTCGGTAGAGCGGCGGTGATCTAATCCGAAGGTCGTGGGTTCAAATCCCACCCTGGTCAGAGTTTTTCTCTGTCCTTGTGTGGGCCCTATTCCAATACTAGGGTTGATCCCTGATGGAATAATTGGGTATAAAAGCTTCACAGTAGTGTTAGGCCTCACTCGAACCATTATTATTATTATTATTATTATTATTATTATTATTATTATTATTATTATTATTATTATTATTATTATTCTGCAGTTGTCGCCCTTTACCTAGCAAGAGTTTATCATCCTTCCCATACCAAGTGCGCCACCGGCATATTAAACCGTTAATATCAATAGCAGCAGAGTGTAACATACGTCAAGGCTGGCGAAGCGGCTGCATGCAATTCAAAGAGCATCTGCAGCATTGCGTTGGTCATGAATCAGTTCGCCCACCGGTCTTGCGGTCTTCATAAGGCGACATTCTTGAGCTCATTTGCTAATGAAGGGCAAAAGATGATGCTACACTTTTTTCAGGCAATGCACTACAGCTTGACGAATTTGTGTCACATGTTTAAAAACAAAGATATGTGGTGCCTATGCGCGCGCACCGGTTGCTCAGTTGGTTGAGCACCGGGATGCCATACATACGGGAGGTCGTGAGTTCAACTCCGGCCGGACCAACACTCAGGGTCTTTAAATAACTGAGGAGACAGTGCTGACTTTGTAATGACATCTGCAATGGTTAGACTGTCTAGTCTTCTCGGATAAGGATAAACCGTAGGCTTCGTCTCTCAATCCTTCAATGTTCATAACTTTATGAGACGTAAAAGAACCCACACACTATTTGCAAAGAGTAGGGCATGAATTTGCCGGTGTTATGGTCTGTCCTTTGTGGTATACCATGGGTGGGAGGGTAAATGCTCGGAGATACTGCTACTTCAAGCTACTCCAAAATCCGAGGTCAATAAAGATATATGATGATGCACCTACGACAGCATTGCCAGGCTTAAGACTCGTGAAAAGAAAGGCTACAATTATAATCAACAATAAAAACATTTCTTTGTTACACTGTCCTTCAACTTTCCAAGCAGCTTGCAAGAACTGTTTCCCGATCTAGCAGCTTTTTGTTCATAAAATAGACTCACTAAAATTGAACATTTTTTATTTCTTTATTTTTTCTTTGGAATTTCAAACAGGAGCTAAAATAAATAAGATTTGATACAATTCAATGTAAAATAAGACGTCAATTTTGGTCATTAATTGACTAAAAAGTAGATAGTATGTTTGGACGGCATATCAAAAATAGTAATTCCTAGAAGTTAAATAAAATGTTTTTGGTGTATTATTGCTTTTTATTATATAGACAGGAGTGGAAAATAAAAATTGGCGTGAAAAATAAGCAAAACTTAAAGCTATAAAGGTCGGCTCTTTGTGCTTTTTAAACGTCACCAGGAGACAATCAAGACGTCAACCGTCGCGAAACAGAGCCAAGCTTTTAAGTGTCTACGTTTCTCAAGGGCGAAATTCTGAATATCTTTTTTACTTCTTTTTATCGAACGGATCGATGACGAGTCAACAACGCTCTCCTTTCAATATAACAAATACAAAATTACACTTTTAATGTATGCATTACTAATGTAATACTAATGTAATTACTAATGTAATAAATGTAATTAATGTATGCATTACTTATGTAATTACTAATGTATGCATTACTAAATTAAGAACAAGAATGGTCGTCCTGGAAGTGGAGCCAAACTCCGCAGTCCACTTTCCATTTCTTTCTGATCATGATGTTTCCAGACTTGCTGCTTCTAATGTAGGAATCGGCTGAGAGGGATTTTACTGCGTGATACAATGTTGTGTCATCCAAATTGAATTTGATGTAAACTCGATGTAATGAAAACTGGCATTTCTCCTCAAGCCTACTGGAAGATTGTTCTAATAAGGTCTGTAAATGAAAAGAGAAACCAAGGCTATTAATATCAAGTACACATACCGCCGGCTACGCTTTCGCTTCGACGAGAGACAAGAGTGAATTAGATAAGAGTGTTGATCTATTACTTTGGGGCCGTCAGAAATGGATTTCTTTTTTCATAAATTTTGCGCGCGAAAGAAACAAAGGTCAGCCAATTTTGACCAATCAGAAGAAGCCACGTCACACGTGACTGACTCTGCCATAATTTCTACCGATATTCGCAAGAAAGGGTATTCTAAAAATAGATTTATTTGTGACTGCGCTGGGGAGCCCACTCTTATCAACTCAGTGAGATGATCGAAGAAATTGCTCCGATTTTTAATGTTAAAAAAAATTTGTCAGAAGTTTTTGTCGTCTTAGGAATACAAGAAGACCAGGGGAAAAATGTTTCCAACAAAAAATTAAAACAGGCCAAGGTAACGTTTGACAGAAAATTCAAAGAGAACATGACATGGTAGAAAAGCAGGCTCAAAGATAATCCGGTCAAGGAAGTAGCTGGGAGGACGTCTGAATGTAAGTCGTGAAAGTGAACACTTTCGTTTTCGCAGCACTACTTCTAAGCTTAGCTTACAAGGTGGGCAGTTCTGTGCATGGTTTTGAAACTACCTTTTTTAGGCTTCATTTTTGCCAAGTAAAGCGTAATGTCACACAAGAGCAGCGTGGGATTATGCGTTCGGAACTTCTCCTACTTTTCAAATAGCATTGTTGAGTAGTGCTCTCACCCCTGTGCCATCCCTGCACCGTGTTACTGACATATTTTGAGTTCAAACTAAAACCTTTTTGTACTTTTTTGGGAATCCGGAATGAAAAAGAAAAAAAAAAACTTGACCTACCAGCTTTCCGTTCTCAACAGCGAGATAGTGTCCCTGAAACGCAACAGACTCGTATGCTGAATAGCTATAATTCTTGCGAGTTCGTTGATAGAACACTGTGGAAAGAATTTTTAAAAAACAGCGGAGAGTTAGTAATTCATGTGCAATCAGAGGGCTGGCAAAGATGAGCTCTTTGACGTCATAGAGTTATTTGCTTAGTGTCCTGGCCTGTACATCGTAACGAAGCTTCCATTGACCTTGCGAAATCTGATTTTATCATGTGTCAACTAAAGATCTGAGAACAGTTCAGTTGCACTTGAGTGACTCTTACTACTTATAAATGAGAATGGACGAAACTTTGTTCTTGTTGAACAGGGGCTGTACAAGTTGCAAAAACAACAATTATTGTTATATACCAAGACTTTCGCTCAACAAAACGAGCACTGTGATTGGTTGATTCTTGGTCACGTGGCCCTGATCAAATTCAAATGTATCCCGACCGGGATACAATTCCGCAGTTGTTGCCCGCTCTGAATGTTTTGCTGCGATTGTTGCAAGTCTAAATATATAACAAAGCACTAAATGTCTGGTCCCTCGGGAACTAGTTAGTTTTGTTTTCCCTCGAATCCTGATGTTTCCCTGGACTTCGTCTCGGGAAAACAAAACTAACTGTTTCCCTCGGGACCATACATTAAGTGTATAACGTAACAGTTGATACGAGAACTGTGTAGAAGATTTCAATTACCAAAAAACGTTAACTCACAGTTGCTGTTATCACATATATCCAAATTTCCTGTGAAAGAAAGATTGAAAACTCCCGATCCTGCTGATCTAACTCTCAGATACTTTCCAGCGCTGAACGATTTTATTGCGTATGTGACACCAGTCCTTTTCCAAGGGTAAGGGAAAGAAATAACGCATGCGATGAAGCTGAGTAAAACAGCTGCAATCTGTGAATGAGGAAATCAGTAGAATTAGCAAGTACATATGCCTGGGTTATTGAGTCAAGATGTCTGTATATCGACCAACCCTAGGGACAACCATTTTTTTTTTAACCGGATTTATGGCGAGGTGAATAAATTTGCGGCATACAGTTGTTACTTTCTGTTGGCGAGATACTAAAAGCTATCTTGCCCGGAGGATAAACAATCATTGACAGCCGTTCATGACGAACGACTTGAATCAAGAGTGAATTAGATGAGAGAGTTGTTATGGCATGGGTGGGCTCCCCAGCACAGTCGAAAATGAATCTATTTTTAGAATACCCCTTCCCGCGACAATCAGTTGTCATGTCCCTGAGAAAACAGTTGTCAGGTCTCTGAAAACACATGGCAGAAGCAGTCACACGTGACATGGCTTCTTCTCATTGGTTAAAATTGGCATCCGTTCGTTTGTTTCGCGCGCAAAGTGTATCTAAAAATAAGGTCATCCTCTTTTTTTTTTTTTTTGTTTACCGTCGAATGCTTTTCCTGATATTGGGTCGGTCGGTCGGATTGAAAAAAAAAAACTACAAAAAAAAATCATAAGCTTTCTCGGAATCGGAGGCCTGGTACCCCAGCATCAGCTGTGGAACCAAGAAAACAAAAAGACGTGAACACAAATTCAATATGGCGCAAAAGTTGGCGGATGTTGTGGCAAAATTAAGACAGCGTGGGAAAAAGGATCAACCACCGAAACTCCTGTGCGACATAAAAATGGCTTAAAAACGTCGTTAATTTTTTTTTTTTTTTTTTTTGGAAAATGCCTAAAATTTGGGTCGGTCGGACAACGAGAAACGGAGAAAAAAAAGGGGATGGCCTAAATCAATTTGTGACTGTGCTGGGGCAAGGCCGCAAAGTGATAGATCAACACTTTTATCTAATTCACTCCTCGCTTGAAAGTATTTTAAAACGACAACAATTAATTTTCGTTTTTAAAACAGACGGACCCAGATTTTTTCTTATCAAACCATTCATATTGTTTAGCAATGATACTAATTTTAAGCACTTACCATTGAGATCTGAGGATTGCCCATCGTGTACCCTCTTAATTTCAACTGGAGATAATTGATTTTACTCAGTCTTTTCCTTTATCGATTTGAAATCTGTGGGAGAGTTTTGCCTTTTATCTTCAAGCAAACCTTAACTGGGGCACTCCCTTTCGTTGATAATAATAGCTCGCATGCTCCATTTTTCTTATCCAAACAGGCTTTGGTGCACGCTTAATCGAAACTAGGGGTGGTCTTTGAGGTGCACCAATGCAAAATGCATTCTTTGATGCTCGCTTAAACGAAACCAGGGGTGGTCTTTCAGATGCGCTCATGCAGGATGCTTTTCCCTAACCTGTTCGTAACGCTATAGCATTTTTTTCTTAGTCCCTTAACGAAAATGCTTCAAAAATGCAAGTTTGTCTTTGCTTGTTAAATTATTGTATTCTACAAGATACGGCAAACAGATGGATTTCGATCAGTCAGAGAGCTCGTTTTGTATAATTTGTTTGTTTAATTTGTTGTGGTGCAATCTATGACGTCATTTTGATACAGTCACAGGTACATTTCACGGAACACAAAACGCGGAGTAAGACTCATTTCGTTTGAGATGATAGGAAGTCTCCAACCTATCTTAATTAATATTAGATAGATTGGAGCTGATGTTTAGTATTTGTTATTGTTGAGGATATTTAAATGCAGTAATTTTCAAGCCATTTTGAACGCGGAACAGTACAAAAAGTTTATGGGCGCGGAAAGAAAAGTTATCAGAATAAATACTAAACTAATTATCTCTAAATTACGCCAAATTAGATTTATTTCAAGCCCTCTGAGAAGTAAAAATAGCCATTGGAACCGGAAACGAAACCATCACAACGCTTGTTAGTCTCCAAAGATTTGTATCACACGATTTCATATGACGTAAGTCAAGATGAAACAGGTTGCAGATAACACATTACGGGAAAAGCCCTATCTGTTGCTAGCTTGCAATGGAGTGAAGCACAATTAT
>OX421451.1:7816232-7821232 GCA_949126865.1 Montipora capitata
GAGTTTGAACCCGAGACCTCGCGACTCCGGTGCGTCGCTCTAACCAACTGAGCTATGAAGCCACTGACGTTGGGAGCTGGTCATTTGTGGGTTCTAATGGTCCCGTGAAAAATGAATCACTGATGAAATGGTATATGAAATGAATCATATATAAACTGCGGATATGAAATCAAGTGAAGCTATGATCTTCGCAGTTATGAGCGCAATTTTTCTAATTGCGTAGAGAAGCCTGAAAATTTCAGGACTTCAACGGAGTTTGAACCCTTGACCTCGCGATTCCGGTGCGACGCTCTAACCAACTGAGCTATGAAGCCACTGACGTTGGGAGCTGGTCATTTGTGGGTTCTAATGGTCCCGTGAGGAATGAATCAATGATGAAATGGTATATGAAATGAATCATATATGAACTGCGGATATGAAATCAAGTAAAGCTATGATCTTCGCAGTTATGAGCGCAATTTTTGCAATTGCGTAGAGAAGCCTGATTCCGGTGCGACGCTCTAACCATCGGTTAGAGCGTCGCTCTAAGAGAGCGACGCTCTACGCAATTGCAAAAATTGCGCTAATAACTGCGAAGATCATGGCTTCACTTGATTTCATATCCGCAGTTCATATATGATTCATTTCACATACCATTTCATCATTGAAACAACAAAATATTGCGCGCACCGGTGGCACCGGTGGCTCAGTTGTTTGAGCACCGATCTACCATGCGGGAGGTCGTGAGTTCAACTCCGGCTGGATTAACACTCAGGGTCTTTAAATAACTGGAAAGAAACTACTGACTTTGTAATGACATTTGCAATGGTTAGACTGACTGTTTAGTTTTCTCGGATAAGGATAAATAGTAGGCCCGTTCTCACAATCCTTCAATGTTCATAACTTTATGAGACGTAAAAGAACCCACACACTATTTGCAAAGGGTAGGGCATGGATTTGCCGGTGTCGTGGTCTGTCCTTTGTGATATATCATGGGTGGGAGGGTAAATGGTCGGAGATACTGCTACTTCAAGCTACTCTAAAATCCGAGGGTAAATAAAGATATATGATGATGCACCTACGACAGCATTGCCAGGCTTAAAACTCGTGAAAAGAAAGGCTACAATTATAATCAACAATAAAAACATTCCTTTGTTACACTGTCCTTCAACTTTCCTAGCAACTTGCAAGAACTGTTTCCCGATCTAGCAGCTTTTTGTTCATAAAATAGACTCACTAAAATTGAACATTTTTTATTTCTTTATTTTTTCTTTGGAATTTCAAACAGGAGCTAAAATAAATAAGACTTGATACAATTCAATGTAAAATAAGACGTCAATTTTGGTCATTAATTGACTAAAAAGTAGATAGTATGTTTGGACGGCATATCAAAAATAGTAATTCCTAGAAGTTAAATAAAATGTTTTTGGTGTATTATTGCTTTTTATTATATAGACAGGAGTGGAAAATAAAAATTGGCGTGAAAAATAAGCAAAACTTAAAGCTATAAAGGTCGGCTCTTTGTGCTTTTTAAACGTCACCAGGAGACAATCAAGGCGTCATCCGTCGCGAAACAGAGCCAAGCTTTTAAGTGTCTACGTTTCTCAAGGGCGAAATTCTGAATATCTTTTTTACTTCTTTTTATCGAAGGGATCGATGACGAGTCAACAACGCTCTCCTGTCAATATAACAAATACAAAATTACACTTTTAATGTATACATTACTAATGTAATACTAATGTAATTACTAATGTAATAAATGTAATTAATGTATGCATTACTAATGTAATTACTAATGTATGCATTACTAAATTAAGAACAAGAATGGTCGTCCTGGAAATGGAGCCAAACTCCGCAGTCCACTTTCCATTTCTTTCTGATCATGATGTTTCCAGACTTGCTGCTTCTAATGTAGGAATCGGCTGAGAGGGATTTTACTGCGTGATACAATGTTGTGTCATCCAAATTGAATTTGATGTAAACTCGATGTAATAAAAACTGGCATTTCTCCTCAAGCCTACTGGAAGATTGTTCTAATAAGGTCTGTAAATGAAAAGAGAAACCAAGGCTATTAATATCAAGTAAACATACCGCCGGCTGCGCTTTGGCTTCGACGAGAGACAAGAGTGAATTAGATAAGGGTGTTGATCTATTACTTTGCGGCCGTCACAAATGGATTTCTTTTTTCATACATTTTGCGCGCGAAACAAACAAAGGGCAGCCAATTTTGACCAATCAGAAGAAGCCACGTCACACGTGACTGACTCTGCCATAATTTCTACCGATATTCGCAAGAAAGGGTATTCTAAAAATAGATTTATTTGTGACTGCGCTGGGGAGCCCACTCTTATCAACTCAGTGAGATGATCGAAGAAATTGCTCCGATTTTTAATGTTAAAAAAATTTTGTCAGAAGCTTTTGTCGTCTTAGGAATACAAGAAGACCAGGGGAAAAATGTTTCCAAAAAAAAATTAAAACAGGCCAAGGTAACGTTTGACAGAAAATTCAAAGAGAACGTGACATGGTAGAAAAGCAGGGTCAAAGATAATCCGGTCAAGGAAGTAGCTGGGAGGACGTCTGAATGTAAGTCGTGAAAGTGAACACTTTCGTTTTTGCAGCACTACTTCTAAGCTTAGCTTACAAGGTGGGCAGTTCTGTGCATGGTTTTGAAACTACCTTTTTTAGGCTTCATTTTTGCCAAGTAAAGCGTAATGTCGCACAAGAGCAGCGTGGGATTATGCGTTCGGAACTTCTCCTACTTTTCAAATAGCATTGTTGAGTAGTGCTCTCACCACTGTGCCATCCCTGCACCGTGTTACTGACATATTTTGAGTTCAAACTAAAACCTTTTTGCGCTTTTTTGGGAATCCGGAATGAAAAAGAAAAAAAAAACTTGACCTACCAGCTTTCCGTTCTCAACAGCGAGATAGTGTCCCTGAAACGCAACAGACTCGTATGCTGAATAGCTATAATCCTTGCGAGTTCGTTGATAGAACACTGTGGAAAGAATTTTTAAAAAACAGCGGAGAGTTAGTAATTCATGTGCAATCAGAGGGCTGGCAAAGATGACCTCTTTGACGTCATAGAGTTATTTGCTTAGTGTCCTGGCCTGTACATCGTAACGAAGCTTCCATTGACCTTGCGAAATCTGATTTTGTCATGTGTCAACTAAAGATCTGAGAACAGTTCAGTTGCACTTGAGTGACTCTTACTACTTATAAATGAGAATGGACGAAACTTTGTTCTTGTTGAACAGGGGGTGTACAAGTTGCAAAAACAACAATTATTGTTATGTACCAAGACTTTCGCTCAACAAAACGAGCACTGTGATTGGTTGATTCTTGGTCACGTGGCCCTGATCAAATTCAAATGTATCCCGACCAGGATACAATTCCGCAGTTGTTGCCCGCTCCGAATGTTTTGCTGCGATTGTTGCAAGTCTAAATATATAACAAAGCACTAAATGTCTGGTCCCTCGGGAACTAGTTAGTTTTGTTTTCCCTCGAATCCTGATGTTTCCCTAGACTTCGTCTCGGGAAAACAAAACTAACTGTTTCCCTCGGGACCATACATTAAGTGTATAACGTAACAGTTGATACGAGAACTGGGTAGAAGATTTCAATTGCCAAAAAACGTTAACTCACAGTTGCTGTTATCACAAATATCCAAATTTCCTGTGAAAGAAAGATTGAAAGCTCCCGATCCAGCTGATTCTCTAACTCTCAGATACTTTCCAGCGCTGAACGATTTTATTGCGTATGTGACACCAGTCCTTTTCCAAGGGTAAGGGAAAGAAATAACGCATGCGATGAAGCTGAGTAAAACAGCTGCAATCTGTGAATGAGGAAATCAGTAGAATTAGCAAGTACATATGCCTGGGTTATTGAGTCAAGATGTCTGTATATCGACCAACACTAGGGACAAGGAATTTTTTTTTAAACCGGATTTATGGCGAAGTGAATAAATTTGCGGTATACAGTTGTTACTTTCTGTTGGCGAGATACTAAAAGCTATCTTGCCCGGAGGATAAACAATCATTGACAGCCGTACATAACGAACGACTTGAATCAAGAGTGAATTAGACGAGAGAGTTGTTATGGCATGGGTGGGCTTCCCAGCACAGTCACAAATGAATCTATTTTTAGAATACCCCTTCCCGCGACAACCAGTTGTCATGTCCCTGAGAAAACAGTTGTCAGGTCTCTGAAAACACATGGCAGAAGCAGTCACACGTGACATGGCTTCTTCTCATTGGTTAAAATTGGCATCCGTTCGTTTGTTTCGCGCGCAAAGTGTATCTAAAAATAAGGTCATCCTCTTTTTTTTTTTTTTTTTTTTTTTTGTTTACCGTCGAATGCGTTTCCTGATATTGGGTCGGTCGGTCGGATTGAAAAAAAATAAAAAAACTAAAAAAAAAATCATAAGCATTCTCGGAATCGGAGGCCTAATACCCCAGCATCATAGCTGTGGAGCCAGGAAAACAACAAGACGTGAACACAAAATCAATATGGCGGAAAAGTTGGCGGATGTTGTGGCAAAATTAAGACAGCGTGGGAAAAAGGATCAACCACCGAAACTCCTGTGCGGCATAAAAATGGCTTTAAAATGTCGTTAATTTTTTTTTTTTTTTTTTTGGAAAATGCCTAAAATTTGGGTCGGTTGGACAACGAGAAACGGAGAAAAAAAAAGGGAATGGCCTAAATCAATTTGTGACTGTGCTGGGGCAAGGCCGCAAAGTGATAGATCAACACTTTTATCTAATTTTCTCCTCGCTTAAAAGTATTTTAAAACGACAACAATTAATTTTCTTTTTAAAACAGACTTACCCAGATTTTTTCTTATCAAACCATTTATATTGTTTAGCAATGATACTAATTTTAAGCACTTACCATTGAGATCTGAGGCTTGCCCATCGTGTACCTTCTTAATTTCAACTGGAGATAATTGATTTTACTCAGTCTTTTCCTTTATCGATTTGAAATCTGTGGGAGAGTTTTGCCTTTTATCTTCAAGCAAACCTT
>OX421451.1:7838732-7843732 GCA_949126865.1 Montipora capitata
AATAAAAACATTCCTTTGTTACACTGTCCTTCAACTTTCCAAGCAACTTGCAAGAACTGTTTCCCGATCTAGCAGGTTTTTGTTCATAAAATAGACTTTCACTAAAATTGAACATTTTTTATTTCTTTATTTTTTCTTTGGAATTTCAAACAGGAGCTAAAATAAATAAGATTTGATACAATTCAATGTAAAATAAGACGTCAATTTTGGTCATTAATTGACTAAAAAGTAGATAGTATGTTTGGACGGCATATCAAAAATAGTAATTCCTAGAAGTTAAATAAAATGTTTTTGGTGTATTATTGCTTTTTATTATATAGACAGGAGTGGAAAATAAAAATTGGCGTGAACAATAAGCAAAACTTAAAGCTATAAAGGTCGGCTCCTTGTGCTTTTTAAACGTCACCAGGAGACAATCAAGGCGTCATCCGTCGCGAAACAGAGCCAAGCTTTTAAGTGTCTACGTTTCTCAAGGGCGAAATTCTGAATATCTTTTTTACTTCTTTTTATGGAAGGGATCGATGACGAGTCAACAACGCTCTCCTGTCAATATAACAAATACAAAATTACACTTTTAATGTATGCATTACTAATGTAATACTAATGTAATTACTAATGTAATAAATGTAATTAATGTATGCATTACTAATGTAATTACTAATGTATGCATTACTAAATTAAGAACAAGAATGGTCGTCCTGGAAGTGGAGCCAAACTCCGCAGTCCACTTTCCATTTCTTTCTGATCATGATGTTTCCAGACTTGCTGCTTCTAATGTAGGAATCGGCTGAGAGGGATTTTACTGCGTGATACAATGTTGTGTCATCCAAATTGAATTTGATGTAAACTCGATGTAATGAAAACTGGCATTTCTCCTCAAGCCTACTGGAAGGTTGTTCTAATAAGGTCTGTAAATGAAAAGAGAAACCAAGGCTATTAATATCAAGTACACATACCGCCCGCTGCGCTTTGGCTTCGACGAGAGACAAGGGTGAATTAGATAAGGGTGTTGATCTATTACTTTGCGGCCGTCACAAATGGATTTATTTTTTCAGAAATTTTGCGCGCAAAACAAACAAAGGGCAGACAATTTTGACCAATCAGAAGAAGCCACGTCACACATGACTGACTCTGCCATAATTTCTACCGATATTCGCAAGAAAGGGTATTCTAAAAATAGATTTTTTTGTGACTGCGCTGGGGAGCAGACTCTTATCAACTCAGTGAGATGATCGAAGAAATTGCTCCGATTTTTAATGTTAAAAAAATTTTGTCAGAAGTTTTTGTCGTCTTAGGAATACAAGAAGACCAGGGGAAAAATGTTTCCAAAAAAAATTGAAACAGGCCAAGGTAACGTTTGACAGAAAATCCAAAGAGAACGTGAAAAGCAGGCTTAAAGATAATCCGGTCAAGGAAGTAGCTGGGAGGACGTCTGAATGTAAGTCGTGAAAGTAAACACTTTTGTTTTTGCAGCACTACTTCTAAGCTTAGCTTACAAGGTGGGCAGTTCTGTGCATGGTTTTGAAACTACCTTTTTTAGGCGTCATTTTTGCCAAGTAAAGCGTAATGTCGCACAAGAGCAGCGTGGGATTATGCGTTCGGAACTTCTCCTACTTTTCAAATAGCATTGTTGAGTAGTGCTCTCACCACTGTGCCATCCCTGCACCGTGTTACTGACATATTTTGAGTTCAAACTAAAACCTTTTTGCGCTTTTTTGGGAATCCGGAATGAAAAAGAAAAAAAAAACTTGACCTACCAGCTTTCCGTTCTCAACAGCGAGATAGTGTCCATGAAACGCAACAGACTCGTATGCTGAATAGCTATAATCCTTGCGAGTTCGTTGATAGAACACTGTGGAAAGAATTTTTAAAAAAACAGCGGAGAGTTAGTAATTCATGTGCAATCAGAGGGCTGGCAAAGATGACCTCTTTGACGTCATAGAGTTATTTGCTTAGTGTCCTGGCCTGTACATCGTAACGAAGCTTCCATTGACCTTGCGAAATCTGATTTTATCATGTGTCAACTAAAGATCTGAGAACAGTTCAGTTGCACTTGAGTGACTCTTACTACTTATAAATGAGAATGGACGAAACTTTGTTCTTGTTGAACAGGGGGTGTACAAGTTGCAAAAACAACAATTATTGTTATATACCAAGGCTTTCGCTCAACAAAACGAGCACTGTGATTGGTTGATTCTTGGTCACATGGCCCTGATCAAATTTAATTGTATCCCGACCGGGATACAATTCCGCAGTTGTTGCCCGCTCCGAATGTTTTGCTGCGATTGTTGCAAGTCTAAATATATAACAAAGCACTTAATGTCTGGTTCCTCGGGAGCTAGTTAGTTTTGTTTTCCCTCGAATCCTGATGTTTCCCTAGACTTCGTCTCGGGAAAACAAGACTAACTGTTTCCCTCGGGACCATACATTAAGTGTATAACGTAACAGTTGATACGAGAACTGTGTAGAAGATTTAACGTTAACTCAAAGTTGCTGTTATCACAAATATCCAAATTTCCTGTGAAAGAAAGATTGAAAGCTCCCGATCCAGCTGATTCTCTAACTCTCAGATACTTTCCAGCGCTGAACGATTTTATTGCGTATGTGACACCAGTCCTTTTCCAAGGGTAACGTAAAGAAATAACGCATGCGATGAAGCTGAGTAAATCAGCTGCAATCTGTGAATGAGGAAATCAGTAGAATTAGCAAGTACATATGCTTGGGTTATTGAGTCAAGATGTCTGTATATCGGCCAACCCTAAGGACAAGGATTTTTTTTTTAAACCGGATTTATGGCGAAGTGAATAAATTTGCGGCATACAGTTGTTACTTTCTGTTGGCGAGATACTAAAAGCTATCTTGCCCGGAGGATAAACAATCATTGACAGCCGTTCATGACGAACGACTTGAATCAAGAGTGAATTAGATGAGAGAGTTGTTATGGCATGGGTGGGCTCCCCAGCACAGTCACAAATGAATCTATTTTTAGAATACCCCTTTCGGCGAAAATCAGTTGTCATGTCCCAGAGAAAACAGTTGTCAGGTCTCTGAAAACACATGGCAGAAGCAGTCACACGTGACATGGCTTTTTCTCATTGGTTAAAATTGGCATCCGTTCGTTTGTTTCGCGCGCAAAGTGTATCTAAAAATAAGGTCATCCTCTTATTATTTTTTTTTTTTTGTTTACCGTCGAATGCGTTTCCTGATATTGGGTCGGTCGGTCGGATTGAAAAAAAAAAAACTAAAAACAAAAATCATAAGCATTCTCGGAATCGGAGGCCTGGTACCCCAGCATCATAGCTGTGGAGCCAGGAAAACAACAAGACGTGAACACAAAATCAATATGGCCGAAAAGTTGGCGGATGTTGTGGCAAAATTAAGACAGCGTGGGAAAAAGGATCAACCACCGAAACTCCTGTGCGACATAAAAATGGCTTAAAAGCGTCGTTAACTTTTTTGTTTTGGAAAATGCCCAAAATTTGGGTCGGTCGGACAACGAGAAACGGAGAAAAAAAAGGGGATGGCCTAAATCAATTTGTGACTGTGCTGGGGCAAGGCCGCAAAGTGATAGATCAACACTTTTATCTAATTCACTCCTCGCTTGAAAGTATTTTAAGACGACAACAATTTATTTTCGTTTTTAAAACAGACGGACCCAGATTTTTTCTTATCAAACCATTCATATTGTTTAGCAATGATACTAATTTTAAGCACTTACCATTGAGATCTGAGGATTGCCCATCGTGTACCCTCTTAATTTCAACTGGAGATAATTGATTTTACTCAGTCTTTTCCTTTATCGATTTGAAATCTGTGGGAGAGTTTTGCCTTTTATCTTCAAGCAAACCTTAACTGGGGCACTCCCTTTCGTTGATAATAATAGCTCGCATGCTCCATTTTTCTTATCCAAACAGGCTTTGGTGCACGCTTAATCGAAACTAGGGGTGGTCTTTGAGGTGCACCAATGCAAAATGCATTCTTTGATGCTCGCTTAAACGAAACCAGGGGTGGTCTTTCAGATGCGCTCATGCAGGATGCTTTTCCCTAACCTGTTCGTAACGCTATAGCATTTTTTTCTTAGTCCCTTAACGAAAATGCTTCAAAAATGCAAGTTTGTCTTTGCTTGTTTAATTATTCTATTCAACAAGATACGGCAAAGAGGTGGATTTTGATCAGTCAGAGAGCTCGTTTTGTGTAATTTGTTTGTTTAATTTGTTGTGGTGCAATCTATGACGTCATTTTGATACAGTCAGAGGTACGTTTCACGGAACACAAAAAGCGGAGTAAGACTCATTTCGTTTGAGATGATAGGAAGTCTCAACCTATCTTAATTAATATTAGATATATTGGAGCTGATGTTTAGTATTTGTTATTGTTGAGGATATTTAAATGCAGTAATTTTCAAGCCATTTTGAACGCGGAACAGTACAAAAATTTTATGGGCGCGGAAAGAAAAGTTATCAGAATAAATACTAAACTAATTATCTCTAAATTACGCCAAATTAGATTTATTTCAAGCCCTCCGAGAAGTAAAAATAGCCATTCGAACCGGAAACGAAACCATCACAACGCTTGTTAGTCTCCAAAGATTTGTATCACACGATTTCATATGACGTAAGTCAAGATGAAACAGGTTGCAGATAACACATTACGGGAAAAGCCCTATCTGTTGCTAGCTTGCAATGGAGTGAAGCACAATTATTCTTAAGCTATCCATTCAACGGCAATGTTGCTAATTCGTTGGATCTGTCTGGCTAATATACTTCCTTTGGCTCGAAACTGAAATTTGCGTTCATCAGTATTTTAAATCACTGCAACAGAAAACTGTGGAAATAATGTGTAGCTGATCATGAATGCTTCACTGGGAAAAAACGAAGACTTGATAACAGACGTCCTTGCGACTTAGGTAAGGATTCAAAAGTCTTTTTTGGCAGTGAATCCTTCCTTCGTGTGTTAAGATATGTATTATGGCCCTGTGGCGCGTTTTTAGTGTCGAAATT
>OX421451.1:7846232-7858732 GCA_949126865.1 Montipora capitata
GCCTTAACTAAACAGAGTCGATTAGTAACGCAGCATGGGAAACTTCAACTCGAAAGGATCATGTTTACATCGTCATTTATTTGGATCAGTTTTAAAAGGGCGGCCAATTACAAGATTTCCCGGATCATGGACTGCTCAATTTTGAACTCTTTGGAATGGATAGTTATGGTCACCTCACTTGGAAAGAGTAAAGAAAATTCCTTTCTTAAAATAATAAACAGGAGGTTTTTTTTTGTTAAAATACCATGTTTACAATGTGTGCCTGCACATTACACCTATTAAATGAATGAAATGTACATGTTAAGTACGGGTTATAGACAGGAGATAGAAGTTACATCATACTTTCCCAAACGACAACTTTTTTACTGTCTTTATCCATTTGTGCCAAATAATCCATGACAGTTTTGCCTTCCTTTTTAAAAGCCTTTCCGATGGCAGGTTTCGCTGGAACAATCTCCACCACGTCAACCATTTCCTTCCTTCATAGTTAAGGTGGAAAGTTTGAAATTGAAGCAAAGGTCACCGTCCTGAGAAGGCAGTGTGGACCCATTTGTTCAAAGGGGCGGCTTGATAATTATCTGCTAGATAAATCACTATCCAATGAGTGTATAGAGGGATGTATACATGATTGTGTGGGGATACGAATTTTATGTACGAGTGCTGATATCATATCAGCACTTCAAGAATGTTATACTGACCGCACAACGGTGGCTCAGTTGGTTGAGCACCGGGCTGTCATGCGGGAGGCCGTGAGCTCGGACCAACACTGACATAGGGTCTTTAAATAACTGCAGAGAATATGCTGCCTTTGTAATGACATCAGAGAATGGTTAGATTCTCCAGTCATCTCGGAAAAGGATGATAAACCATAGGCCCCGTCTCACAACCCTACAATGTTCATATAACTCTGTGGGACGTAAAAGAACCCAAACATTGTTCGCAAAGAATAGAGTTTGGAGGATTCCAGGTGTAGTGGTCTGTCCTTGTGGTATTAACTTTAATTTTATTTTATTATTATTATTATGATTTTAATTACCATTAAATCTAAGGAAAAACGAAAAGTGAACTTACGGAGAGCGGAAAGCATATAATTTATACAATATCAAATTACTTAACTGTTAAACCAACTCATGGGACCGGTAGGAGGGTAAATCATCCTATGCTCGGAGATACTGTTACATCAAGCTATTCTAAATATCAGGGGGTAAATTAATATATGATAATGATGATGATGATGATGATGATGATGATGATGATGATGATGATGATGATGATGATGACGATGATGGTGAAACGGGTTACTGTCGAGAGAAACCGTGGGTGCTGAAATTGTGGTGTAGAAACCGTCGAGAGATTTGGTTTCATCAGAGGAGTCGATAAATTAAAATTGACCTCTTTAGGAAAGATATGTCAGCTGGCGTTTCGAGAGTTAGCCCTTCGCTCTGACAAAAGTGGTAAAAATTGTCACCCCGCAGATCTTTCTTACGATGGTTAATTTACATTTATCACTGAACTCGTTTCATAGAACTTAACTTCCATTTTAAGAATTCACTTTAATTTCGCGATCTTTAGTAAGACGTTATTTAAAGGTATTTAACTTATCCTTGAAGCAATTAAAAAAACTTCATTTACAATAACGTCAAAATTTACAACAACAACAGCAGCGACGGGTCTATATGAGAACAGTAACAACAAAGTTGTAACAATTTCCACAAGAGTTTTACGCTTGTTCGTTAATTTTAGTCAATTGACCATGATGTCCATAGTCGTTTGTGTAAATCTCTGGAGGGAAGCGAAATTATGAATCATAGTTTAAAATCTTTTAAGAATTACGAATCTTTGTTTCAAAAGCTCGGGAATCATGACTGACAACGACACTGAGGAAAGCTCACTGAAATACATGCATGAATTAATTACTTCCGATCCAGCGAATGTACAAAATCACTTTTAAAAATCACGAATCATTGAAGTAAAAACCAAGAAATGAAGAATACATTAAGACTCGAATGATTTCGCCTTTATCCTGGATTGTAAATGTCTTGGTATGAAGACGTTGCAATTGCCCAAGAATAGATAAAAACATGGTTCTGTCAACTTTTTAATGTTAATAAACTCGTCCTTTCTTCAAAAATTAAAGTGTCGCGAAAATTTCATGTAATAAGGTAATTCAATAACACCTATCGATTGACCTCGCTCGTTGGTTCGTTTTCAGCGCGATATGATAATAAACGATACTGGACTTGTGCACGCGGCTATCGCTGGGAGCTGGTCATTTGTGGGTTGTAATGATCCCGTGAGGAATGAATCAATGATGAATGGTATATATGAAATGAATCATAAATGTGGAGGTCGAGTCGAGCGCTCAGAATCATTGCGTCCTCTTATGAAATGAATCATATATATGAATCATGATTCATTCCTTCATTCATTCATGATTCATTCCTTACGGGATCATTAGAACCCACAAATGACCAGTTCCCAACGTCAGTGGCTTCATAGCTCAGTTGGTTAGAGCGACGCACCGGAATCGCGAGGTCACGGGTTCAAACCCCGTTGAAGTCCGGAATTTTTCAGCCTTCTCTACGCAATTGCAAAAATTGCGTTCATAACTGCGAAGATCATAGCTTCACTTGATTTTATATCCGCAGTTCATATATGATTCATTTCATATATACCATTCATCATTAAAATTAAATTTGATGGCGTCAAAAGATCATTGGAAAAAAGTTTTATCTCTTCGGGTGCTGGTGGCCGTAAACATAATCAATTACTAATTATCAAGCTAGTAATTATCAGCCCCAGGTGGATCTCAGAGTGGCCCGTTGTAGAGTTGTTGTTGTTGGGAAGAAGTTGCACGTGACCGCAGCAAATGGAGATCGGCTGTGTGGGAGGGAGCCACAGCATTTGAGGAAGCACGCATCCAACCTGCAGAAGATGTGAGACAAACACGTAGCTGAAGAGCGTCAGAAGATGATTATTCAAGTCAGTTTTCCTGTCAGAACAGACAAAAATCATGTAAAGAGCGTATAGGACTTGACAGCCATGAGAAACATTGCTCCATGACGAGTTAACCATGATTTTTCTTAGGAGGAGGTGCACCACTAAGAAATGGCGTAGCTGACTTATGACGCTTTTTTTTTCTTTTTCTTTTTTTTTGCAGAATATCAGTTTTCGCAAAAAGCTAGCATTATTCATCCTGAAAATAGATAATCTCGAAAACTGATGGGTAGATCATCTGACCGGGGTAGTATGTGTGCAACCTACCGAGGACTCTGATTTTGATATGAAATCGTCGTAAAACGTTCATTTTCAGTCCGCGTACTATCCTAATTATTTTATAATTGAAAATGTTTACATCACCATGAGTTCAAACTCGGCAAACTCCTGCCACTGTCATAGACTCAACCTATTTGTCTATTAGACGCTTTGATTTCGCTCAATTTTCTCAAAATTGATTATTAGGTGATTGTTTGATTCAGTATGTTCGCGTACATAAAAACATTTTGACTCCTGTGAATTTTTTAAATTGAGTTTGGGTAAACGATCGAATGCACGTGAGTGACATCGACGCAACCTAATGAACTCACTGAAAAGCATGTTTGTGAGCTTTCATCCGATTTGGAGAAACTAAAATTGGTTAGAATCATGCCAATGTTATAAAACAATTGGTTCATGGTTAGCGTGCATCCATCGATTTACGGATTTACTTGACAGTTTGCTAAGCACTCGAAAGCAACCTCGTCCCTCATGCATCCATAACTCCATGGACGCACGCTAACCATGAACCAATTGTTCATTATAAAACAATTATGATAGTACGCGCACTCTCATTGGTCAATAGTTGTGTTTAGATGAGATTATATGTAAACACGGCTGTGGCATCACACGAATTTGGAAGAGTTATGTGTTATCAGATGCTCGTCTTGATTGGCTGGTAGGAAATATGAGTGTGTTTCAAGAAAATCTGTTTCAAACAAGAAGTAGCAAAAACCCAGCACTTTCCTTCATTTGTGGAAATATTTTTGAGAACTAATTTATAAAAGCAATAGAAGACTTTTTCCAGGTTTACATCAAAACGCTCGGGGGAGATGCGTCTCGAGTTTGCATAATTGTCTTAAATTCTCCCAACTTCCCCTAGTATCGAGGATCTTCTTACAGTTTTGCCTATGCGCGAGCCGTCAATATTTCGTGGTATTGCTGTCTCACTTTTGCGGCCTGTGATTGGTTCTAATGTTGAAATTGACGTCGTTGCACTGAATTGGGTTGCTGACGTACGCAGACAAATACATTTCGCAGGTAGGAAGAATTGAAATTTCCATCAGGCGCGGGTTGATTAGTTTACAGTTTTATTTGTCCTTATAAATGATGGATCGCGATACAAAACAAATTGCGATTTTGAGACGGCAATACCACATTATATTGACGGCGTTGGGAGAAAATACATTCCGTATTGAGCTCCGTCGCTTTGCGACTCCGCCCAATACGGAATATATTTTCTCCCAACTAGCCGTCAATATAATGTGGTAGTGCCGTCTCAAAATAGCAATTTGTTTTTAGTGTTTAAATGAGGGTAATGATAAACAGGGGAAAAGTACTGTATTGCTTCAATACAATATACAAATCCAATAATAACTTTACGGGCAATAAAACTGCATATCTCTAAAACAAATATGAATTTCTAAAGATAAACGAAAGTAGAGTGCGGTCTAAATACTACGAAAATTCCCAAAATTAGTATTAAAAAACTTTCTACTCGAATGTCGCTTACCTTAAGATCTCTTTTTTTTTTTCAAATGAATATACGCGCAATGAATGTGCGCGCAATGTTGAGCGAGCTAGTAATGATTGCTTCTGAGGCTATTCCTCAACAATAGTTTCCCTTTATAAAGTCCAAGCCGATCCTTACGATATACCAGCATACGGCAAGAGCTGATTTTTGTTTTTTGTGAACCTCGTTCGTGGTAAATTGATCTTGTGTCTACTATAATGACAAAGTGTTCTCATCAAATGGTTTTTACGGCGTCTTCTTGTCGCTTGTTGTACCAGATGATAACAAACAATATCAACGAATTGCTGTGAAATTAGGGTGTGTCAATAAATCGACCGTTGCGTTCCAGATAGTTTCGAGCGTGTACTTATTTCCCGAACACTACTGACTTGCTGTTGTTACCAACTAACTGCTTACGTGCCTGGCTAACGTCTGGGACGGTTTACCCTCCGAGGACGTCTATGATGATGTTGTATTGTGTCAAGCGATAGTTTGGGTATCCCTGCTGCACCACTGTTTTCGCCTCTCTATTTTCCACGCAACCGTGCATACGGCGAGAGCTACTGAAATTTTAATTCAACAATCAGAATTCTGCAAGCGGGAAAAACTGTGCTAATCGACGTCACGTCAGTTGTTCGCAATCAAAGCAAGGGTCAGAAAACCATTTAAAAGGTTTCGTGTCAACCTTTTTGTCAACAAACTTTGGTGGCAAAACTGGGTTGCGGTCGAGCGGCGATTCGAACGTCAGCTGTTGTGCTTGGGTTGTTATTTGTGCTTTTTCTAACTATTTTAATACGAATTCAGTATCATATTTTTTAATCAAGTGTAAGAAGACGTCAATACTGTATTGATAATGTATATATTTGTAATCATTTACGAAAAAAGACTTTGGTGGCGTCCTTTCGACAGGGTAGATCGACAACAACGTCGTTTGTGCACAGAAATGCACCGTTTCCGATGAAAAAGAAATTGATTCAAAGAATAGCAGAGTTTTGACTGCCGCGCGCACTGCGGGAGCGGGTTCTGTATGCAAATTGTTATTGTTATTGTTATTGTTATATCGCAGCTGTCCTCTCGCCCTTTGCCTAGCAAAGAGTTTATCATCTTTCCAATGCCACCTGCTCCGCCGGCGCATTAAACCGTTAATATCAATAGCAGCAGAGTGTAACATACGCCAAAGCTGGCGAAGCGGCTGTAGCTGTAGGCAAAAAGCGTAAGTGCCATTGGGCGAACCTGATGTTGTTAAAGACGAAGCATAAATGACATCGCAGAATTCATCGAAAAAAACGCAAAGATCATATGCAGAATTGCGTTCGTCATGAATTAGTTAGCACATTAAAATCCTCATCGGAGGACATAAGCCGGCCTGTTACGCTCTTCATATGGCGAAATTCTTGAGCTCATTTGCTAATGAAGGACAAAAGGTGATGCTGTACTTTTGCCGGGCAATGCACTAAAGCTTAGCGAACTTGTGTCACGTGTTTATAAACAACAAAATCAAGTGCAGCTATGATCTTCGCAGTTATGAGCGCAATTTTTGCAATTGCGTAGAGAAGCCTGAAAATTTCAGGACTTCAACGGAGTTTGAACCCTTGACCTCGCGATTCCGGTGCGACGCTCTAACCAACTGAGCTATGAAGCCACTGACGTTAAGAGCTGGTCATTTGTGGGTTCCAATGGTCCCCTGAGGAATGAATCAACGATGAAATGGTATATGAAATGAATCATATATGAACTGCGGATACGAAATCAAGTAAAGCTATGATCTTCGAAGTTATGAGCGCAATTTTTGCAATTGCGTAGAGAAGCCTGAAAAATTCAGGACTTCAACGGATTTTGAACCCGTGACCTCGCGATTCCGGTGCGACGCTCTAACCAACGGTTAGAGCGTCGCTCTAAGAGAGCGACGCACTACGCAATTGCAGAAATTGCGCTTATAACTGCGAAGACCATAGCTTCACTTGATTTCATATCCGCAGTTCATATATGATTCATTTTATATACCATTTCATCATTGAAACAACAAAATATTGCGCACATGCGCCCGCACCGGTGGCTCAGTTGTTTGAGCACCCGGGCTACCATGCGGGAGGTCGTGAGTTCAACTCCGGCTGGACCAACACTCAGGGTCTTTAAATAACTGGAAAGAAACTACTTACTTTGTAATGACATTTGCAATGGTTAGACTGACTGTTTAGTTTTCTCGGATCAGGATAAATAGTAGGCCCCTTCTCACAATCCTTTAATGTTCATAACTTTATGAGACGTAAAAGAACCCACACACTATTTGCAAAGAGTAGGGCATGGAGTTGCCGGTGTTGTGGTCTGTCCTTTGTGGTATATCATGGGTGGGAGGGTAAATGCTCGGAGATACTGCTACTTCAAGCTACTCCAAAATCCAAGGGTAAATAAAGATATATGATGATGCACCTACGACAGCATTGCCTGGCTTAAAACTCGTGAAAAGAAAGGCTACAATTATAATCAACAATAAAAACATTCCTTTGTTACACTGTCCTTCAACTTTCCAAGCAGCTTGCAAGAACTGTTTCTCGATCTAGCAGCTTTTTGTTCATAAAATAGAAATTCACTAAAATTGAACATTTTTTATTTCTTTATATTTTCTTTGGAATTTCAAACAGGAGCTAAAATAAATAAGATTTGATACAATTCAATGTAAAATAAGACGTCAATTTTGGTCATTAATTGACTAAAAAGTAGATAGTATGTTTGGACGGCATATTAAAAATAGTAATTCCTAGAAGTTAAATAAAATGTTTTTGGTGTATTGTTGCTTTTTATTATATAGACAGGAGTGGAAAATAAAAATTGGCGTGAAAAATAAGCCAAACTTAAAGCTATTAAGGTCGGCTCCTTGTGCTTTTTAAACGTCACCAGGAGACAATCAAGGCGTCATCCGTCGCGAAACAGAGCCAAGCTTTTAAGTGTCTACGTTTCTCAAGGGCGAAATTCTGAATATCTTTTTTACTTCTTTTTATCGAAGGGATCGATGACGAGTCAACAACGCTCTCCTGTCAATATAACAAATATAAAATTACACTTTTAATGTATGCATTACTAATGTAATACTAATGTAATTACTAATGTAATAAATGTAATTAATGTATGCATTACTAATGTAATTACTAATGTATGCATTACTAAATTAAGAACAAGAATGGTCGTCCTGGAAGTGGAGCCAAACTCCGCAGTCCACTTTCCATTTCTTTCTGATCATGATGTTTCCAGACTTGCTGCTTCTAATGTAGGAATCGGCTGAGAGGGATTTTACTGCGTGATACAATGTTGTGTCATCCAAATTGAATTTGATGTAAACTCGATGTAATGAAAACTGGCATTTCTCCTCAAGACTACTGGAAGATTGTTCTAATAAGGTCTGTAAATGAAAAGAGAAACCAAGGCTATTAATATCAAGTACACATACCGCCCGCTGCGCTTTGGCTTCGACGAGAGACAAGAGTGAATTAGATAAGGGTGTTGATCTATTACTTTGCGGCCGTCACAAATGGATTTCTTTTTTCATTAATTTTGCGCGCGAAACAAACAAAGGGCAGCCAATTTTGACCAATCAGAAGAAGCCACGTCACACGTGACTGACTCTGCCATAATTTCTACCGATATTCGCAAGAAAGGGTATTCTAAAAATAGATTTATTTGTGACTGCGCTGGGGAGCCCACTCTTATCAACTCAGTGAGATGATCGAAGAAATTGCTCAGATTTTTAATGTTAAAAAAATTTTGTCAGAAGTTTTTGTCGTCTTAGGAATACAAGAAGACCAGGGGAAAAATGTTTCCAAAAAAAAATTAAAACAGGCCAAGGTAACGTTTGACAGAAAATTCAAAGAGAACGTGACATAGTAGAAAAGCAGGCTCAAAGATAATCCGGTCAAGGAAGTAGCTGGGAGGACGTCTGAATGTAAGTCGTGAAAGTGAACACTTTCGTTTTTGCAGCACTACTTCTAAGCTTAGCTTACAAGGTGGGCAGTTCTGTGCATGGTTTTGAAACTACCTTTTTTAGGCTTCATTTTTGCCAAGTAAAGCGTAATGTCGCACAAGAGCAGCGTGGGATTATGCGTTCGGAACTTCTCCTACTTTTCAAATAGCATTGTTGAGTAGTGCTCTCACCACTGTGCCATCCCTGCACCGTGTTACTGACATATTTTGAGTTCAAACTAAAACCTTTTTGCGCTTTTTTGGGAATCCGGAATGAAAAAGAAAAAAAAACTTGACCTACCAGCTTTCCGTTCTCAACAGCGAGATAGTGTCCCTGAAACGCAACAGACTCGTATGCTGAATAGCTATAATCCTTGCGAGTTCGTTGATAGAACACTGTGGAAAGAATTTTTAAAAAACAGCGGAGAGTTAGTAATTCATGTGCAATCAGAGGGCTGGCAAAGATGACCTCTTTGACGTCATAGAGTTATTTGCTTATTGTCCTGGCCTGTACATCGTAACGAAGCTTCCATTGACCTTGCGAAATCTGATTTTATCATGTGTCAACTAAAGATCTGAGAACAGTTCAGTTGCACTTGAGTGACTCTTACTACTTATAAATGAGAATGGACGAAACTTTGTTCTTGTTGAACAGGGGGTGTACAAGTTGCAAAAACAACAATTATTGTTATATACCAAGACTTTCGCTCAACAAAACGAGCACTGTGATTGGTTGATTTTTGGTCACGTGGCCCTGATCAAATTCAAATGTATCCCGACCGGGAGACAATTCCGCAGTTGTTGCCCGCTCCGAATGTTTTGCTGCGATTGTTGCAAGTCTAAATATATAACAAAGCACTTAATGTCTGGTTCCTCGGGAACTAGTTAGTTTTGTTTTCCCTCGAATCCTGATGTTTCCCTAGACTTCGTCTCGGGAAAACAAAACTAACTGTTTCCCTCGGGACCATACATTAAGTGTATAACGTAACAGTTGATACGAGAACTGTGTAGAAGATTTCAATTGCCAAAAAACGTTAACTCACAGTTGCTGTTATCACAAATATCCAAATTTCCTGTGAAAGAAAGATTGAAAGCTCCCGATCCAGCTGATTCTCTAACTCTCAGATACTTTCCAGCGCTGAACGATTTTATTGCGTATGTGACACCAGTCCTTTTCCAAGGGTAAGGGAAAGAAATAACGCATGCGATGAAGCTGAGTAAAACAGCTGCAATCTGTGAATGAGGAAATCAGTAGAATTAGCAAGTACATATGCCTGGGTTATTGAGTCAAGATGTCTGTATATCGACCAACCCTAAGGACAACGAATTTTTTTTTTTAAACCGGATTTATGGGGAAGTGAATAAATTTGCGGCATACGGTTGTTACTTTCTGTTGGCGAGATACTAAAAGCTATCTTGCCCGGAGGATAAACAATCGTTGACAGCCGTTCATGACGAACGACTTGAATCAAGAGTGAATTAGATGAGAGAGTTGTTATGGCATGGGTGGGCTCCCCAGCACAGTCACAAATGAATCTATTTTTAGAATACCCCTTCCCGCGACAATCAGTTATCATGTCCCTGAGAAAACAGTTTTCAGGTCTCTGAAAACACATGGCAGAAGCAGTCACACGTGACATGGCTTTTTCTCATTGGTTAAAATTGGCATCCGTTCGTTTGTTTCGCGCGCAAAGTGTATCTAAAAATAAGGTCATCCTCTTTTTTTTTTTTGTTTACCGTCGAATGCGTTTCCTGATATTGGGTCGGTCGGTCGGATTGAAAAAAAAAAAAAGACTAAAAAAAAAATCATAAGCATTCTCGGAATCGGAGGCCTGGTACCCCAGCATCATAGCTGTGGAGCCAGGAAAACAACAAGACGTGAAACAAAATCAATATGGGGGAAAAGTTGGCGGATGTTGTGGCAAAATTAAGACAGCGTGGGAAAAAGGATCAACCACCGAAACTCCTGTGCGACATAAAAATGGCTTAAAAGCGTCGTCAACTTTTTTTTTTTTTTGGAAAATGCCCAAAATTTGGGTCGGTCGGACAACGAGAAACGGAGAAAAAAAGGGGATGGCCTAATTCAATTTGTGACTGTGCTGGGGCAAGGCCGCAAAGTGATAGATCAACACTTTTATCTAATTCACTCCTCGCTTCAAAGTATTTTAAAACGACAACAATTAATTTTCGTTTTTAAAACAGACGGACCCAGATTTTTTCTTATCAAACCATTCATATTGTTTAGCAATGATACTAATTTTAAGCACTTACCATTGAGATCTGAGGCTTGCCCATCGTGTACCTTCTTAATTTCAACTGGAGATAATTGATTTTACTCAGTCTTTTCCTTTATCGATTTGAAATCTGTGGGAGAGTTTTGCCTTTTATCTTCAAGCAAACCTTAACTGGGGCACTCCCTTTCGTTGATAATAATAGCTCGCATGCTCCATTTTTCTTATCCAAAAAGGCTTTGGTGCACGCTTAATCGAAACTAGGGGTGGTCTTTGAGGTGCACCAATGCAAAATGCATTCTTTGATGCTCGCTTAAACGAAACCAGGGGTGGTCTTTCAGATGCACTCATGCAGGATGCCTTTTCTCTAACCTGTTCGTAACGCTATAGCATTTTTTTCTTAGTCCCTTAACGAAAATGCTTTAAAAATGCAAGTTTGTCTTGCTTGTTTAATTATTGTATTCTACAAGATACGGCAAACAGATGGATTTCGATCAGTCAGAGAGCTCGTTTTGTATAATTTGTTTGTTTAATTTGTTGTGGTGCAATCTATGACGTCATTTTAATACAGTCAGAGGTACGTTTCACGGAACACAAAAAGCGGAGTAAGACTCATTTCGTTTGAGATGATAGGAAGTCTCAACCTATCTTAATTAATATTAGATAGATTGGAGCTGATGTTTAGTATTTGTTATTGTTGAGGATATTTAAATGCAGTAATTTTCAAGCCATTTTGAACGCGGAACAGTACAAAAATTTTATGGGCGCGGAAAGAAAAGTTATCAGAATAAATGCTAAACTAATTATCTCTAAATTACGCCAAATTAGATTTATTTCAAGCCCTCCGAGAAGTAAAAATAGCCATTCGAACCGGAAACGAAACCATCACAACGCTTGTTAGTCTCCAAAGATTTGTATCACACGATTTCATATGACGTAAGTCAAGATGAAACAGGTTGCAGATAACACATTACGGGAAAAGCCCTATCTGTTGCTAGCTTGCAATGGAGTGAAGCACAATTATTCTTAAACTATCCATTCAACGGCAATGTTGCTAATTCGTTGGATCTGTCTGGCTAATATACTTCCTTTGGCTCGAAACTGAAATTTGCGTTCATCAGTATTTTAAATCACTGCAACAGAAAACTGTGAAAATAATGTGTAGCTGACCATGATTGCTTCACTGGGAAAAAACGAAGACTTGATAACAGCAGTCCTTGCGACTTAGGTAAGGATTCAAAAGTCTTTTTTGGCAGTGAATCCTTCCTTCGTGTGTTAAGATATGTATTATGGCTTAGCGAGAAGCAGAGACGAAGCTAAATTCAATACTTTATTCTCTCCGGAACACCACTCTCCGAAATTACAAAGACGCACGTGTTTATTGAAAGTCGAGGAGCAATAGAGACGCCCCCCTCTAAGCATGCAAGTGTCACGGACAGAAATGTAACGCAACAATGTTCGAGGCACTACAGTACCCCCCTACCAGTCTGTGAGATAATCAGCCAAGCGTGCAGGCCTGCGAATGACGCGACCTGTCTTGGTCGTGA
>OX421451.1:7871232-7878732 GCA_949126865.1 Montipora capitata
TTGAGGAAGCACGCATCCAACCTGCAGAAGATGTGAGACAAACACGTAGCTGAAGAGCGTCAGAAGATGATTATTCAAGTCAGTTTTCCTGTCAGAACAGACAAAAATCATGTAAAGAGCGTATAGGACTTGACAGCCATGAGAAACATTGCTCCATGACGAGTTAACCATGATTTTTCTTAGGAGGAGGTGCACCACTAAGAAATGGCGTAGCTGACTTATGACGTTTTTTTTTTTTTTTTTTTTTTTTGCAGAATATCAGTTTTCGCAAAAAGCTAGCATTATTCATCCTGAAAATAGATAATCTCGAAAACTGATGGGTAGATCATCTGACCGGGGTAGTATGTGTGCAACCTACCGAGGACTCTGATTTTGATATGAAATCGTCGTAAAACGTTCATTTTCAGTCCGCGTACTATCCTAATTATTTTATAATTGAAAATGTTTACATCACCATGAGTTCAAACTCGGCAAACTCCTGCCACTGTCATAGACTCAACCTATTTGTCTATTAGACGCTTTGATTTCGCTCAATTTTCTCAAAATTGATTATTAGGTGATTGTTTGATTCAGTATGTTCGCGTACATAAAAACATTTTGACTCCTGTGAATTTTTTAAATTGAGTTTGGGTAAACGATCGAATGCACGTGAGTGACATCGACGCAACCTAATGAACCCACTGAAAAGCATGTTTGTGAGCTTTCATCCGATTTGGAGAAACTAAAATTGGTTAGAATCATGCCAATGTTATAAAACAATTGGTTCATGGTTAGCGTGCATCCATCGATTTACGGATTTACTTGACAGTTTGCTAAGCACTCGAAAGCAACCTCGTCCCTCATGCATCCATAACTCCATGGACGCACGCTAACCATGAACCAATTGTTCATTATAAAACAATTATGATAGTACGCGCACTCTCATTGGTCAATAGTTGTGTTTAGATGAGATTATATGTAAACACGGCTGTGGCATCACACGAATTTGGAAGAGTTATGTGTTATCAGATGCTCGTCTTGATTGGCTGGTAGGAAATATGAGTGTGTTTCAAGAAAATCTGTTTCAAACAAGAAGTAGCAAAAACCCAGCACTTTCCTTCATTTGTGGAAATATTTTTGAGAACTAATTTATAAAAGCAATAGAAGACTTTTTCCAGGTTTACATCAAAACGCTCGGGGGAGATGCGTCTCGAGTTTGCATAATTGTCTTAAATTCTCCCAACTTCCCCTAGTATCGAGGATCTTCTTACAGTTTTGCCTATGCGCGAGCCGTCAATATTTCGTGGTATTGCTGTCTCACTTTTGCGGCCTGTGATTGGTTCTAATGTTGAAATTGACGTCGTTGCACTGAATTGGGTTGCTGACGTACGCAGACAAATACATTTCGCAGGTAGGAAGAATTGAAATTTCCATCAGGCGCGGGTTGATTAGTTTACAGTTTTATTTGTCCTTATAAATGATGGATCGCGATACAAAACAAATTGCGATTTTGAGACGGCAATACCACATTATATTGACGGCGTTGGGAGAAAATACATTCCGTATTGAGCTCCGTCGCTTTGCGACTCCGCCCAATACGGAATATATTTTCTCCCAACTAGCCGTCAATATAATGTGGTAGTGCCGTCTCAAAATAGCAATTTGTTTTTAGTGTTTAAATGAGGGTAATGATAAACAGGGGAAAAGTACTGTATTGCTTCAATACAATATACAAATCCAATAATAACTTTACGGGCAATAAAACTGCATATCTCTAAAACAAATATGAATTTCTAAAGATAAACGAAAGTAGAGTGCGGTCTAAATACTACGAAAATTCCCAAAATTAGTATTAAAAAACTTTCTACTCGAATGTCGCTTACCTTAAGATCTCTTTTTTTTTTTCAAATGAATATACGCGCAATGAATGTGCGCGCAATGTTGAGCGAGCTAGTAATGATTGCTTCTGAGGCTATTCCTCAACAATAGTTTCCCTTTATAAAGTCCAAGCCGATCCTTACGATATACCAGCATACGGCAAGAGCTGATTTTTGTTTTTTGTGAACCTCGTTCGTGGTAAATTGATCTTGTGTCTACTATAATGACAAAGTGTTCTCATCAAATGGTTTTTACGGCGTCTTCTTGTCGCTTGTTGTACCAGATGATAACAAACAATATCAACGAATTGCTGTGAAATTAGGGTGTGTCAATAAATCGACCGTTGCGTTTCAGATAGTTTCGAGCGTGTACTTATTTCCCGAACACTACTGACTTGCTGTTGTCACCAACTAACTGCTTACGTGCCTGGCTAACGTCTGGGACGGTTTACCCTCCGAGGACGTCTATGATGATGTTGTATTGTGTCAAGCGATAGTTTGGGTATCCCTGCTGCACCACTGTTTTCGCCTCTCTATTTTCCACGCAACCGTGCATACGGCGAGAGCTACTGAAATTTTAATTCAACAATCAGAATTCTGCAAGCGGGAAAAACTGTGCTAATCGACGTCACGTCAGTTGTTCGCAATCAAAGCAAGGGTCAGAAAACCATTTAAATGGTTTCGTGTCAACCTTTTTGTCAACAAACTTTGGTGGCAAAACTGGGTTGCGGTCGAGCGGCGATTCGAACGTCAGCTGTTGTGCTTGGGTTGTTATTTGTGCTTTTTCTAACTATTTTAATACGAATTCAGTATCATATTTTTTAATCAAGTGTAAGAAGACGTCAATACTGTATTGATAATGTATATATTTGTAATCATTTACGAAAAAAGACTTTGGTGGCGTCCTTTCGACAGGGTAGATCGACAACAACGTCGTTTGTGCACAGAAATGCACCGTTTCCGATGAAAAAGAAATTGATTCAAAGAATAGCAGAGTTTTGACTGCCGCGCGCACTGCGGGAGCGGGTTCTGTATGCAAATTGTTATTGTTATTGTTATTGTTATATCGCAGCTGTCCTCTCGCCCTTTGCCTAGCAAAGAGTTTATCATCTTTCCAATGCCACCTGCTCCGCCGGCGCATTAAACCGTTAATATCAATAGCAGCAGAGTGTAACATACGCCAAAGCTGGCGAAGCGGCTGTAGCTGTAGGCAAAAAGCGTAAGTGCCATTGGGCGAACCTGATGTTGTTAAAGACGAAGCATAAATGACATCGCAGAATTCATCGAAAAAAACGCAAAGATCATATGCAGAATTGCGTTCGTCATGAATTAGTTAGCACATTAAAATCCTCATCGGAGGACATAAGCCGGCCTGTTACGCTCTTCATATGGCGAAATTCTTGAGCTCATTTGCTAATGAAGGACAAAAGGTGATGCTGTACTTTTGCCGGGCAATGCACTAAAGCTTAGCGAACTTGTGTCACGTGTTTATAAACAACAAAATCAAGTGCAGCTATGATCTTCGCAGTTATGAGCGCAATTTTTGCAATTGCGTAGAGAAGCCTGAAAATTTCAGGACTTCAACGGAGTTTGAACCCTTGACCTCGCGATTCCGGTGCGACGCTCTAACCAACTGAGCTATGAAGCCACTGACGTTAAGAGCTGGTCATTTGTGGGTTCCAATGGTCCCCTGAGGAATGAATCAACGATGAAATGGTATATGAAATGAATCATATATGAACTGCGGATACGAAATCAAGTAAAGCTATGATCTTCGAAGTTATGATCGCAATTTTTGCAATTGCGTAGAGAAGCCTGAAAAATTCAGGACTTCAACGGATTTTGAACCCGTGACCTCGCGATTCCGGTGCGACGCTCTAACCAACGGTTAGAGCGTCGCTCTAAGAGAGCGACGCACTACGCAATTGCAGAAATTGCGCTTATAACTGCGAAGACCATAGCTTCACTTGATTTCATATCCGCAGTTCATATATGATTCATTTTATATACCATTTCATCATTGAAACAACAAAATATTGCGCACATGCGCCCGCACCGGTGGCTCAGTTGTTTGAGCACCCGGGCTACCATGCGGGAGGTCGTGAGTTCAACTCCGGCTGGACCAACACTCAGGGTCTTTAAATAACTGGAAAGAAACTACTTACTTTGTAATGACATTTGCAATGGTTAGACTGACTGTTTAGTTTTCTCGGATCAGGATAAATAGTAGGCCCCTTCTCACAATCCTTTAATGTTCATAACTTTATGAGACGTAAAAGAACCCACACACTATTTGCAAAGAGTAGGGCATGGAGTTGCCGGTGTTGTGGTCTGTCCTTTGTGGTATATCATGGGTGGGAGGGTAAATGCTCGGAGATACTGCTACTTCAAGCTACTCCAAAATCCAAGGGTAAATAAAGATATATGATGATGCACCTACGACAGCATTGCCTGGCTTAAAACTCGTGAAAAGAAAGGCTACAATTATAATCAGCAATAAAAACATTCCTTTGTTACACTATCCTTCAACTTTCCAAGCAGCTTGCAAGAACTGTTTCCCGATCTAGCAGCTTTTTGTTCATAAAATAGACTTTCACTAAAATTGAACATTTTTTATTTCTTTATATTTTCTTTGGAATTTCAAACAGGAGCTAAAATAAATAAGATTTGATACAATTCAATGTAAAATAAGACGTCAATTTTGGTCATTAATTGACTAAAAAGTAGATAGTATGTTTGGACGGCATATTAAAAATAGTAATTCCTAGAAGTTAAATAAAATGTTTTTGGTGTATTATTGCTTTTTATTATTTAGACAGGAGTGGAAAATAAGCCAAACTTAAAGCTATTAATGTCGGCTCTTTGTGCTTTTTAAACGTCACCAGGAGGCAATCAAGACGTCATCCGTCGCGAAACAGAGCCAAGCTTTTAAGTGTCTACGTTTCTCAAGGGCGAAATTCTGAATATCATTTTTACTTCTTTTTATCGAAGGGATCGATGACGAGTCAACAACGCTCTCCTGTCAATATAACAAATACAAAATTACACGCCAGCTTTATGAATTTATCGCTTCTCCGAAAAGAAATCAATATGGATTTCGGAGTCCAGGAAATTATTTATTAATGGCGGAATCCTGAATGATCCGAGTGAATCCGCCATCTTGGATAGGGGTGCAGTATCCGACGATTCATATCCAGGGTAGTCTCAGTTTTGATTGGATCCCGGAATCCACAACTTGGAAGTCCAAAATCCAAGCGAAAAAAAAATTGCATGGCACGAAATTTAAATTATCATTGTATATTAAAATAGTATCTTTCTCGTTTGTTATATTCATACTCACAACTAGAAATTAAAATTCATAATTCTCAACTAAAGTTCGTAAAATGGTCATATATCCGGTCCTCTATTTCCAAATGTAAAATAATGTTCGTCTTTTAATGCATGCAATGCTAAATTATGAACAAGAATGGTCGTGCTGGAAATGGAGCCAAACTCCGCAGTCCACTTTCCATTTCTTTCTGATCATGATGTTTCCAGACTTGCTGCTTCTAATGTAGGAATCGGCTGAGAGGGATTTTACTGCGTGATACAATGTTGTGTCATCCAAATTGAATTTGATGTATACTCGATGTAATGAAAACTGGCATTTCTCCTCAAGCCTACTGGAAGATTGTTCTAATAAGGTCTGCAAATGAAAAGATAAACCAAGGCTATTAATATCAAGTACACATACCGCCGGCTGCGCTTTCGCTTCGACGAGAGACAAGAGTGAATTAGATAAGAGTGTTGATCTATCACATTATGGTCGTCCGTATGGATTTATTTTTAGATATAGTTTGCGCGCGAAACACACAAAGGGCCGCCAAATTTGACCAATCAGAAGGAGCCATATCACACGTGACTGCCTCTGCCATGTTTTTTACAGGGCATGACAACTGATTTTAGCGGGAAATGGTATCCTAAAAATAGACTCATTTGTGACTGTGCTGGGCCAGTAGTACAAAAGTAGAAAATAGTAAAATAGTAGAAATAAATCCGAGGAAGTAGTTGGGAAGACATGTAAATGAAACTCATGCAACTGAACACTTTCGTTTTTGCAGCAGTAATTCTAAGCTTAGCTTACAAGGTGAACAGTTCTGCGCATGGTTTTGAAACTGCCTTTTTGTGGCTTCATTTTTGCCAAGTAAAAAAGTAAAACGTAACGTCGCACACGAACCGCTCGGGCTTATGCGTTTGGAACTTCTCCCGCTTTTCAAATAACCCCTTCCTTCCCCTCCCCCTTTCCCCTCTTGACGGGATGCTGGTCCATTAAAGGGTCACCCACAGCAGTATGTCACTGATATCCATTTTTACACCTGGGACAAGAGAGACAGTGTGGAGCGAAATTTCTTGTCTAAGGAAACCGGACCCTGGGGAGTGGAGTGCCAAGAATTGATTGGTAAAAAAAAGGAAAGGAACTTTATTTAAATGTCTAGTCGTTCTAGCGCTGGAGCACTGATTGGAGACACTGTAAACTGAGATCAACAAATAACGCAAATCAAGTCAAATGTTGGTTTTTGAGGAGGGGGGAAAACCAGAGTACCCGAAAAAAAAAAACCACTTGGTGCAGAGTAGAGAACCAACAAACTCAACACACATATGACGCTGATTCAGGGAATCGAACATGGGCCACTTTGGTGGAAGGCGAGTGCTCTCACCACTCCGCCATCCCTACACCATGTTACTAAAACCTTTTTGCGCTTTTTTTGCAAAACCGGGATGAACTAGAAATAACTGGACCTACCAGCTTTTTATTCTCAACAGCGAGATAGTGTCCTTGAAACGCAACAGACTCGTATGCTGAATAGCTATAATCCTTGCGCGTTCGTTGATAAAACACTGTGGAAAGGATGTTTAAAAGACAGCGGAGAGTTAGTAATTCATGTGCAATCAGAGGGCGAAAAGAAAGAAAATTTTTGCATTAGGAGGTCTAGTTTTTGTTTATTTAGGCTGACCAAGATGGCTGCTTTGACGTCATAGAGGTATTTGCTCAGTGACATGGCCTGTTTATCGTAACGAGGCTTCTAGTCACCTTGTGAAATCTGATTTTATTGTGTGTCAACTAAAGATCCGAGAAAAGCTCAATTGCACTTGACTGACTATACTTTTACAGTGCGACGTGCCTTACCGTGGCCACCCAACAGACTTTCACATTTGATAATTACGTGTAAGTACGTCAACTCAAACAACCCATTCAACGGTGTTCAACTACAACCGTGCAAACTTTGCAAGGAGGGGTGACTGTTAATCAAATTCTTTCACCCTGATTGGAGTATAAGTTTTAAAAAACTTTGTTAGGTGGCCACGGTAAGGCGCGTCGCACTGTAAATGGGAATGGACATAACTTTGTTCTTGTTGAACAGGGGGTGTACAAGTTGCAAAAACCATAATTAACGTAAAAGTTGATACGAAAACTGAGTAGAAGATCTCAATTGCTAAAAACGTTAACTCACAGTTGCTGTTATCACAAATATCCAAATTTCCTGTGAAAGAAAGATTGAAAACTCCCGATCCTGCTGATCTAACTCTCAGATACTTTCCAGCGCTGAACGATTTTATTGCGTATGTGACTCCAGTCCTTTTCCAAGGGTAAGGGAAAGAAATA
>OX421451.1:7883732-7886232 GCA_949126865.1 Montipora capitata
AGCTTGCTTCCAGGTGGGTGGAAGTTCTTGTTCAAGATATGAGCTACTCAGGATAATGCGCACAGGCATAGCAACAATTTCAGCGTAATCTTTGAGTATCCAATTGCAATTCGGTACTTCATCAGTACCAGATGATTTAGATGGACTGACGTTCAATAACATTGAGTACACGATAGCATCAGAATGTTGAGAAACTTTTGAGTCAACTTCGAAGGGAGGTGAGCAATTCACTGGCTGGTAGCTTGGTAGCTCAAGAAGAGCATCATTTATTAAATTTGCAATATCTTTCAAGAACTTTCCATCAATTCCGTCAATGTGTAATTGGAGGCGAAGGTCTTGATTTCCTGTTGATGGGACCATGCTTGCTATTTTCTTGACATTACTCCACCACTGACTACGTTTGCTGTCTTTCAGATTTTCGACTTTAGCGGCGTAAAATCTGCTTCGGCAACATTTTCTTTCTCGGTTAACGATGTAAAGTAAAGTAAGGTAAAGTAACCAGATTTAACGTCGATAACTCGTAACAGTAATTAAACTGAAAAACCTGAGGTGGACGGTGCGCTCATTTTACTCCCCCCTCTCCATCAGTGCTCCGTTTTACGGGTATTTAAAGCTACTTAGCTACACGGAAAGGAAAGAAGTCGAAACAAGGATGTGAGATCCGGGAATCGAACTCATGACCTCTTGCAACAAGGCCGCGCACTAACCGACTGTGCCATCATTGCTCCTCATTACGATAATGCTTGAAGAGTTCTGTACTCCCTTCAGCGAAGGCTTTTTGTCTAACAATGATAAGTTCCTTTAGCTCGGAGGTAATCCATGGAGAGTCGTTTACATGAAATTTCACAGTTTTCAGAGGCATAATGGTATCAAAGCCTCTTTTGACCAAATTGAGGAATAGCTGTAGTTTATCCCCACACCTGTCGATGGAATCCAAAATGGACCAGTCAATTGAACAAAGATATCTACCAAGCTCGATCTTCTTACTTGGGCGAGTGTCAATATCCACCATTAGCCAGAGACAATGAGGTGAATATTTGTTTTAGTATATACTAAAACAGTGAGATGATATAGTACAAAAAGATGATTATAACTCATTTATTCTTGAACGATTACAACATTTTCGGGCGCAAGTTGCTCAAAGGTGAATAGCGAAAGACATTCGGAGTTAGAGAAGTCAATCAGAGCGCGCCTTCAACGCTATCCACTGTTTTAGCATATACTAATTAAGCAATAGAGGGCGTTTTCCGTGTTTCCATAGCCTCATCTAAACACGAGGGAAAGTTGGTTTTCATAACTGTCGAGAATTCCCCCAACTTTCCCGATTGTTTAAATGAGGCTATGGAAACGCGGAAAAAAGTCCTCAAAGATAATTCGACAAATGAAGGAAACAAATGAACGAAAATTCTTGATTGAAACAGGTTTTCTTGATGCACGCTCATATTTCCTACCAGCCAATCAAAACGCGCGTCTGACGCCATATAACCAATCAAAATTCGTGTGACGTCACAGCCGTGTTTCCATACTCTCAGCTAAACACAGCTATTGACCAATGAGAGTGCGCGTACTATCCTAATTATTTTATAAAATCGCTTATCCTCTAATCTTTACGAAATATATATCTTGAATTAGGGGTTGTTTATATGGTGGGAGGATTTAGAAGACCGTATCCTTGCGGCATCATATGCTTACTGTATTCAGTTTACATGCAGAACGGCGTTGTACTTGGCCTTCGTGCTAGAATCTTCCCAGTGATGCGATCCTCTTGGCTGAGAGATTGGGAGAACCTAGCGCTAGAGAGACCCTTGCTCAGGGTGAACTACTTTCCCTCGAAAGATCCAAGTATTACGAAAGAGAAAACAAACCGTAATACATCTAAGACCGCCAAGCATCTGACTTGTCTCTAAGACCCAAGAGGCACGGAGTGACAACAAGAGGTGATTGCTTTATTCCCATCAAACCTTGCGCTCAGTGCGTACGCAAAGAAGACGACTTGGGCGAGTAAGGTCCGTAACCAGTTCCTCTTTATAAGGTCACGTTAGCTCTGGGGGCGAGACATGCGCATAATCAACGCATGTGCATTGCGTAAATCAAATGCATAGCAAGGACTAGAAGGGGGCGTGTAGTATCCAATACACTGAGCCAGGATCCATCACTGAGCCAACATTTAAAGGGACGGTTTCGCGTCTGTCCAAGTTTTGGCGCTAGCAGTAGTAAATTTTATGGTTTCTTGGGGTACAAGGATGGCGCAGTGGTGAGGGCACTCGCTTCCCACCAATGTGGCCCGGGTTCGATTCCCAGACTCGGCGTCATATGTGGGTTGAGTTTGTTGGTTCTGTACTCTGCACCGAGAGGTTTTTCTCCGGGTACTCCGGTTTTGCCCTCTCCTCAAAAACCAAAATTTTACTTGATTTGCGTTAACTTGTTAATTTCAATTTACAGTGTCCCCGATTAGTGCTCTACGACGCTAGAAGATTAGACACTTAAATAAAGTTCCTTT
>OX421451.1:7891232-7903732 GCA_949126865.1 Montipora capitata
CATGTCAGCGGCAGTCTCCGTTCCACATGCGCAGCGCACCATGCACACAACTGCATAATGGATTCGCGGTACTTTGTATGCCCGTCACAGTGTGTCACGACTCACGAGGAGTCACCTTAAGCCGGAGAACTTCATGCATTACCTTTTTGTAAGTCATGTTTTACAGGGCTACTTTGTGACGCCTACACCAAGAAATGTGAATCTCATTATGTCGTTGAATTTAAGAAGATGACGTTATGAGTCGTGCAATGAAGAGCATTGAAGCCAAGCATCATCGGTAGCACTATTTAATAAGCTACACTGGATTCCTTTTTATGAACAATGTAACATAGACAAATGCTCCATTTTGTACAAACGCATACATGGGTCTCTACCAAGCTACCTGGATGATCACCTAGTAATTAATCACCAACGTCATTCACGGAATACACGGTACGCTAATTTTAACGCTATTTGCCCTGCCACCTACGACCGCCCACAAATACAACAATTACATTAGGAACAAGTGATATTACCTCTGCTCGTATCTGCCGAGTGGTGTTTCTTTCTCTTAGTGTAGCGCTATGTGGTTCTTTGTTTACAGTATCAAAGTCCACTGTGATACCAAACGGAATAGCAATCTCATCGGTCCGAGCGTAACGCCGTCCAATCGACCCACTGGAGTCGTCCACTTTGTGCGAAATATCCAATTCTGTCAAGGCCTCCGCTATACAAAACACAGAAGGGATTCGTCATTTGGTGATATACGTTTCCTTGTTTTTCGACAACAGATATTGGCTGGCTGGTAGACACCTTATTCCAAAATGACCGTCATTCTTTTGTTTGCTTGCAATTTAGCCCATGTTGCCTCGTTTGAAGTCAAAACTTTGAACGAGGCAACAAAGGCTAATTTGCAAGCAAACAAAAGAATACTAAAATCCAAAGTATGGCCATTTCGGAATAAGGTGTATAATCGAGTACTATAATAAATAAAAAGACTGCAAACGAAGCCATATCAGCTCCTTCGTTTTTTGTAAAGAAAGATAGTCATCTAAGCTCCTTCGCTTTTCCCTACCCGAGGTAGAGACGAAACCCAACAAACTCGACCAACATCAGATCAAACCTGAGACAATTAGCAAGCGAGTGCTATCCCACTGTGATCCTTCCTCACTTACATAGCTTCTTGACAAATTGGCCAAATTCTTTGTTTTTACTGAGAGGCAGCACGGAGCATTTGACGGGAGCAACAGCAGGAGGCAGTGACAACCACTGATGAAACAAAAAATAACAGATACGTTTCTTTAGGCAACGTCATAGTAAACACTTAATGACTGGTCCCGAGGGAAACAGTTCATTTTTTTTCCCGAGAATCTCAATGTTTCCCTCGGCTGCGCCTCGGGGAAACATTGAGATTCGAGGGAAACAAAATGAACTCTTTCCCGAGAGACCAGTCATAAGTGATTTGTTATATAGCACAAAACGATAAAAGAGCAATGGCAACAACAACAACGGCGGTCGTCGGTTAACATTCGCGGGTAAACAGTGCACTGTTAGATGTCATGTGACCTCGAAGTAACCAATGAGAGCGCGCACTGCTGGGGGGGGGGGGGGGACTCAGCCATATAACAATGTGCATTATTAGAGAATATTGAATGAAAAAAAAAAACGCTTCTGAAGCGACAGGAATTTTCATTGAAAAGAATTCCCACCCCATATATAACTTCCGAACTTAACCAAAACGTCGTATTCTGCGTATTTCTTTTTTCTTTGAAAACAGGTCCAAAGAAAGAGTTGAACATGGATGAAACTGTGCCCTCTGTCTTGAGTACGGCGGACTGGGGAAAGAACGAGGTATTTGCAGGTTCTGGTGTCGCGTCGAGTCAGCTCTCTTGTGTTACGCAGGTCACGCGAAAGGAGTGCTGGGAATGGTAAAGGCAGAAAAAAAAAAAACACATTCTACGCTCGCCTGTATAGATGTGTCAGATGTCAGACGGCGCTTCGGGTGGCATAACTGTAGACACAATCCGGATTGTTTTCGTCATAGAGCGAGCTTTTCCATTAATTGTCAGCGGTAACTTCGCAAATGCTTTGATTTTTCATAACCACGATTGGTGGTTGGCTTAAAATCTCGCATCAGTTTCTCGATCAGCAATAGGCCATCTATTATATTCTCACGGTTGTACTGGAACGAGCCTGAAATTGAGGCTGAGGAGCTTCCATCACATGCCAGTTCGAGGGCAATTGTAACATTACAACTGAAGCTACGAGGCAACCTTAGGTGGCAAGCTATAACATGACAAAAACAAACATTACCGTCCTTTGCTCGTCCCCTTCACGAATTTGAAAGTTATGTTCAAGCACAGCATACATGATTCTTCCCACTCCAAAAGATGGTTCGATCACGTGGGGTTCCACATCACGAACTGAAGGCGCAAAAGAAAATTCCAGTAAAAGCCTTAAACAGGGTCGATTAGTAACGCAGCATGGATCTTGTTTACGTCGTTACTTATTTGCAAAAAGGAGGCCAATTGCAAACCGAGTGGATTATCTGAGGCACTTACCATGAATTTCTCTTTGGTATCGCTTGATTTCCCGGATCATGGACTTCTCAATTTTGAACTCTTTAGAATCGATAGTTATGGTCACCTCGCTTGGAAAAAGTAAAGAAAAATCCTCTCTTAAAATAATGAAGAAGATTGAAAAAAGGTTCTTTCTTAAATTAGTGAGTATTTACCATAGTGTGTACAATGTGTGACAGCGTACTTACTACACCTACTGTTTGGTTCCGAGCAGAAATTAGATTACATGACAACTTTTTTCCAACATACTTACCCGCTGTCACTAATTTTATCTTCGAAGACTTTGATACTGTCTTTATCCATTTGTGCCAAATAATCCATGACAGTTTTGCCTTCCTTTTTGAAAGCCTTTCCGATGGCAGGTTTCTCTGGAACAATCTCCACCACGTCAACCATTTCCTTCACGTCGTTAGTTAAGGTGGAAAGTTTGAAATTGAAGCAAAGGTCACCGTCCTGAGAAGGCAGTTTGGACTCAGTTGTTCGAAGGGGGTTGATAACTATCTGCTGGATAAATCACTATCCAATGAGTATATAGAGGGATGTATACATGACTGCACAGGGATACGAATGTTATCTAAGAGGGCTGATATCATATCAGCACTTGAAAATTTTTATAAATAATAAACCGGTTACTGTCAAACGACACCGAGGATGCTGTGTCGGTTGGGTTGAAACACGAAAATTTGGTTTCATCCACGCCGGGATACGACTTTAATCTTCGAGTGTTGATAGCATCTCTCTCGAGTGAGCGCAGCGAACGAGTGCGAGATACTATCAGTACGAGAAGATAGAATTCGTATCCCCAAGCGGCCATATAATATTATGTTTATTATATAGATATTGATGAAATGTCCAGATTAAAAACAACTTGTTTTATTCATTTTCGAAATGGCCAAAAAGTTGTCATCAACCGCTAAAAAACGCATGTTGTGTAACAATTACATGATACTAGATATGAAAGTTATAAAAAAACAAATCATGATTATGTCAAATTGTGCAATAAAAATGTTAATGCAGTAGAGAAGAATTATATTACAGCACAAAAGTATCTTACAATGAAGGGAAGCTCGCGTTCTATTGGCTAATCGTGTTCGTTACCATGACGACACTTATATCCTCACATGAAAAGATAAATATATATTCACTGCATGCGGTGAAGACACGATTTTTTCACAAGAAGGAAAATCCTAATAATTCATCAGTATCTACGCAATCAAGTTAAATTAACGATTTGCAAGCTGACGTTTTCTCGCTCTGACAAAAAGCTCATGACAAAAATAGTCAGCCCACAGATCTTTATTTATTATTTTTTTTACGATGGTTAATTTAACTTTATAATAAATATCAACCCGGGGCTGGTTGCTCGAAGCCTGGTTAGCGCTAACCGTTGGTTAAGAGGTATCAAAACCAATAGGTTTCCATGGTATTTAACGCTGCTTAGCGCTAACCATGGTTCGAGCAACCCGGCCCGTTTGATAAAACTTAACCTATATTTCAAGGTCGAGCACTGTCAAGTTGAGGGGAACGGTGTGAAGTTTACAACTGGCGTAGTGGTGAGAGCCCTCGCTTCCCACCAATATGGCCCGGGTTCGATTCCTAGACTCGGCGTCATACGCGGATTGAGTTTATTGGTTCTCTACTCTGCTTCGAGAGGTTTTTCTACGGGTACTTCAGTTTTCCCCTCTCCTCTTTCCTCTTCTCTCCCTATGATTCGATTTGCGTTCATTTGTTGATTTCGGTTTACAGTGTTCCCAATTAGTGCTCCAGCGCTAGAAGCCTAGACACTTTAAAAAAGTTCTTTTCCTTTTCCTTTTCCTTTTCTACGCACACGAGTTTAAGCGGAAACCAAAACGTTGGAGTCACACGCAGAGGCTGAAAAAATAATTGCATGAGAATTGGTTTTGATATTCCCGCAAGTGCACAGAGAAATCTCACTCTGATTACGATCGTGACACCCATTTTAACTTGGATTCCGATACTAAATCCGATTCTAATTTGGAATCCAGTTTTAATTCGGATCCTCATTCGAACCCGCAAGAGTCAAAGGATACAGGTTGAGCCAAGTCAACTTGCGCCACCAGTCTCTCGCCAGCTGCTTTGGTGTGAACAGACAGATCATAGCAAGCTCGGTCAGCGCATCCCACACACTCAATCCAACCCTGCATGAAAAAGAAAGATTCAGAACATACAACAAGACAAATACGCTGCTTCTTTTTCATTAACAAATCCAACGTGGTTCAGCGTAGTCTGTACCCTTATCGACAACGATATTCGTCATTACAGTGAGTCCACAACAAATTTTGACCCCAGTGATGACAAATATCGTTGTAGATAAGATAACATTTATGCATTTTTAAGCCGGACACGAAAACTAACAGGTGGAAAACACCGGAGAAAGTGTACCCCCGACAAAGGCAATGGTGCGACCCTGGGGGTTCTTAGGTATTCTTATTGAAAAACAAAATTAACAATGTAAATGAACGCTATCAGATACAACCTATAAAGGCTCTGTTACACTGTGCAATGTTTCCTACAACTTGCACGAAGTTGTACGAAACATTGCCCAATGTAACATACCTTGCAACAGCTAAAAACGTTTCGAGACAAGTTGCAAAAACCGTTTGCTGGAAAGTAGAATTAAGTTCTACTTTCCGCAATGCTTCAATCAACGTCGTAACGAATTTTTCAATCATTGCGTAGTGTAACATCTGTCCTGCAACTTGTGTCGAAACGGTTTGCCGAACCAGCCAATGAAAATACTCCTTTTACCTCCAGTCATCATCGAAAACGAGACAAAATGCAAGAAGTGTAACAGCACCTTGACGAAGGCATAAAACTCTTTTTTTCAGCGAGATACAACAATAAACGAAACTGGACCTGTGCACGCAGCGAAGGCTGACTGTAAAATGACTTACCCCTTCTAACTCCTGCAAACTATACCTAAATCCCACAAACCACTGCGCACCTAACACGGCTCGCCAGGCCTCTGATACGGGCTGGCAAAATAGCAATACATGCTTATTTACAATTATCACAAATTACATTAAGGCAAGCCACGCCAATTGTTTTTCCTCATAAAACTTAATTTGATGGCGTCAAAAGATCATGCGAAAAAAAGTGTTTTGTCTCTTCCGGCGCTGGTAACCGTAAACATAATCAATTAATAATTATCATAATTAGCTCGTAATCATTAGCCCCAGGTGGATCTCAGGAGCGGCCCGTTGTGGGATTCAATGCATCCTCCTCTTTACGGCGAGTACAAGTGCGCATGCGAAATGAGTATAAGTTAAGAATGTGAATAAAAAAAGCTTTTCAAGTAAAGAAACGTACAAGGACAACTTAACGAAAATCGCCTTTTTAGTACTTTTGAATATCTCGTGTTAGTCCACAACGATTTTTCTAAGCATGAACCAGAATAGACCATTTTCGAATTCTCACGGCTGGACTGGATTTAGCATGGAATGGAGGCTAATGCAGGCAACTCTTTTCAAATGCAAATTAATTTGCCCACATTAGCCTCCACTTCATGCTAGATCCAGTCCAACCGCTAGAATACGAAACTGGCCTATTAAGAGAACAAAACGGTACTCACATAAGAGGTGAGAAGTTCCGCATCCCAGCAATCGCATGCGTAGTGCGCCATCTCATTGAACATGTGCTGTCTGAAGCGAATCTTTTTCGGGTCGGCCCCAACCTTCAGCAGGAACAGGTAGACTCGGCCAAGAAAATATCCCATGGTCTGGGAGCTAACAATTTTCTGGCATTCAAATAAATTTCAAAATGTCCCAATTAAATTAAATTTCATTTCATTAAAGAGAGATTAAAAAGAGGGAAAAATGGGGTTAGGTAATAACGGTTAACTTGGACACGCTCAACTTGAGTTTGCGTTTTTCCAAAAAACAAACCCGTGATTTTAGCTAATTTCTTGCCTGTTAGCAACAGATATCACGAAACGTTTCAAAACTGAGAGTCAAGTAAAAATAAGAGGATTTTAATCTTAAAGAATTCTCCATCAATGGAGAAAGTTGGGAAGAAGTTGTAAGTGACCGCAGCAAATGGAGATCGGCTGTGTGGGAGGGAGCCACAGCATTTGAGGAAGCACGCATCGAACCTGCAGAAGATGTGAGACAAACACGTAGCCAAAGAGCGTCAAAAGATGATTACTGAAGTCAGTTCCCCTGTCAGAACAGACAGAAATCATATAAAGAGTTTATAGGACTTGGCAGCCATGAGAAACATTGCTCCATGACGAGTTAACCATGAGATGCCAGTCTCTGCTACAAGACCGTCAGTATTCTTGAATTTCACATGACGTCACGGCCGCCATGTTGGTGTCCCCAAACAATGCAATGGCGGCCATGTTGGTGTCCCGATCCAATCCTCCGGGAATTGAAAGCTATTATTATGCTAACGTCTTCTTTTGGTTTCGTTGAAAAACATGGCTGTTGATCACGTGAGTGAAACCCAAGAATTGACGAAAAGGTTCAGCGTTGTCTGTACTCTTATCGACAACGATATTCGTCATCACAGTGGTCAAAATTTGTTGTAGACTCACTCGGCTACCACAACATTTTGACCACTGTGATGACGAATATCGTTGTCGATAAGAGTACAGACAACGCTGAACCACTTTCGATTTGTTAAGTTTATTTCAGTGTGACCAACACCATGACACAAAGAAAGAGCAAGCGTTGTCTATAACTTTTACGCAATCTGATTGGCTTACATGTATTTCCCAAAATGAGCGTTCCTGATTGGCTATTACAATTGCGTGAGACATTGACGCGAGAATGACGCAAGCAGCGTTGTCTAGACACTAGTCGAGAACGGCAATTTTAACCAGATTTCGAGGTTACAAGCAACTGTTGTAAAATATAAATATCTGCCCGTTTAATAGCTATTAACGACAACTGACCTGATTGACTGCATCTTCCAATGCAATATTTAACGTTGGTTTGCCCTCTACCTGGTTTTCGGAAGGATACAGCGTTACTTTCTGGGAACCAACATTTTGGAATTTGGGATGGCTCTTGTCAGTTGGATCCACAAAATGCTCGATTTCGGCCAATGTGAACTCTCTACAAATAAACAAAGTAAAACAGACGAATACCAAAAACTCAACCTAAAATTCCTGCGCTTAAATTTGCTTGCAGAAAAAGGAATACATGAGAATTTTGAAATCTCAAAGGAAACAGCTCATGAAATTTTAGTGGAAGAAGAGTCGCCTCCGTCAAATGTTTTTTTTTTTTCTAAGATAAATCTTTCTGCCAATACCAAACACATTTTCTCTATTTTAACGAGGCTGACTATCACGTAAACATCGATAGAGCTTGTGTTCTCGATTTTAGCCAGTCAGAAGTAAGACTGAAACAAAGGAAATTATGACGTTTATGTACGCATTTCCCGCCAATAGGCAACTTTCACGATAGCATCATTTGACTACAAATTCCAGAATTCAGTTTGATTTTCTTTCCTTATTTAAGTTTTGTATTACCAGCGATACACCTTATTCCAAAATGGCCGCCATTTTAGTATTCTTTTGTTTCCATACAAATTGACCCTTATGGCCTCGTTCAAGTCTGAATGTTCTTTTGAATTTTCCGCTTGAAAGCGAGGCTGTCAATTTGCATGGAAACAAGAGAATACTAAAAATGGCAGAATAAGGTGTATTACCAGCGGGGTAAAAATAACAACATGATGACACAAACAAAACCTAAAGGATTCTAGGAATTGTAGTCATCATGCAAATGTCCTATTGCGCCAGCTTGGAGTAAAAGCTCTCCGTTGTGATTGGCTAATGTCATTGTTTGCGCGTGTTGGGATTGGATTAAATGCTTACTTTAGGTTTTACTTAAAGACACTCATTTTTAAACCGCTCCAGTCGTTCCAGCAATGCACGTAGTTAGATGCAGGCTGATTTGAATACATGTAAGTGTCAAAAAGTGTCTCCTTGCTCTTCTTGCCACCATCAACGTCACTCGTGTCTAGGAATACAGAAAATTAGAGCGACTATCCTATGACCTTGAGAATATATTCGCAATTTGCTTCAAGGACCAATGTTTGGCAAGATTTCAAAAAAGCTCCTCTTTATTCCCGCCAAGGAAACTCCTAATATGGGAAGTAAACAGTTCGATTGCCCAATCAAATTACAGCAAAAATCAAATGACGTCAAAGCGAAATGCCGATCGCTTTCCAGAAAGTTCCATGGAGAGATGACGTTGTTTGCATCCGCGTTCGCTAAGCCAATGAAAATTCGCGCTTCCAGCCTGACGTACATTGCTGGGATTCGACTTTGATTGGGAAGGAAAACAGGAAAACCCATAGAAATACAATTCAGATAAAGACCAACTGAGACTTGGCCCTCATGTGAACCTCATTGCCAAGGCCTTGACATCAACGCGAGTCTTACATGTGGGAGGGGTGGTTGATGACCAGCGCGCCTGCCTAAAAGTCCCAGCAAGCGTACAGCAAGGGGCATTCCCAGATGGCCACCATCCAGATATAAACCGTGCCAAACTTCATTTCGTGCAATCCGTACAAGAAATACGAGCTCTTTTTACCTCACTCTCAGAAGTCCTGCTCGCGGTGAGATCTCATTTCTAAACGCAGGACCAATCTGGGCAGCAGCAAACGGAAGCCTTCCATTATTAGCTTCCAAAAGACGCTTGAAGTTCACAAAGATCCCTTGAGCAGTTTCTGGTCTTAGATACCTGCACCAATAGATGAACAAAACACGTCAACCGATGCCAGGAGTACCTAAATTTTACAGGTCGCTGGTGAATGTACCTTAAATGTGGTCATTTCACGTCATTTGGGATCTTAATCGAAGACGAGAACGACGTTTACGAGAGCGTTATTTGGCGTGAAAAGTGCGCATCAACATTTTATGAACGGCTTGGTTGTTTGGAAAGGAAATAGTTAGATGCTCAGGTCCTCCACATCACCTAAAATTTGGTCATTTCACGTTGTTAGTTTTTTCTTCTTTTTTCTCCTTTTTTTTGTTGGCAGAGCACGACAAAGAAATAACCTGTACCATTCGTTCTCTTATTGGTTAATTGTTTTCAGCCTTTGCCATTGCCGTAAAAAAATGTAAAATGTAAATGCTTTGTTTACAATGGAAGTCCACTTAGCTATCAAGCTACAATGATAGACAAAAGTAGCTGGGAAGGTTATGCAAATGAACCGCACCAGAGCAGTACAGTACTTCAACCTGCTTCAGTTAAAGCGCAAAAGAAATAGCTTCACTTTCTCTTATATAGACCCCCTCCCCCCAATTCAACGTTGGAATAGAACACAACAATTTCCCACCAAAACCATTCAGTTTTACACAACATTGAATGAGGGGGGAGGGGAGAGAAGCAATGAAGACGTCAAAAGTGCTAACCTTCCCAACGGTTTTGACTATGATTGTAGTTTACAGGTACCCCACTTTTTAATAATCTGAAAGAAACAATTCAAACTTAACAGAAACATGATTCAGAACCCCAACTGGTAGGAGGCAACCAGTTGCCTATTTACAAACCGTGGCAGAGTTGAATCCGGGGCAACCGGAAACAAATCCAAACCAGAGGTTAGAACGGGATTTGAGCCGGGGGCAACCGTATACAAACCCAACGCCCTAACCAATGGACCACGCCGCCTCCTTAATCGTTTCCGGTAAGCCGTCGTTGTTAGGCACTAACTGAGGGAGTTTTAGAAACGACGCCCGCTAAGGCAACGAGAAGGGGACAGCTATTCTTAGAGTTGTTTTCATAGAGTTATGTCGCAGATTTAAGAGTTAAGTTTCCAAAATCCTGAATTCAAGATTTTGGAAGCCAACATTCATAAAAGCTAACCTTAGGCCTAACAACTTTTGTTTAGGGCCTTTTTGTTTAGGGCCAACTTTTTGTTTAGGCCTAAGCTTAGCTTTTATACATGTTTAGGATACTTTTTGTCTTTCTGTATTTCTGAATTCAGGATTTAGGCCTTCCAAAATGTCGAATTTCCAAAATCTTGAATTCAGGATTTTGGAAACTTAACTCTAACTCTAATGTCATAACTCTGTGAAGATAACTCTATTGCTGGTCAACCTCAACGAGAACGCCACAAAACCTTACATAATATCATCGGCTAAAAGAGAAAAATAATCGTGTTTCACGTGCGGCACACATTTTGTCGCCGCGGCATATTTTTTCGTTACTCTGCATAACAAAGAAGAGAATTCAATCAATTTAAGGTTTCCACGGCAACTTAAAGAAAAGGGTCCTTTTCGTACGAGGGTAACACGTGCCAGAGTCACTAGAGTCAGTGATAAACTTGTGGGCCTTACTACGCACATTTTCTCCCTCTTACTCCGTCAACGGGGATGGAACTGGCGACCTCAAGCTCAGAAGGCCATGCACCAACCGACTCAGCTACATCTGAGCCACTGATGTTTAACAAATTGAATGTCAGTTTTTCATGCGTCTGTCCTGTTATTGATCATGAATTTCGTCATAACATTGTCAAAGTAGCTGTGGATCCATGAGGCGATAGCCTCAATAACAGGACAGACGCATGAAAACTGACATCAATTTGTTTTTTACGATAACAAAAAGGCAGAGGAGTCAAAATTAAACACGAGAAGAACGCGAGACAAAAATGCGACAAACTTCAATCTGATGCAAGCAATATCACGTCATCCTCGTATAAATTATAAATTTATGTGTCTGTTCGCTTATTGACAATAAAAATTAACCAATGAGCGCGAGAGAATTATGCAGTCATTGTAAAATAGCATTTCGAAACCGCACGTACCTGATTTCTTTCTAGGACACTCTGCGCCCAGTGTACGACGTGAACACAGCAAGGTAGAGACGATAGTAAAGTTATACTTCGAGGTGAGCTGTTTTCGAGCTTAATTGAACTCGGTAAGGATGTTGTACAACGTTTAAACCAACCCTTGATTCACTCACCCTGGAATAAGACCACTGGGTCCAATTGACGTTGCAAACATCAAATTGAATTCCACAGGCTCCGTAAGGTCATTTCCAGTCATGGACGCCTTAGCATCATACTTGCTAAGAAGGTCTCCTAGCTCTTTCATTCCGTAATTGTCAATCTAAAAGAGTAAATATCATTCACGCGAAGTTGATTGTGAGAAAGAGCAAAAGAGACAGCAAGGCAAAGTCCTGCACGGAAATTTGTTTATCAGCTGAGTTGATATGGTAAATTGACCAACATAGAGAAATTTGAAAGCTGACGTTTCGAGCGTTAGCCCTTCCTCGGAGCGAATAATGGGTTGTTAACGTTTTATACAGTGAAAGATGGAGCTACGATAGAGCGGTTTTCAATTGAGTGTCGAAAGTAATTAGCGAATTGCTTTGGTTTATGATTACTTCACTCAGTGATTGGTTCAAAGTTCTCGCGCCATTTTTTCAACCAATGAGAAGTGGCTCGCGCGTGCACATTTTCCCGCGCTTTGTGTCGGCTGCGTGTAATTAGTTTAGTTTTGATTGGTTTACTGGATTGTCCCCGTCCTCTTTGATTGGCCAAAGTAATTACTTTGGTTTTGGTTTTACAACACTCGATTGAAACTCCCTCTAGCAACGGGACAACAATAATAAATTACTTGAATGAATAGCGTTCGTTAATTCCGTGGCGAGTGAGTTTGTCCAGGTTCTGAGGGAGGAGAGTGAGGTTGTCCCGATTTCTGTACCATGAAGGAACTAAGAGTATTGCAACCCCCCCCCCCCCCCAACACGGGGGGATACTAGTCAAACACAGGGTTATGTCGCCCCTACCCCACTTATCCCAACCGAGGGGGATAAGGGAGGAGGCCCGGCGCGCTAATCACTAACTCGGAGCCAAGAAGACTCCAGAATTTTTTCAATCGATTCTGACACTTGTGTCTGGGGTTGCAGAAAAATGAGGTGCATACGCCCCACGGATGAAAACGCAAAGTCAAAAGGTTAACCACTAATT
>OX421451.1:7908732-7916232 GCA_949126865.1 Montipora capitata
TACGAAAAAAAGTAAAAAACTAAGCAACAGATTTCCGCCAGGATTTACACGTAAGAACAGACACTACTAGCTACCGTAGCCACATTTTACTTCCGTCGATCGATTTTCCATCCGCTCCAAGGCACGATCCCATTGGTGCATAAACAAATTAAATAACCTTCAAAGGTTACTTTTGCACCCCTAAAACACAATACATACCTGTTCTTTCACTGACTTTCGTAAATTGTCCAAGATGCTAGAATTTTCTCCGCTACAATCAGACATCGTACACGTACGTGTTCCAATCAAAAAATCTAACTTCAAAAGGTTCTTAAAAATTCTGCGGTGAGATAAACACAAGGAGGGGATCGCTCTGAGAATTTGCTGTGAGAAGAGGCGTTCCTGGACTAGCTGTCTGAAACAAAGTGTCCTCTTGAGAAAGAAAGTTCCGCATACAAACAATCTATTCATCCAGTGCTTTTTGCAGCCACGAGGATTTTTAGAAGACCGGCGCTGGAGTGCGGTCACAGGAGCTCTTCAAGTAATCGCCATAAAGTGTCTTTAATTTGGTGATCGCGTGACTTCACAAATGTTTCGTGACTTTGATGTTGGCGCGAAATAGCTTGCTAATTGCATTTGGCTTAATTCAGAAAGTTTACCTTTTTTCGCCCGTCTCCTCAATCATGAGTAAAAGAAAAGCACCTTCGACTACAGGCTCGACGAATAAGCGAAAAAAGGTATCTTGTGGTAGAGAACAAGCTAATCAAACAACCACTAAAGTCACATGCTCTTCAAACGAGTTGACAGACCTTGTTGAGAAAATTGCAAGAGAATTTCGTAAAAATGCTGATCCCAAGAAAAGCCTGCCGATGAAGAAATACATGAGGGACCAGTTTGAATTCTTTGGCCTCAGCAGCCCTCTAAGAAAAACCGTTGCTAAAGAATTTCTTCAACAGAAGTTGAATTCAGAGGATATAAGAGAGTTTGTTGTACTCTTGTGGGCTAAACCAGAGAGAGAATTTCAATACTTTGCTCTTGATTATTTAGAAAAGAACATGGATGCTTCGACAGAATTCGAGGCCAACATCAAATGCATGGAACACTTGATCACAACGAAGTCCTGGTGGGATACGGTCGATGCCCTTGCATCCAAGATGGTTGGCCGACTAGTGCAGCAACATCCCAAGAAAGGTAAACCTCTGATGAAAGAATGGATTGACCACGAAAACATGTGGCTCAGAAGGACTGCTTTGCTGCATCAGCTGTCTTACAAAGACGAAACAGACGAGGAAATATTGTTTAGCTTTTGTAGTAAGAGAGCGGACGAAAAGGAGTTTTTTATCCGAAAAGCGATTGGGTGGGCACTGAGACAACATGCTTGGAGATCCAGTGCAAGTGTAAAAAGATATTTGTTGAAGAACAAGAAAAAGTTGAGTGCCTTAAGCTTTAAAGAGGCTGCAAAACATTTGAACTTGTAATACTAACAAATTGCGTAACGCATTGTACTTTACCTTGGAAAAGGAGGACATTGGACTGACGAAACGTCATCCCAAATCCAAGTGGATGCAGTGGACAATCAACCCTTCTTCTTTCTGTCTGCTTCTTTCTGTCTGTAAGAGTTTAGGATGATATTCCTCCCTGTAGGTCTTGGAGTTAGTGTTTAGTGTACCAGTATTTTTCGTGAAAGATATACAAGTCTGCTATAGTTTTAAAAGTCAGGAACAGGGGATCAACTGCATGTGCTTTTCACATGACTTCCTTGCACATGAGGTTTGTCACTGCAAACTGAAGCAACATTGCTTGGTGTTACACGTTGCATCCATTTGTACACCTTGTTGCATGCTGCTGGACGATGTTGCAAGAAGTTTGAAACTGGTCAAACTCTTGAATTGAGCCCACATCTCACCTTCCTGTTGTTCAGTCACTTGTCTTTGCTTAACAAACTTGCAACACTCATCTTAACCGAGCTGCCTTTTTTATCTACTCACTAATCTACATGTGTATCATGCAAATTGCCAAAATGTGACTTTGTAACTATTCCTCCTCTTTCCAATAACCTTATAGGGATGAAATTAACTGCCAAGACAAGTAGCATTGGCAAAATCACTTGAATCATTTTTAGTTACAATCCATAATTAGTTCACTTTCATATCCTCACTATTTTTGTTGGCTATTATTATGTTATTGAAGGCAGTCCTTGATATCCAGCATTGAGTTAGGACTCCCAGAATAAATGGTAAATAAATAAAATTAATAGACAAGCATAGAGCAACAGGGTTGAAGCCATTTGCACAGCTCCTCATGCATACAATGTATGACACATGGTCTCCATAGAGATAACAAAACATATTCCATGCGCATGTCATACTACCTGTCGTCGTAATGACATGTGGAAGTCTCAACATTGTTGGAGATAAAAATAAATGTTGCGTTCATTTGCAAACCAACGCCAACACCATTCAATGCCTGTTTAATGTACATCTCCCAACAAATTTGACAGTTGGTTTTTTATGAGTTATCATTTGTAAAGATTATTGAGCTGAAAGCTGCTCTACAACTGAGCCACCAAGCAATCTGGGAGCTGGTGAATTGGGAGTTTGTTGTTATCCAGTAACACGAAAAGAGTCTGAGTACCACAGACAGGAGGTTGGGGCCCTTTGTTTAGACTTCGTCTGTGATGATTGATCACTGGGGTGTTTATTCATTGATTTCTTGTGACCTGCATGACCTGGGGTCCGTTTCTCGAAAGTCCCGAAAACTTTTGGGGCCCAAAAAGCCATTTGTGAAATTGCCAACCGCTTGTTTTGGAAAGCCGATCTTTTAACATGTTTTCAAGGCAACAAAAAGAAAAATAACTGTGAAGTTTGAGGTATTAAATTCTCTCCGTTCTTGAGATACAAAGGGAATTGTGACACCCGAAAACGGCCCGTAAAGTTTCGGGACTTTTGAGAAACGGACCCCTGACCCGAGTGTCAACATGTTCTCCCATAATGTTGGCAGTTCTTGTTATTATTAGCACCTTCCATGTTGCTAATCACCTTACTGCAATTATGACCCCAACATTAACCCATTGACTCCTGGATGGGTTACCCTTGGACTCCCAAGCCAGCCTGAACTGACCATACTTAGTATTTTACTCTAACACCAGAAGATTTTACTCATGAATGGGGAACCCCCGGGAGTCAATGAGTTAATCACTGGCTGAAAAACTAGGTCCCCATATGATAACTTTCACCCCTGAAAAGGCCCCCACTGACGAGTCAAATCATCTGACGTTAGAGCAAAATGTCACTGAGGCAATCCCGACCAGGAAGAGAAGAGCTCGGGGAAACCCTGAAACAAAGAGTCTTCTCGATTGTTTTCATGAAGAACAATCAAAAGCATCTCTAATTGGTGATTTCATGTTACCAAGAGGAGTGAGAAGGTTCAAATAGCCAATTTTTGGCTATACACGTATAAGAACCCTACTTCGCATGTTCTTTTACATAGAGTTTCCCAGAGCCTTGGGACAATCGGAGGCTCTGGTAACGAGAATGGTCACTGGGGTGGCAAAGGGTTAAAGGGGACAAAGTCTTTGAGCGGATGTAGATGTTGTTAAAAGAGACAGTCTTTGAGCAAATGTGGACATACATTGTAACCCTTTCACTCTTAGGAGGGAAACAGTCAAGAACAGTTAAAGTGACTTTGAAGTGAAAAATATTATTTTAAAGTGCTACTATGATAAAAAGTTCACTTCCTTTCTTTCTTCAGATTTTGAAAGCGTGTTCACCTAACACCTGACTTGCAAAATTTTGAGCTTTGAGTTTTATCCCAAGGCTGTTTATTTTGAGTGTAAGTTTTGCATTTCACAGTCTGCCATTAATCACGTTCAAAAATGGCCGATTGGACCTCACAGGATTGGATCTAGGGAAAATGACGTCATTTACTCACAAGCTTAAAATTTCAGCGAGTAAACGCAACTTATTATATATGCAAAACACAGGTTTCAAGTATGAAAGCCCAAAACTCCCATGCTGCACATTAATTCAGCAGCATGTATACACACACATTGCATTCTTAAACTTGTGAGTCTTTGGCATCTTTTTTTTTCCTTGACCCAGCTCTCTCAAGATTTTAAAGTTTGTAATGGCAGACCAATAAATAAGAAAATTCCAGTTAAAATAAACAGGTGTCTTTTAAAATCAGAACTTAAAACTTGGGTCATTTAGTGTTTATCATAATTAAGTAAAGTACGACCATCCGGGTGAGTGTAGTCCTGAGAAGGACTGTTTGAGATGACATTGACTGACATTTCAAAAACCTGAGCAGAAGTCATCTTCAGAGGCAATAGAAGCAAAATATTTCGCAAATTTTATTAGGAGCAGAATCTTTGTTACAATATTACAACATGTTAGCCAGGGTCATTTGCTTGTATCAAAAGTTCACATTTACATGTGTAAGTGGCAATGAAAGTCCCAAAAAGATGCACGCCCATCGATTGCCAACAATTAACTACAGAAGTTACGTAAGCATTGGTGTTACTTCAATCCAGTTTCACATCTGGCCTTGGGTTTTCGAATTTGCTGAAATCAGCAATGCTGTAAAACTGAAAAACAAAAGCAGGAAATTAGACGAAGAAGCAGGCACAGCTAGGCTAATAAAAGTACACTTTCCCTTAATTATGTTGCCATCACAGATTTCAAACCAGCAAAATGCAGCACTGGCATACTGTCACTTTCTTTAGATCTTATTTCACGGTTTGCCCACTCTTTGTATCCTAAAATTCAATGACTTTTCCAGGACTACAAGACAAAGCGAGGGAAGTACGGTGGCCTCATGGTTAGTGTGCTCGACTCCAGATCGAGTGGTCCGGGTTTTAATCCTGGCCGGGGACATTGTGTTGTCTTCTTGGGAAAGACACTTTACTCCCACAGTGCCTCTCTCCACCCAGGTGTACAAATGAGTACCAGTGAAATGGTGGGGGTAACCCTGTGATGGCATCCCATCCAGGGGGGAGTAAAAAATACTCCTAGTTGCTTCATGCCACAGAAACCAGGATAAGCTCCGGCTCTGATGGGCCACTTGGCTCCAAAACAGACTTTTATACGACAAATCTGTGACCTAGGAAACCCTAAAAGGACAGTCCATAAAATGAAATGGAGTGCTCTTGAAAACAAATATACAAATACACAGGTTGTAGCAACATTTGCCAGACCTTGAGACAATGAGGTTATTTTGTGTCAGCATTTTATGTCATTTTCCAGGCCTTGATTATGCAATATTCGAAATCCATGGCTTTCCAGGATTTCCATGTCCTGTACAAACCTCGCTATTTGTTTGCATGTACCTTTTGTCACGATTCCCAAGGTATATCATAAGACATGCTTAAGACAGTGCCTTCTCTTAATTAAAGTTGGACATAACTATTCATGTTTGCATTAACTTTTTAGTGAATCAAGCAAATGATGAAATCTCCCGAGTATTGTCAAACAACCTTAATTTTCTGAGAAAACAAAACACACAGGAATTCATAAGGTCTTCAGCTTTGGGAGCTGATGAAATTAATTTTGTTCTGTTTAATAAGGTAACCAAGGGTACAAGGTGTGTTGAAATTGAGAGAACAATCACAGCACAAAAGGAAGGAAAATTCTGCAATCAAAACTGCTACCTTATTTAGAAACCTTAATTGTCCCTACCTTCCTGCACTCATTGTGTTTAATTCTCTGCCATGGATATGGGTTGTTCTTTCTGTCCCAGCTGTAAAAATAAAGATTCCCACAAAGAACAGTGACTTTCATTTTGTAAAAAGAAGAGCCATTGTGTTTGAAGGCACTACAGGGCTTGAAATTAACAAAAAAATCCAGTCAATTACGAAAATTTGCCTGGTGTTATCAGCAGTTTATTAAAAAAAAAATTTGAGCCTGCAACCTACTTGTGCATGAAGAAACCCCTGAAAATGGTGAATGATTGAAGAAATGGAGTTGTAGCTAAATTATGCAACAATTACACTATCTTCAGATTGAAAGAAAATTTACGGCGAGAAACAAAATAATGACGTCATTTCTTTATTTAATTTCTTAAAAGTAGCAGCAAAGTGCCAACTGTTACCCCTTTTGTTTCGGAAGAGCGAAGGTGAAAACAAGTCCCACATTTGCAACTTCTTCAGATATTTAAGTCGCAAAGGGAAAAATTTCAGGAGCAAATGTGACTGTATTGGTTGCAATTTCAAGCACTAGCTGCACTACCATGGTAGAGGAGCTCTGCTCTGTCAAAAATCAATAACTAAGGAAGTTATTCCACTCAAGGAGGTCCTATGGAAGAATACACTATTTGCATCCATTGATTAATAAGTGCTGATCTTCCTACAGGTATGACCAAATGCAAAAATGACCATAAATAAATGATTATTATTCTCTTATCTATGTGCTAATCAACCTTGCCTTGTTAACAAGTGTAAAATTGACAGACTTTTAGCTGTAAAACAAGGCTCGTCAGGCTCATTAGCACAGAGACAGTAGACTAATTTACTGCCAGCAAATTTTACATTTGGCCTACATGTACATGTATGTATGCATGACCATCCTTCATGTGAGCTGGTAAGTTTTTGGTTGATTTTGTTGTTGTTGTTGTTGTTGTTGTCGTTTTCGCTAAAACTTGCAAAGCTGCTTGCAAATTGACAAAATGACTAAAATCAGGTCCAATATTGTGAATGTTAAATAATATTATTGTAAAAACACAATACACACGTGCAGTCTGGGTTCTTGAGAGCAAGCCGTGCTACATAACCCGCTGCACCAACGCATCCTACACCAACTACAAAAAACAATGGAATCAGCTGAAAGATAAAAAATATAGACTGACTTGAGATTATTACAGAATAATGTTAAATTAAATTATTACAGTATTTATGGTTACCTGTGTGATAATAATTAACAGGTCTAGGTTACACTTCAATTTTTTATTTGGTTCACGATATTTTAAAAATACAGTAGTTCAATTTTGATTTTTCTTTTGTTTTGGATTATGACGGTAAAAACTCGACAGACAAAAAGCAAACTACATGTAGTTTGAAAAATTATATTTAAAAACCAAGAACAAATTTAAACCACAACACAAGCACAAACACATCACAGACCTGAAAGAATTTTGAACGTATTCAAATAACAAAAAAACATATAATAGTCTGTAAAATTAAATGAGGAAGTCTGACTTTGCAAACTCTAAACACCACTGGGTTTGAGTCAGGTATCCATAAGCCCTTCTGTGACAACCGTATGTAAGTACAGCTGTAAGTAAGTATTCTTTACCCTCAGATTTTTAGAGTAGCTAATTGTTAATATCTCCAAGCAATGAACAGAACAACTTTAAGAATCCCAACTGGCCGGACGCAAACCAGTTGGCCATTAATTTTACAAGTGCAGCCCTGAAATTGAACCAAGGACTACCTGGAACAAATTCAACGACTGGTCAGAATGCGTCATGAACCTGGGATCTCCGGATCTCAAGGCAAGTGCCCTAACCACAAGGCTGCACTGCCCCGTC
>OX421451.1:7921232-7926232 GCA_949126865.1 Montipora capitata
TAAAAACGAAATTTGGACACCCAATATAGTTCAGCGAAAGAACATCCATTTTAGCAATGTCTTCACTCAAGGATTGAACCTTGTGTAGTGCGCAGTCTTTGAAAAGTCCACCGCAATCTAAAACCTCTGCCATTCGGCAAAAATCTTCACAGTTCAATTATTTTTACATTTAGTTGAAATCACTTTCTTGGTAAGACAATTTTGACAGGCGAAAACGACACGATACTGACTGGATCTTAATCACGCCCTGTTATGTGATCTTTTTCAAGAGTTCTACCTTTGAAACTCACCCAAATATTAAATATTCATTTCCTTTAAAAATTACCATTACTTGTCTAATAAAACAAAAGATCATCACATCACAGTCGTACTAAGTAAAAAAAAAAAACTTGAGCATGTCCAACACTCGTGCTTTGTGTTTCATCAGGGGTTCCAAACACCTCGAAACAATAAAAGCACTCTGCCTACGGCGTCGCGATCGTGCTTTCATCTGTTTCTCGGTGTATGGAACCCCTAATAAAACACTCGCATTCGTTTTTGACATATTACATTACACTTTGATATACGCATCTCGTGTTAACCCCTTTCCCTCGCGAGTTCTCAACGTCAAGCGCGTAAAGCGGGTTAGGGCAACTTGATAGACTTGTAACGGATTTGAATTAACAAATTTCGAACTGAATGAAAAATGAATACAACGGACTAACTGTGAGTGACTGGTGCAGGAAATGTGACTCCATCAGACAAGGACAGGCCAGAGATTCCAACCCTCTTTCCCGAGTGTTATTAGATTCTCCCGAATTATCATGAAATTCTGAAAACAAGGAAAAAAGTGCTTATCTTAAGTACTTTTTTGCAATCTGAATGTAAAACGGTTAATACGTATCCTCCGGAGTATCCTATAATGTCTCGCCCAGTCTCTCCATTGAACACCCTGTGTTGAGCAGACTCGTAAGGCCCCGCAGTCTTACTCCATTTAGCAGCTCCAAAAATGACAGGACTCCAGTGGTAAGAATAAAGACCTTATAGAATATCACAAAAATGGTGTCAAATGCAGGAGGAAATGCCACTTGAGAGAAACTGAATTTTTGCAAAATCCCCCCCCCCCCCCCTCTTCCTACAGGTTTGCGCCTTCTGCGCTAAAAAATACTCCCTAATTTCCTTCAAAACTCAAAAGGGGTTGGAATCTCTGCAGGTCAGACAGACCCAGACAGACCTGTTTTCGATTTAGATGACCACTTCATCGAAGAGCCAAACTCGGAGGATAAACACCTTTATACAAAGGTTACAAAAAGTGAAAATATTTATTCGTGAATTTCATTTTTATTTTTTTGTGAAACGTGATCGTCTCGAATTTTGAGTGAACGTGAAAGAATTTTGGATATTGCTCGTGACGCGTGAAAAGGCGAAATATTTTTGCGTGACTCAGTTTTAGAAAGGGGTACAGGGAACCCTCTTTTAAGTGCCAAAAATTGCAAAAAATACCCCTTCCGAAAACGTAAGGGTCTATTTTTTCCTAGTTGCGAGACTTTTACTTGGTAGTGTAGTAAGTTAAATCCATAGCCGCCTATGGTCCCGTAGTGGAACGGATAAAAGTTCACTATAGGCGCGTTTACACGACAGAAAAAAAATGGCACGGGCCCGATAAAAACTGGAACGGTTCCAACAGTTTTTACAAAGAAACAGTGAACTTTTATCCGTTCCGTGACGGGTCCATAGGCGCCCATTTGATGTCGTGGCCAGTGGTTTTCACATGATCAGCAATGGCTGATGAATGGTCACGTTTAGCGAGGGCCTTGAAATATTCTGTTTTTCTGTCATGGAGTCTTCGTTTTGTTTTGCCAATGTAGAATTCATCACAGTTCCAGGAAACAGCTTTATAGACGACCTTGGACCTCTGAGATCGGTTCAAGCGATCTTTGTATGGTTTGTTCATTCAAGAGCTAAAGCCTCCCCTTAATGTCAATATTAGTAGTGAGAAGTTATTGCTGTTTTAGCTATTACTCTTCATTTTGTCTAGACACGTACTGCTGCAGATCTTTTTTTTTCTCAGTCTAAGTTCCAGTCCCCTAATGTTTACGATATAATTATATAGTTTTCAAAAATTGTAATGGTCACTTTTGAAAATGTATGTTGTCGACTAGCATACGAAACATCAAGTTTTATAAAAAATGGGTTGGAATACAATGTTTATCACCGCTGTTTGTGTTATTTTCTTAATCAAGCTACGATGGCTTAAGTACAAGAGTTAATTGAGCTTCTTTTGGAAAAATGTGGCAACCTGAGTTACATTTTTTCCATCCCCCGAAAAGTTTGATTTTGTCGGATTTCATCTGCGGTATGCCATTAAACGGTACAAAGCAACCAAAAAAAAAAAAAGAACAAGACAATTTGATAAGGGTGGGGCGGGCTATTTTTGCAAGTTGAGACCTTTTTAGAGCGTATCATAGCCAGCTAATACGTGTAAAATACCTTGCTTTACGTCTGGGCTACCTGTGATTTACTATGCCAAATAGAAATATTACTATTTGTTGCTACATCATTCATCAATCGTACGCCGCAAGGTATATTGGGACTTTTCTACTCTGTGCTTTGGTGTTCGCCATGATGTCGAAATGTACACTCAGCGTACATTTTTCGATGCTACTGCTCACTCTTCAACCCCAATACACTGCAAACGATTAATTCATTTGCACCCATATTCCATAAAATTCGTTTTGAAATCAGGAAAATGTACTATACAGGACATTCAATTTGTAGTTTCTTTAATACAAAAATTATCACGTAGTTTTACGCAGTATTGCTCGCAGCATTGAATTGGCAATTTGTATAAGTAATAGCATGATTTGTAGTGCCATGATATTTGGCATAAATACTACGAGTGATATTTCAAAATTGTTATACGTAATTTGGGACAATTTTGAAATAACACGAGTGGTATTTATGCCAAATATCACTATAAATTATGCTATTATGTTTGTTTATACTACAACCTGAGAAATTCATGTAACGCGAAGAACTTTTGCAACCGTTTCGTCGAGTTGTTTACTTCCTTGGGCAAGCAAATGGTTTCAAAGTTCTTGTTTTCGGCCCAGCTGGTCCAGACATCGAGCCAGGTCGATGCACTTTTCTTAGCATTTTGGTTTTCGGAATTTTCTTTTAGTTCTTGACTTTCCTGAATTTCAAAATCTGGAAACCTTTCCGCCATTTTTCTAAACTCGCGCGATGAGAAATTATTTCGTGATTTTGGTTCCCATAACTTTTATAATAATTTTTAGGGTGGTTTTTGGTTTTGTGGTAGACCGTGTACTATATTTAGTTCGGTAGAGTTTTGCAATTTTAAATAAAATTTTACTTGCTTTTTGGTTACCATAGTAACTGTAATTTTCACATCTGCTTTCAGCCAATCAAATTGCAGAAATTTCTCAGGTAGTAGTAGTATAACAAATGTAACCTCTCGTAAAATGACAAAAGTTTTAAAATGTATTGCATGTGAAACTTTGATGAATTAAAATTCCACCCCACCCCCCCCCCCCCCTTTCCTCCTTGCCCCCCTTCCCTCTCAGACAAAATATCTACTTTCTTGTTGAATTTCAGTGCTAGCGGAGTGCTGGTTGAATTTCAGTTTTGGCGGTATGAAATTTTGTTGTACTGTGATCATAATTTAACTGGTTAGGGGGACAATCAATTGCAATCGTCTGTTGTTTGGTCTTTGAATAGTCAGAGGATTTTGACTCTGATTCAACGGCGAAAAAATACCTTTATATGTTTTTAAAATTTGAACAATTCATATGAACAACTGATGTACATGTTTGTAACTAAGTTTATAACTCCTTGATAAAATGTCATCTCTTACATTAAGGTACATAGTTGCACAAATTGATAAAAAATGGTACTCTTACATTATAATCTCACAACTATACGCTTAAAATAAATAAAGAGACGTTCTTGTGGCACAGTTCACTGTCATTAATTTTGTGATCTCTCTGACAAGTTGTCGCGACAAGCTCTCTATTGCCTGCATGAAATGAAAGGCTATCTTTTCTCTGAGTGTCATAACAGACACACAATTCCTAGATTAAGCTCATTAAACTTTTAATTACATGAAACTAAATGAATCATTTTAATGAATATTTTTTTACAACTAACGAATAATTTATTGGAACCGAGCTATTATTTGATTTGTAATCTGTGATTTACGGTATTTGAACCATACATGGCTCTTTTACTTTGAAAATCACGAAAATTTGCATAAGTTATTTGCAGGCAAAAAAGTACATTTCAGGACACTGTCGTTGATTACGACTCTGAGGTTCCTTCCACAGAGGGTCTGTTGTTTTCAAACTGTGAGTAATCAGTGTGGCTGTAAAGCTGAAAAGAATAAAAAGAAAGGACATTTAATACCACTACTAATAGTCGCAGAGATGGGAAATGCGTCATCAATTCCCAAACTGTAAGATCATTCAGCACAATGTGATCATGGACGTCATAGACTGAAGATAGTTAGGCAGATAGATAGTTAGGCAGATAGAAAGACAAAGAACAGATCACGTCTTGCTTGGCATGCAGAAATCTGTCATGTATGTGAATATCTAGTACATTGAACATGCCAATTAAGGACCTTTAAATTCTTAACAGCGTAGGCTAGAACAAGATAATGAGATGACAGTTACCCAGTTTTCTTTTTAAAGAATGTTTCAAGCAACCTCCTTTCCAGGTTCTCTGGAGCTTTCTCTCTTCGTAAAATTATCTGATTAATGACGAATAGGGTACAATTTTTTTCTTTAAAAATGCTTGTAGTAATCTAGCTGTGGCTTACAGCAAACGTACACTCTTTTTTTAAATTTTAAAATAAACGCGAGGCTGAGATTTGGAAAAGAATATAAATTTGCGTGGTGCAAATGTATCCTTTTAAATAAACCGTACCGCAAAGAATGCCTTGTTATCTAAGAATATACACAAGCATATTTTCATTCTAAAATCGGCAGAAAAATAAGAATATT
>OX421451.1:7936232-7938732 GCA_949126865.1 Montipora capitata
TGCCATCGCCGAAGAAATGGACAAACATGATCTTCCAGCATATGCAGTTTGGGAGTAATTGTCATGTCAGGGAATTTTTCTCGGATACATTGTAAGAACATTTTGAGGTCTGCCTCTAAACAAAGAAAAAGGAGGATTTAGACTTAAGACATTGAAGTTGCATAAACATTTCTGCTCCCTCAAAAGAATCAGCTCCCTGTTGTTCAAAGAGTGGATAGCACTATCCACTAGATAAATCACTATCCAGTGGATAACTTAATTTTTGATTTTGATGGTGCTTGTTATCCATTGGACAGTGCCATCCACTTTTTGAACAACAGGGGTGAGGTTATTAATTCTCTCACCCAGCTTATCAATCTTTTCATCATCAAGGTAGTCTGCACTGTCATAGACAAAATGGCAAGCAGCAAAAAGTTTGAATAGTTGATCAAACTTGACACTTATTTCTCTGGCCTCAGAAAGCAATGGAGGGCACAGCTCCTCTGTTTTTTCCACCCGAGCACTGCATAGTCTAGTAATGTTGTTTTCCTAGATGAAAAACAACAGCAGCAACAATTTATTGAAAGTAATCTTGTGATAATGGTTGCTTTTCTAATGTGAAATCTGTCTTACAATTAGTTACCTTGCAGCAAATGTGTGTACATGGTTACCAATAAATGATTTTCCATGATAAGCTTGTCTCTCCACATTCATTTGCTTGAGTACCACATCCAGTTGTTTTGTCAGTGTTGCATCTGACCTTTCAAAGGCAGCCAGCTGCATTTGCTCATCTGCAAGCTTCTCCTATAATGTTGTGTAAAAAGAGAAAACATTGTGTAGAATTTGGAGTTATACTTTCGTTGACCTATCTTTCTTTTTTATTCCATGGAGAAATATTCATAGAAAAAGAAACCTATATAGTTTTGGAAGCAGTCAAGGAAAAATATGGATTGTGGATTTGTTAATGTAAGCAATGAGCATTACAATGCTGTATGATTTCTAGGAAAAGACAAAATTACATTTTTCATACCTGCTGGTTTGCATTTTCAAGGAGGTTGTCTATTTCCCCTTGCATTGTTGTGAAGTAGGCAGGCATGATATTTACATCAGAATGCAGACTCTGTAAATTCAGAAATTCCTGTAACGAATTTGCTTTCTCATGTAATTCTCTGGCCTGTCTACTGTGTTGCTGGGCAGCTCTTAGTGCCAGAATCTTTTCATCATTCTCATCACTGTATGTTGCCAGCTCCATTTGTATTTTCTTGTCCAGCTGAAAGCATTGGTTCTCCAGTTCGTCAAATAGTTTCTTAAAAACACCCAAGCTAATGTGGAGTCCTGGTACACAAACCTTTGGATAAGAATGGCTTTTGTTAGTATTGTTCCCTTAGCAAACAAAGGATAGAATATTCTTACTTTGTCCAGTTCGATATCAAGAAGGTTTTCATGAATCACATTGTGATAAAATTTCTGTCGACTGGTACGGGAGCCATCTGCTATGAACTTGTTGTAATCCTGTTGAATGTTTTGAAGAGTTCTTTTTTCTACGTTCCCTCGCTGAGGATCATGGCAAGAGAGTTGCATCATTTCATAAGCTATCAGGCACCAAAGGCATGGATACTTGCCTGCAAAAAAGTCATAGAGATTATTTCATGAATGCAAATTCATGAAATAATTTAGACTAAATAGGTATCTATTGATATCATTTTGTGTGTAATGATAGTCTTGAACTCACCTGACGCTCCAGCTATTCCAAATACCTTGCACAGAAATTCATAGTCACCAAATAAGAAAACCACTTGCTCTTTGCCTCTACAAATACATGTAAGCAACGTAAATAATTTTGATAATTATCACCATCCCTGCAAATATAATTTGCCTTAAAATAAATGTAATGAATGACCATAGTTTGTAACTATGGAATGACTAACCTCCAAGTAGCTCCCTTCAAGGTGTTTACTTGCTCCTTGTATTTCATCAAAGCAGTCTTCAAATTGGCCCATGTGTCTTTTGCATGGAACATGGCAAAGACCACTGTATTTGTTTTTGAATTGGGATGCCTCAGGTTGGCAACCTGGAAAGCCATTTTAAATGACCCACCACCAGCATCACCTCCAAGTTTTATGTGAATTTCCTGTTCCGGGATGACATTGTTCCATGTTAAGCGTCCATTCCTAAAGCAATCATAAGTTGTTTGAATTAATAATTAAAGTCGAATTCACTGCACAAGAAAGAAACTTACGGCTTTCTTTAATAATTATTAAACACATACTGTAAATAAACTGTTGATATGAAAAAAAAAAAGTATATGTATCATACTTTTCATTTTCATCCAAATGAAGTTTTATGAATTGGTTAAGATCTGCAACATAACCAAACTCTGCTTCCCGGATCTCGGGATTGCAACTTGGTTTCTTAAACTCGAAGGGAACCATTTCGCATTCTAAGTTGGCAGGATCGGTGATGGACTGAACTTGCTTCCGCTGATACACTTCGCTCTCAGAGGAAAGTCCCCATTGATCAA
>OX421451.1:7948732-7956232 GCA_949126865.1 Montipora capitata
TGAATTATATAACAACAGCAACAGCAGTAGCAGCAATTTCTGCACGTTTTGCAGCAACAACAACAGCAAACCGTTTGCCTTAATGCAACAGCAAATGATGGGTATGTTTCAACAACAACAACAACAACAACAATAACATAAATGCAGGCTCCGCTGTCTTTTCTACAAAAAAAAGAATGATCTTAATGTATATACAAAGCTGATATTAAATACACTCCTGTGTGTTGGAGCCTTCTATGCACACAAAAAATTATATTTCTCCACTTGATTAAAGTGTAATTTAAAAATTCCTCAAATGTTGTTGAATTTCAATGTACATTTAACAAATCGACCACAATTTTCCAGAGTGTAGATCATGAAAAACTGCGGTCGATTTGTTTTTTTACAATAACATTTATTTTTAGTTTCCTGCGTACAAAACAACCGTCACTGCGTGACACGTTGCGTCATTTCCATGATATATACTCTCATAGACCATAGCTCTCGACCAATCAGCGCGCGAGGACTCGCTCAGTTGTTGTAAAATTCTGACAACGTCGGCAACAAATAATACTCTCAAAGTATGGGTAATGCTGAAAAGGTTTTGTTTGATTAGTAACAAGACAAGATTTTATCTTCAAGCTCAAAAGCAAATTTCCCAGGGACCCTTGGGCAGATAATTTATTCCCAAAAAGTGTAGGCAGGTGGAAAAAAATGGTTCTGAGCAAACAAGATAAAATCGACAAATTTTTGATACGTTTTTCCAAGCCATGACAATTGTACTTTCTGTATTGTATACAAAAAGGACGGATGTACTCGTCGAAAGTTTTGAAAAGAACCCCTTTGTGGGCGTGGCTTGAAATTTTTTTGGCTTCTGAAAGGTACCAATTCTAAAACAACACATTGTCTCCTGTCACATTTTTTCGGCTCAATACTCTAAAAGGTACCTCAAAAGCTCCCGCTGTGGAACTTTTGAGGCTGAACACCCTAAGAGGTAGCAAAACCACTTTTTTAACCCCTAAAAGGTAAGGTAAGCACCCCTGTCCTTTTACATGGAAGTCCCCACCCCTCCACCCCCCCTCCGGGATGGATGCATTCTTTTTCGGCAATTTTGGTGGTTTCATACAACTTATTCCAAAATGGCCACCATTTTAGTATTCTTTTGGTTGATTGCAAATTGGCCCTTTTGGCCTCGTTCAAGATTAAATATTCTTTTGAATTCTCCGTTTGAAAGCGAGGCCAAATGGGCCAATTTGCGAGGAAACAAAAGAATACTAAAATAGCGGCCATTTTGGAATAAGGTCAATAAAAGAAACATAAGACTGGTGGTCAGGATGCCGGGTATCTATATCTTCCAAACTAACCATCACTCCGTAGGTCGACACAAACGGGGTTTTCCATTCAATCAAAAATTCCACTGAAAAAATTTAAAAAATTAACACTGAAAAAATTGAATATTTTTCGAAATCTGAAATCACATGGCAGGAAATTCTTGGCAAGAAATTTTGGAAAATTTGCATGGTTATTCTTCCTGTTGTTTTCCTTTTTCCTAACCCCAATTGGAAATACGTAGGTTAACCGCAAGCTGCCACACTAACTTAGGCTAATCGTTGCGCTATTTAAAGAGCTTTTAGGCTAAACGGAAGGCCAGCTAGGCTAACTGAACTTTTAATCACATGCTTATGGCTACAACTCAACTACGTGGTATAATTTATCATCAGGTGGCCATCTTCCGTAGGTCGATCTTAATTTTACTTTACCTATCTATAACTTCATGAAGAAATAGTAATCGCCGAGGCTAGGAATGCGTTTGAATATCTTGAACTACTTGCAGAATAAGACATCACGTCTCGAGTATCACATTCGACGCACGTATAGAAAATGTAAAAATAAAATAACAATGTTTAAGAATCTTGAAATATATTTCGCTCTTCGAGCCTCATCAGCACAACCTTATTTTGATTCTTGTGATGTTGTATGGAGTGACTGCTCCAAAACACGTGCTGACAAATTACAAAAGTTACAAAATAGAGCAGCACGGATTATTACTAGGGCTGATTACTCTATTCGATCATCAGCAGCGCTAAATTCTCTAGAGTGGTCTAACTTTGAAGAGAGAAAAGGCACTTGTTAATTACGATGTTTAAAGTATTCAATAACAATTGTCCAACGTTTCTCCAGGAGTATTTTCATAGAACCTCAGAAGTTCACAATTATAATTTGAGGGGTTCGAACTACGACTTCCAATTACCGCTACCTAAAACGAATTTTCTAAAACGTTCTTTCTCTCATCGAGGAGCAAATGCTTGGAACCAACTGTCAAATTAAATACGTGAGATGAGGGATCCGTCGAACCCCCTAAATTAAAAAAGACATGAGACATTATAACACGCTTACTGGGCATCAGAATGCCAGAAGTCATATTTCCGAGGACCTTAAATTTAAAACTTTTCCGGGGGAGAACGGCCCCGGAACCCCTTCTCCCCTTCTCTGAATTTCTGTATCCGCCCCAGAAATATGATTCTAGCACAGATGCTTGACTATAGATCGTTTTCACGTGACGTCACAGAATTAATTTCCGCCATGTTGGTGCACATCCGAGTCACGTGTTTCAGTAAGAAATATATGCAAACAGAGTCCAAAGTTATAATTCTTCTCAGTTCACAGTCGAAAATTATGGCTTCCGAGGAAAAAAAAAATTCTTCGTCTGATCCTGACAATGTTGTTCAAATTCCACTGTCTGATTACGCTAAAAAGCTGGATGGGAAAGTCAGAGAGCGCTACGTGAAGAAAATCTGGACGATTGGAATCGATCCTGCCTTGATAGAGGGGAAACAATTCGAACCTGACTGTCTTCCGCCGGTTGAATCGACAGATTTACTCTGTTATTTGGTTCTTGAGACCAGCTTTTACACGCAAAAGCAATTTAAAGCCTTTCGCAGTCTGGAAGCTTATAATCAAATGGTTTCGGGGTTTGTTTACAACGTGCAAGGGCATATGATCGCAAGCAAGTTTGTCGTGTTGGCGAAAGTGCGGCACTCTCAGCGGATGAACGAGGCCTTGATTCCAATCTGGATCATTACCGAGAAAGATGGAACAATAAACTGCGCGCATTGTCTTGGATGCAAGGCTGGACTTGCTGAATCATGCTCGCATATTGCTAGCGTGCATTTTTACCTTGAAGCCTGGACAAAGGTGAATGGAAGGCTGGCGTGCACACAAATGAAGTGCAGCTGGATACTGCCAAGCTTCGCAAGCGAGGTAGAATATGCTAGGGTCCGCGACGGTCTTGCCTGAAAAAAACGGCCATGAGCCTTCTAACTGAACACGGACCTCTAGCAGTCCCAACAACCTCCAAAGAGGAAGATGCCCAAAGGGAGATTGTAGCATTACTTTCAGACCATGGCAACTCATGACACAAACGTTTTCAAAGGCGAACGATTCGCAATTAAATCTATATAGCATATAGAAACGCATTTCACACCTACTGAAACATTTCAGTACACGCATTTCTTAAGTTGCCACCCTTTAGGGGTCTAAAAACGGGCTTTATCAAGGGCGAAGCACTTAGACATCCCCGTACAAACTCCTCTGAAAAGAAATTCAAAACTAAAATCTCCCATTTTACAGCAAGTCTTATTGAACGAGGATATCCAGAAAGCCTGATTACGGCTACACTTTGAGAACAGGAAACAAGCCCTCCTACAGAAATGCAAAAAAGATAAGCGAATCCTGTCTTTTCGCCACACAATACCGTCCTACGGTGCCTAATCTTAAACAAATACTCATGCAAAAATGGCATTTAACCCAGCAACAACCGCTACATAGCGAAATATTTCAAGATCCCCCGATCGTTTCGTACAAAAGGGGCAGATCCTTAAAAGACATACTCTTTTGAGCCAAACTCTAAGCTGGCTAAAACACGTGGATAGGAGTTGTGTAGGCCTGTCACCCCCATTGTTATCAAAGCCACAGTTTTGCAGCTTTCCCTGAGATAAAATGTCTACCACAGACTCGTCCGTGCTCCAAAATGCTGTCCGTGAGGTCTTTTCGGCTGAGGGGAGAAATCCATTATTTTCGCCTTTCCTCGCTAAGAATTATTGTTTATTCGCCTTGATTCGTTACAACTGAAGGAATTCTTGCCATATAAACTCCTTTATCACGAACAGTTCGGGTTCCACAGCCAAAAATCGCACACAAAACCATTTTTTTAGAGCTCACGCGATACGAGTTCACTGTTTACATGTGCACCAATATGGCGGCCAATTGTAAAGTGGTCACGTGACTGAAAACGATCTATTGGGACGAGCTGATTTTCCGAAAACTGCCCCCCTTCCCCCGCTGACCTTAGTGCTATAGTTATAATTAGCATTATATTATAAACTCGAAAAGTCAAAGTCGTTTCTAGGATCCTAGCAACACCGCTGTCAGCTGCTTACGGCAATCGTAGGCCAAATCTGATTAATAGCATGGCGCGGAACCTTGTCGAAAAATATTAGGCCCGAGGCCTTCTCGATCGTTTCCACCGGGACTTGAAACATATGCAGCGGCGTGTTCTCGTTGATTGGTTGGTTAGGCAGTATGTAGGACTGGAACGAAAAAAAAGGTAAACACGTGATCAGTATGTGTTCGACATAAAATCAACATGTGCATTGCCACAAGTGGCACAAGTCCAAGACACGACAAGTTTACCGCCTGGGTTGTTACGGTACACAGCTAGTGGGCTAAAGAAAAGTCATCCTTGGAGACCCAGGGGTAGCTAGTCGGGATGGTATTTTCGGGCGAATGATTATATCAACGGGAATGCAAATGCTTCTGGAACTCAGGTTCGGTAGGAGTAATTGCTCAGGGGCATCTCCCGCTCTGGTTATAAACTTTCGCCCGAAATAAAGCGTTGCCCTGTGTCCCCGAGGATGATGAAACGTCGAGTGCTTATCAACTTTCGGGTGAAGTAGAACTTGGGAGTGATGTACACGTTACTATTATGTAAAGTTACTACGTAAATATCCACACAGACGTCAGATCTGGGGACAAAAAGACTACGTGTTTTGCAAACCTGGTGGGTACCCCCCCCCCCCCAATTTTAGGCCACTGAAATATGTGATTGTCGATACCCAAAATCGATACCCTATCGCAGATCACTAGAATTGGTGCATGTCTCTGATACATGATCTCAGCTAATCAAGAATTTGCTTACAGCTTTGACAAGAGCTTCAAATTCCCCAATGTTTACGGTACAAAAGTAAGTTTCATCTACATTTCAATCACAATTCCATTCTCTATTTTCGAATTCCCCATAATACACTTTGTTTTCCCCCAAATTTTGCATAAACCATTGTTTTCAAATGCTCTTGGGAATATGCAGTGTCCCCAAGAGCATTTGAAAACAATAGTTTATGCAAAATTTGGGGGGCAAACAAAGTGTATTATGGGGAATTCGAAAATAGAGAATGGCAGAGTGAAGGCCACGATCTACTTCAGACCAAAATGGTCAAAATCCTACGCTACTTAAAAAAAACCGTCCCAAAAGCCATTGGAATATCCCATGAGTCACTTGTATTTTCTAGGTGCGCACACGATTCGACGCGCACGGTGGGAAGGTGTGGTGAAATACCGTCAAGTATATAATGGCTCTTCCGCATTCTGATTTGATGTCTTTTCTATGGCAAGCATGATCTAAAAAGGGAACACCTCTCCCCTCCCCAGGGGGACTTCAGACAAGATCGTTCCAGTGCATAAGCCTCAACAAAGGCTATTTTATTAATTATTTTCGCGAGACTTAATTTTTACGACTTTCAGGATATCGCGAATTTAATGGTTTTCGCGAAAATTAACTACGCCAAATGTAATACTCTGCTATAAGATTCTTTGATCAGCGCGCTACGTTGCCCAGATGGGAAAAAGCAGGAATCACTGGGGTAGTTTTCGCGAATTTTAGTTCCTATTAACATTTTTTTTTTGGCAACTCACAAGATTTAAGTCACGCGAAGTTTAATTTAGAAATCTAGTTCCCGCGAAAATAGTAACAATAAGGTACTGTGTAACACCACAATCGCACAGACCGTAAATTCTCGATGGCATTATGAACTCGGGAATTTTCACCGACATGTCACAGAAGAGAATCTAACCTGCAGTTCTAACTGGTTATTTCCTGTCTCGCCCAGGATCACTTTGAAGTAATGTGTGGGAACAGCTATGCGATTCTGCCCAATCAACTAAGATGTAATATGGCAAACAAAGAAAATGGATTATCAGTAATTAGTATAATTTTCAGCGGTAAATATAAGAATTTAGTGATATATATTCACCGCGCTACCCGGTGAATATAACATTTTGGAGGCGCGGCTGCTAAGCCAATCAAGCACTTTTCGTGCCTTTTTATCTTGTTTTAACTCATTGTTTTGCACTTTCTTGATATTCACCGCTGAAAATTACACTAAAACGATTATTCGCCTCAGGCTCAGTAAATATTGGGGAATATTTACCTCGACTACGGCTCGGTAAATATTCACCAATATTCACTTCGCCTTCGGCGAATAGGTGTTAAGTAATGATCCGTGTAAGGTGGGTAGCAATTTCCTTTGTTATGCGGCAACGGGGCTTTCCCCACATAGGAATGTTATCATTTTTACACAGAGAATGCATAAACCTACAGGAAGGCAGTTAACGCAATAAAATTCATTTACAGCCCACTTTGAAAGGGTGTGTTTTTGTGTTAAAAGATTTTGACCAATCACAAGAGTTGAAAACAAAAGCCAAGAAACGTTTACAATTTTACATGTTCCCCACATACGATTTCTGTGGAATTCATTTAAACTGAGACCAGATGAAAGATGGAAGATGGTTGGAAAGTAAGGATGAATATAATACTGCTTTATGAAGTTTTGTTAACCGTTTGCTGTTTAAGCCAATCAGAAGTAAGTACAGACAACAGAAAAGTTATCACCTTTTTGCATGCCAATTGAATTCCAACATGTTCGTTGCCGTTGTTGCTATCGTTCTTATCTGGACCGTTTCTTAATTATAATATAGATAGGACCCTGCGCACGCTCTGATTGGTTAAAAGCTAAAACATAGAAAAAGCGTGTTTTCTTGTTTTTCGCCACATTACCTCCAGTAAACATATTTTTGAGAGATGGCGAAAACACTTTCCGCGAAGAAATTTGTGGTTGAGTTCTCTGCGAAGCAGCAGAAAGTTTTGAAGACGAGGCATGTAGCACTGTAGACATTAGTGGTACTAAATTGCGTCAGTTTGTCGATCTGTGCCTATCGTTCAACAGCATGTACAAAATCTATATCATAAAGCAAATGAAGAAGCCTAAGCCTAAGTATTACTAACTTCTTACTAACCGAGCTAGCTCAAGCCGTACTGGGGAATATTGGCCCGAGGTCGTGGCAGTACGGACCTCGCTGTGCTCGGTCCGTACAAAAACGACCGAGGGCCAATATTCCCCAGTACGGCTTGAGCTAGCTCGGTTAGTAAGTAGTTTATTATATGGTTTTTTAATTACCTTTTGCTTT
>OX421451.1:7961232-7966232 GCA_949126865.1 Montipora capitata
CCGCCCTTCCTCCCCAATGATGATTTCAAACTACATGTAGGTCTTGTGAACACAGCATTTATTTAACACCAGCAGTTTATTATTTTAAGCCTTGTGTTCATTTAAGCAAGGGAATTTTCACTTTTTCAGAGTCCTTTTCTATTGTTTTGATTGCTATTGTGCCCAGTTTGCCTCTCGCCCCCCCCCCCCCCCCCCACACCCCAACCCCCCAATCAGTGTTCACAGGTTCTGCTGCAAACTACAACATTGAAAGGGAGAGTGGGGGAGGAATTGAGTACCACATGAAATAGATATGATCGTGAATTCCAATTTTATTTGAAAATGCAATATGTTGGAGCTGTCTGACAGCTACATTTGTAGCCGATTGTAGATCTACATGTATCTCATTACACCTTGATTTAAGGTTAAATGCTCAAGAGGAGGATATTTACAACTCTGTCTTGGAGATCAATCAAATGCGACATTTACTAGGGGACTAGCAGAGTTGAATCAGCAATATGTGGTAAAGAACAAACTGGTATCAGAAAAATCAAACCAAAAATAACTAATTATTTACAGTGTACTTGTGTACTTGTATAAAATCAAGTCTGCATAATTATTATAGAAAAAAATTGGTTAAAAGACCAACAGAAGTATCATGGACAATACCTACATGAAAGTTAAACACTTATTTCATTAGCCAAAGTATTACCTCAGCAACCCAGTTTGCAAGTCTTAAACGCCGGTTGTATGAAAGAACATAATCATCCTTGGCCTTGACATTCTCAAAACCTGTGGAAGATTCGTATGTGATCAAAACGTCATTTTAAAATCTATAAACTGGACACAGACAGCTGGTTCTAGGTTTGGAGTTTTTGCTACAACTGTAACAGTAGCTCTTTTTTTTTGGGAGGGGGGGGGGGTTTCCGTTTTTTCACTACAACAGTTATAATGGTAAATTCAGTCATCACGCACTGGTAATAATATAATTATATTTATTTAAACAATAAATGTAAATCTTGTTGTGCTCTTCTAAAAACAAAACAATTAGAGTTTTCAATTGAGTGTAGCAAATTCAACTCTAGTCAATTCCAGTCAGGACACAGACAATCCAGTAAACCAATCAAAACTCAAACTAAATGCATGAAGCTCAAACGCAAAAAGTGGGAAAACCAGTGAGTGAGTGGCCGAGCGAGTCACAATTGTTTTTGGTTTCACTTTTGATTGGATTAAAAAGTGGCACAAGTTTCTTTTTAAATGGTGCACTGAAGTAATGCAAAACGAATTACTTTTTGACAGTCAATTGAAAACTGCTCTAAATTATAACTACCTACATGTATTTGATTACTTTTATTGCTGCTGACCATCTTTTGGTCACAATTATCCATTGCCAACATGATGGAAATCTCATGGTACGGGAAGAGGGAGCCCAACATTTCTACTACAAAATATGAAGCTAAATTGTTCAGAGTTTCCATAGGAGTGGGGTTGAACCAATAACCTCCACTCAAGGGGTATAGACATTTTCTACAACAACATAATCACGATAAAAGATGTCAACAGTGAGAACATTTTTTATTTGAGTGTCCAACGTATTTGCATGTGCTTTGGTTTTGCATTAATTCAATTCTATTCAACTCTAAGTCTCTTTATTTATACTATGAATGGCAAAGTAATGAAAATTAATACTTATTGGTTGAAGAAAGTTGCACCACTTTCTCATCCCAAAAGACGAAACCCAAAACAATTGTGACATGATGGCATACATTTCACGCTGCCAGTACCTGTATTATCTTTGAGTTTTTACTGATATTCGCTACAATTCCCCTATGCCCTAGTGATCATCCAGTGATCACTGTAATGTTCATTTTAAAACATTCAGTTGAAAACCTCCCTTTAGCTATCTCGTTAATAATGTAACTGGCACTCTTTGGTGACCAACGAATAAAAATGTCTCAGAGAAAATATATTTCAACTACCAGGAAATCCAAATCTCATTATTTCTGACAATCTGGAGCCTGGACCATCAACAACGTCTTGTTTTGGTTTTGAATGCACCACAGAAAGTACACCATGTTGAAGCCTCTTTCTGAGAAACAAATACAAATTATTATTATTTAAAAAATATTAAACTATCTGTTGTAATACTCTATGCCTTTAACATTTTGGTAAAGAACCAACAAAGTGTTAAAGTGGTACTATGATCAAATTTTTACCCCATGATTTTTTGAGTGTATCACATAGAATTCCAAGAAAAAACAAAAACGCCATTTACCATTTGCAAATATCTTCATAGTTCCGGAGATATTTAAGTTTGAAAAAATTAATGGGTAAATTATGCAAATGAGATGACTGATGATGTCATACACTCAACCCAATATTATATTGAGTATATAAATAGAGCTACCTTGGCCAATTTGCAGCGCAGACCATTGACACTCGGTATTCTAATAGTCCTACAGGAAACACACCTATGGCTATAAAAACTTCTGTTCCCATGGCAACTCACTCTTTTCCAGTCCCACCCACTTGAATTCAATATGTTAGTGATTTTCAGCTTGAAAAATGTTAAACAAGGCCACAAACTCTAGCTAACATAATTATTTATATTCTTGCTGGACCATGCATATGAAGAGCTGTTAGCAAATATCAAAATGGAATGCCAAAGGTGGCCAGAAAAGCTTTTAATATGAGGGAGATCTGGAACCCAGTATGATGCCATGGTAACAGAACTGTTAAGCTCATATTGTGGAGAACATTTAGTAGAATTCTACTGCAAAAAATCAAAAATTTCTGATACAAATTGGCTGAGATATCTCTTTTCATCATACTTGAACAAAATTTGGTTGCGTGTATGACGTCATCACTTGGCTAATTTGCATATTTTAAAAACTCGAATATCTCTGGAGCAAAAAGAGATATTTGAAAAAAGTAAACAGCATTTTTCTTCTCACGCAGACTACTTGTTTATGTTTCAAAATGGCTTAGATAAGAAAGATGCGATTTTTGTCATAGTACCCCTTTAAGTTAGCTGTTGTTCAACGACACCTTACACCAAATGTTGGTCAATTTAACCTGCCATACAGTGTAAGTCATTAGGACTTCCTTACCATTGGGATGGACCAGAAAAAGTATCTGCTTATTAGAAGAAGTGTTAGACTCTGAGTGGAGGTTTATAAAACTACTGTACATATATCTGGGTCCATGACAAAGTGTTTGCTTTGGGAAGTTGATTCATTGTATATTTGCAATAAAAGTGCTTCTTAAACAAAGGGAACTTTGATGTTGGAAGGAAGCTACAGTTGTCATGGTAACTTGTACATGGTGAGGCTGCCGCATATGTTGCTGAGCTACGACACATTTTCATTGCTACATGTTGTTGTGTGACTGTTTTTGGATTACCGGTACTTGTGAGTGCTCACGCTACAGTAAATTCTGATTTGAGAATTAGAATTGGAAACTGTTTGAGGGCCCCAATGAAGATTTACCATGACAACAGTATATTGTTATGAGGATCAGAATTACTTTTACTTTATCTGTCTGAGTGTCATGCAATTCCAGACTTTTCTAGAGTTATCTTACAATCTGTAATATTCCAGAAATTTCTTTGATGTGACTCAGCAGTTTCCACAAATAGTACACCTTGTAATACACTACAAATAGCAACAGAACTTTCTAGATGCTTTCTAGATGCTTAGAGTAAACATATAAAAGCAAGCTTGTAAATAATAGAAATGACAAACTCTTTGCCCGAGGGCTCACCCTCGTGGCTTGCTGTGATTGAACTTATGCTATACGGTGAGGAAGCTATAATCAACTGCGATAACCTTTTACCTTGCTATATCCAGAGAGAAGAAAGGGATGACAGATTAAAAGGGATGACAGATTAAAAGGGAAGAAGACAAAGAGTTCAGAGTTCATTATGAAGTCTTCTGTAAAAGTTTGTGTACACAGGAAATCAAGTGAGTGGAAAGATTCCAGTGAATCATGGAAGTCAAGCATTGTTTTCTAGAGTCGGTGGAACTTGGAGTTCGAAGTTAATCAAGATCAATACCTGTGTGGCCATGAAGGACAGTAAGCTTGCTTTACAAACTGCTTAACTTAATCTTTAATGTACTTAAGTAAATGTTTATATATTAACAGTGTAAAACTAATTAAATAATAGTTAAAAAAGGGTAACTGCTCGTTGTCACACTTTTGTTGCATGCCTTACATGTATATCGTACTTGGGAGTTCGTTTCACTTATGCCCTGTTAGCAGACATCTCTTGGTTATTCCAGCACGTAACAATATTATTTTATTTGGTATGTAGTTGAATATTACACTGATTAAGGCAATTTGCTAACAGGATTGAAGAGGTAATAAATCTGTTTTAAGAAATTCCCCGATAACCATCAAAATGGCTTTTGCTGCTGTACAGTTGTTCCAGAAAATATCCATATCCTGCCCAGTGATATGTCACTGTACTTGTTTCCAAAAAAGGACGACTTACCTCTATGGCGAGGTCCAATACTGGGGAATGACCTTAATATAAGCGGACTAAGGGTTGCAGTCGAAACGAACAATGTGTGCAAAACTAAGCTTCAGGTGGCTCAAAACAGTTTCCAGCACTTAGATTTTGATGGGTCGTTATATCCACTCTTTACCACTTCATGCTACAATTATGATATCAGAAAAGTGCCCATCCATTGGTTAACACGTTGTTATTATTTTCATATCACAATGGGTTACCATAGCTACAGTATGACCTGCTAAAAACACACTTAATTACAGCTTCAGGGGCTTATAATTCAAAAACGGCATGGTGAAATTAATTTATGTTATAAGCCCCAAAAGCTGTAATTAAGGGTGTTTTTAGCAGGTCATTGTTACTATAGTAACCCATTGCGATACAAAAATGATAAAAACGTGTTAGAGTGGTTTTCAAATTAGTGTCGTAAAACCAAAACCAAAGTAATTACTTTGGCCAATCAAAGGGGACGGATACAATTCGGCAAACCAATCAAAACTCAAATTAATTA
>OX421451.1:7978732-7981232 GCA_949126865.1 Montipora capitata
GTTCAAAACTGGCGGGCAAAAACATCCTCACACCTGGTCAGTTTGAATGTGTATGGAAGAACTCAAGTGAGGCCAACGCTACTGTGTGCATGTGATGGATGAAGAACCTTCCACAGCATCAGGAAGTTCCTAATGCTGTGGATCAGCGAAGGTTCTTCATCCATCATATGCACAGTAGCGTTGGCCTCACTTGAGTTCTTTCCATACACATAGACATGCTGCTTAGGACAACACGCACTTGCACTCAATTTGGATGGTTGAGTGAAACACACGAGCTGTACCACCATGACAAGGTGCAGACGAGGGTGAACAATCACGCAATTCACTATGTAATTAGTATACAAGATCTACTTCAGTTTATGTTGTGGCTGGTCACGAGCTGCAAAGTGTTCTGTGTTGTTTATTGGTTGTTTTACCAGCTACTTGACGCAGAACTAAATGCTTTGTTAAACATAAGTATGAGAAATGGACCAAAAGAGGCATGCGTGGTACATCTCTAAACACCAAACAGTTTGGAGTTACAATAAAAAATACGAGAAATAACGCTTAATTTAATGCTCGACAATTTCAGCTCATAGATCCCAATCTACAGCAAGCTAGAGGGAAAAAGAAATCGTTAGTTCAGCGGATTCAGGTCAGTATTAGTTTAATGACTAGACGCTCTAAGAGCGTTTATTCGGGTTTTCGTACTGCAATATCAAATCGTATACTTTACAAGTAACAACGATAAAAGCAATGTGACACACGCTAACACCAACCCGGTGCGGCCAACACGCTTGCCGTGGGAGAACAGTTTTGCTGTTCCCAACCCAGTTTACCACATGTATGGCATGTGAAGCTGCCACTTAAAGGGGTGCTTAACACACCCGCCTGGTATGTTAGCTACGCCATGCTGATGAGGCCCAAAAGGCCGAAACAGCTGTCCATGGCTGCTAATTGGCCGGGTGAAATGGTTGTGCGCATGCGTAATGTGTTGGCCACACCGGGTTGGTGTTAGCGTGTGTCACCTTGCTTTTATTGTTGTTTTACAAGTAAGCTTATTAAACAAAATAACTGCTAATTCAATAATCAGGATATTTTAACACAAGAGTTACGCTTTACTATTCAAGTTGCTTTTTGAGTGTCCTCTTCTTTATCCAATTTCATGTTGTTTGCCTCATCTTCGAAGTTCTGTTTACGACGATTCTTTGTTTTTTTTAACATCTGAGGTGTACCTCTCAGCGTCATAGTTGTTATTAATACTGACATTGTATTTCTCTTTACTGTTAATTCCCAAGCAGTCTAAATGTACATCTGTGAAGCTGTGGTTTTCTCACGTTTAGTTTTTTACTTTCAGCTTTTACTAGACAGGACTGATGGAACATCAGCTAGAATCGAATCCCTCAAGAAGAATTCTTAACCAATGCTGGAAAATATCTTGAGGAGATTTAAAAAGAACAACTTTCACTTTCCTTAGGCTTTTATGTCACTGTTACATTAGTTTCTCTTTTGCTACGCGGAAAGTGACCCACGTTTTGAAAGGAAAGCCAAAACATTATTTACTAAGAAGTGATAACAGGAGAATGGTTAGGATTAAAGAAACTCAGTCACGGCATTTTGAGTTATTTTGGCCACGTACAAAATTTACCTTTACATTGAAGGCAAACTGAGAATAGCAGTTTACTAAGAAAGGAAAACACTAAAGAGATATAATAAACCATAAAGGAACAAGGATGGTTAAAGATGGAGAAGGTTAACCCGGATTAAAAACGAGGATCAAGGCAGATTACCAAGGCGTTGCTTACACCATCTTCAATCAACCGAGTTCGTGGCTTTCAGGGTAACCCGTTTGTGGTTTGATACCTTTTTGTGATGCAGATCGTGTCTTTCTTAGGGCTTGCTTACAACACGAAATGGCGAAATGCAGTTAGCCTAAATAGCGTTCAGGTTAGCCTTATGTAGTGTATCGAGCGACTAAACAGCTTAAATAACCTCACGAAACACAACGAGTCGACCAGCACATGGTTCAGACTAACGGAACAACAAGACACGGGTCACGTGACCCCTAACTAGTTCCCAGGACCGCACACCTTAATAACGCTTTCCTTAACCTAAATAATTAATATCACTGACAGTGGTTGGCTTTCGATAATTGTAAGGGTTAACCCTTACAGACACCCGTTTCCCACGTTAATTAATACGCGATAGAACTGTTCACAGATCGGATGCTTTACTGAAGTATGAGAAAGCGGAGGAGAAAGTCATTTCACACGTTAGTGCTATTTTGGGTCCGAATCCGTATACAGGCAAGGTTGACTCGGAGCAAGAGACAGTTGTAATTAAGGAAAAAGAGCTGAAGTGTAATTTAGAAAACAAGAGTTCTTCATTCTTATCTTTTGGGGACTTCAATAACTGCCATGTGAATTAATAAATAAACTTTTTTTAAATGTCTCAATACAGAAAATTATCTGTAATTATCATTTGTTGTCAATAAAGTTGTTTATCGTCATTTGTTTTCTTG
>OX421451.1:7986232-8003732 GCA_949126865.1 Montipora capitata
TCCTATCATCGTTATCGCCTCTTAAGAACCGAAAATTTAGGTAAAAACAACAATCGATTGTACAAACACTAAAATTTCTGCAGTGTCTGACGTATGTGAATCAAGGGGAAGCTCGTGATGTTCTGTCAAAAGAGAGAAATTGATCATGTGCTAGGCAACCGCAAAGGTTCTTGTTTCTTGTTTACATTGACTCAACTACAGGGAAGAATGTTAATCGTTTGTCGCTTTCAGAGTTAAACAACGTACTTTTTAGCCAAGAAACTTCCATTTTTCGTTTTTGAATTTCATCTGTCGGGTCGGGAAGCCTCCTTTGTCGGGTTATTGACCCGAGACCCGACTCTCATCTGGAACACTGTTGATCAAACCCTTCACTGAACAACCATTTCTTCCAATAATGAAGCAAAAAATGGGCAACAAGCTTTCTTTCAAATAATTCTTGACTGACAAGAATTATTCAAATTTCAAATTGTTTTTTTTTTACCTGAAGACTGTGCAGAGTTGAGTACAAAAAAATTAAATTATAAATAGCCAGAAAATTGTAAACACACATCCACTCAAAATGGTCGATTCAACCCAAAAACGTTACCAGAGAATTTGCCATTTGGTTTCAGTGTTGTACATAACATCGCAGTTATTAAAACATTAAAGAGAATTCGAAGAAGCGGTAATATGCGACTAAATTTCTTGTGTGCGTTGCGATGTTTATTTCAAGCTTCTTATGCAAATGTTTGACAGAGAATATTAAATTCCACAAGTATATTCCATTGACAGATCGTTAAAAACTCTTTATTTTTGGGCGTTCATTTGGCCAAAAAATCTCACAAAAACCTTTTCCAGCGTAAAAGTTATTGAAACAAACAAAATATTTGCTATTAAAGGCAAAAAAACGCTTCCTATTTCAATTGCGTAAGTGCAAACAAGAAACAATCCGTGTCACTGAAACCATATGCAATTAAATAAATTTGGCTCATCCTCGGTGTAAAAACCTGTGAAACTCACAGATGACGTAACACAAAGGAAAACAAAAGAGCAAAAAAACATCAAGCAATAACCTAACCCTACCGCGAGCTAACAAAACAAAGAAAACGTTTCACAGGTTTTTACACCGAGGTAAACCCATAAATTTCAGTCTCACAGTTCAGGATCAAACCCTTTTCTGAGGAACCTCTTCCGTAAATAATGAAGCACAAAATAGACAACAAGCTTTCTTTCAAATAATTCTTCAATGTCACATTTCCACTTATTTTTTTACCTGAAGACTGTGCAGAGTTGAGTACAAAGTAAATGTAAACAGTCAGACAACTGAGATGCGACTTCAGTAAACACAGATGCATTCAAGGCGTTAGATTCCTTCAATTTCTGTTAGACCCATACAGAACTTGCCATTTGCTTTCATTGCTGTACATAACAGCACAGTTAGTAAAGTATTAGAAACAAACCTCACTTTGATATCCGACGAGGAAAGATGCAATTGTTGTCGAAGACCGTTACTCGTCGCTTTTAAGATTCCAGATGTATATTTTCACCGCCTTTCTTTTTTATGCAATTTACGTTCCATTCTTGAGCTCCATAAGGGTATATTTACTGAGTTGCCTATGGCAAACCCAGTCGAGGTCTGCGTTTTGTTTGTTCGTTTTCTTTTTTTTCTTTTTTCTCTTTTTTTTAGTTTTTTTTTTTCGGTGTCGGTAAAAGTCTTGCCTGTCACTCCCCTGGTAAGTGGTGTCTTTGTGCATAGAGCCTTCTGCTCGTATTTTCTTAGGATCGAGAGGGTAGTGGAACTGCGTAGATTTCTCTGGTGGACACAGTAGAATCATTAACTTAGCCTGCAATGGCGTCGAAAGTCATGTAACGCGAATGGCGTTTTAGTGGATCCTTAAACAAAATATACCCTTATGGAGCTCAATAATGGCAAGTCAGTTGGATAAACTAGTCAGGAATCTCAAAAGCGACGAGTACTGGACTTCGACAACAATCTATCGCCCGTCGAGACGAAATCAAGTGAGTTGTATTTACCTGAAGTACATGGTAATTTGACACGATTGAGTTTCTTGTCTTCACGCACGCAAAGAAATAGGAAGAGGTTTTCGCCTCTAAGAGCAAATATGTTGTTTGTTTCAATAAATTTTTCGCTGGAAAAGGATTCTGTGGTATTTTCTGCCTTTGTGAATTATAATATCATGTTGTGTATTGAATTTTCGAGCTTGAGGTTGAAATGTGATATGGGAGAAGTTTTTTAGTATTGCTCTGTAAGCTGGAAGGGTTCACAGGCCTGTTGGAAGCGTGCCTGAGTTTCAACAAAATGAGCCCCAAAATCAGTGAAGAATTGTGACGCAGTTGAATAATAAAGTAGCTGCTATTTCCAAAATGATGGAATTACCTGGTGATAAATAACGTCGTACGCGTCTTGGAGAGTAAATTCCCGGGGGGGGGGGGGGGGGGGGGGGACTCGCATATGAAACAGACGGGGATGCTCGTCGTCTCGCTTAGGGGTGTAAATTTTGGATTTTGGTCTCGCTTAGGGTGTTGCGGGCAAAGCGCCAAAATCTTAAGCCGCCAAGGTCTCGTTTAGGGTTCCGCGAAGAGAAACAGAAGTCAAATTTTCTTTTTAACTTGTTTTTAGGGGTCAAAATTTGCTTGAAACCATGCCCATATTGGTCTCCTTTAGGGGTCACAAAAAGCTTGAGCCACGCCCAGATGGTCTCCTTTAGGGGTTAAATTCAAAATTTCCGACGGCATCCCCGTCTGTTCCATATGGGAGTCCCCCCCCCCCCGGGAGTAAATTTAGACTTTGCATAAACAAGACTTGGGCGATTGTGATCTTTGTTTTGACTGCGCTCATTTCATTGTCAAACTTTATAACACTTAACAGACAAAGAAACTTACAAAATCCCGGTATCTTGCCATCATTTGACGCAGATACTTCACTGTTTGGCGAGTAAACATACCGCGGTAACTTCATCACGGCGCCCGCTGAATTCCGGCAATGTCACTTTCGATTTTGCGATTTATTTGTGCAGCCAAAACGTACAATAACAAAATTGAACGTTGCAAAAATCCCCCAAAATGTTTGTCGCTGATCGTAAATGTTTATATTCTATATTCAAGGTTTAAAATAAATGTTGTTTTCATGTCGTAAATATGTTATTCTCGAGCGATCGTCCTGGAAACTTCCTTCTGCTCTTTCTAAAAACTGTGTATCAATATTTATTTACTTTTGCATCAATATTTGTTTTTCCATAAAGCAAGCTAACAAAATCTGTACCTTGCTGAGTTTGCATTTGTTAGCGCTAATAGTATTTTCGGTCCGATGCTTCTGTTTTATGAGGGGTATATTATTTTGGTTTCCCATCCAGACACTAACCCCGCCCAAGAGAGCTTAACTTCAGTGAACTTCGGTATTACAAAGCTGTCAGATGCTCAGAGGGCACGCTTAAACTTGTGGTCAAAAGAAGTTTATCAACATGTCAGCCCAGAAGCCAGTGTTTCTCACTTCCCATTTATTTTCTTCAATCTTTCTGGGTTCAGTACTTTGCTAGTAACCACATGTCTTCTCAGACTATTTACCCAAGACTTCTATCATGGCACTACAATGATAGACAATACCAAAACAATATCGTGCACTGTTAGAGCTACATATTACGCAAGGACAGATCTCTTTCGTCGTACGAACGTGTGAGGACCTGTGAGCCAAAGGGCCTCGTCTGGTATGACTTCTTAATGACCTTGAAAACAATTGTTTCGAACGGTGCACGTACCACAGGCAACCCAGTGTACCCTCACGGAGGGTCTAGTTTGTTTAAAGATCCGCTCAAACACCATTAGCGCTACATCGACTTTGACCCAACTGCAGGTTAATATTCTATTTTATTTCATAGGTACTGAGATTTATCCACGAAAATCATAGCGAATAAAATTCGTACTAATTCTAAATGTAGCCAATCAGGAAGAGGAACAGGAACGACAAAATTTCACTGTGAAGAAATATCGTTCGTCCAATCAGCAACGCGAACGACGAAATGTCACATCCGACAGCCGTTGCACAAAAACCGTGCGCTTTGAAAAATGGCCGAGGGAAGGTTTGCTTCTGTTTGCTCAGTTGAGGAATTTATTTTACAACAAGAAAACAGAAATGCCGCTCAAAAAACTGAATTCAACGTACGATTGCTTGAACGACTTTCGAAAACGAAGGTCGAAGACAGGAAAATGGAAGTTATTCCAGCGGTTGAGCTAATGAATACTGAATACATCAACCAATTTATCATCTCCGTTCGCACTAAAGACGGAAATGAATACGAGCCGTCTTTCCTTCAAAGTTTAGTGGCTAGCTTGGAACGACAACGACCTGGTATTCGAGAAAACCAGGGAGGTTCTTTAGTCCAAACAAAAACAACTAAAGAAGCAAGAAAAGGGAAATAAACCCTAAGCGCCGGTAGCTTTGACAAGCGACGAACTAAAAACACTCTTCACTTTGGACTACTTTGGAATATCTGAAACACAGTAAGTGTTGTAAATTTTATTAAATAAATTGTCGGTTGGGCGATTTTAAACCATTGGTTATTGCTTTCATCGCCCCACTCCATTTCTGCGAAATAAATTTGTCTATCAAACACTACCACGAAAAAAATCCTCAGTACGTATGAATAAACGCATTACAGCATGGAAAATGCTTTGTACGATTTCTATTCACTGGTTGTTTCGTATCAGAAAAGTCACTCGTTCGCTGCGCTCACTCGTTCGTTTTCTGATACTACTCAACTTGCGAATAAAAATCGTGCGCGCGCATTTTCCAGGAAGTACTCTCTATGTGACCACCGGGTAAAATCTACGTTTTTTTACTACCCCCTGAAACGTACCAAAGGTACGTGCCGAAGATTCTAGGCACAAAGACAATACTTAGCAAGGGAATGACAGGGAAGACCTCATTGCGCAACTTTTCCGATTTTCCACACAGGAAAAAAACTTTAAAAATGGGAAAAGGCTAGTTCTAAAACAAAGAATAAGAAATCGGAGAATTGGAAACGAGGAACGGGGAATCTCTAAAATAGGGAATACCTAAAAGGGGGAATTACTAAAATAGGGAATCTCTAAAAGGGGGAATCTCTAAAAGGGGGAATTACTAAAAGGGGGAGTTTCTAAAAGAGGGAATCTCTAAAATGGGGAATCTCTAAAAGGGGGAATTACTAAAATAGGGAATCTCTAAAGGGGAATTACTAAAAGGGGGAATCTCCGAGACCGGGAATATTAAGAAAGATCTGATCTGTTTATTTTAATCACAAGCTCCGTTTTAACACTGCAATTGTTGAGCCGCTGGTACAATTCGCACAGAAATGCCGGCTATTAAAATATCAACGAAACAGTGTTTCTATCGTAAAGCTACGGACGAAACATACATATGAAGGAAACATGCAATATGAACGTTATAAAGCTGGAACGGGTTACTTTTTGCCAGAATACCGTACGAAAAAAGACAAGTTAATGGCTTTAAAGTCAGAAAACCTTGCTCATTACATTTTGAAAAAACGTACAACGCGAGAGGAGTAGAGAAGCGAGTCCTTCTAAGCACCTTGGACAATTCACCATTACGGTCGAGCAAAAGAAGAAGCAAAAGAATAAAGGGTTATCAGTCGCGAGCGGATTTTAAGAACGTACTATAATAATTTCTAATTTTCAAAGGCCCTATATTTTTGCACATCACTGCCAATTTTTACCATGAAAGTGGGTCCAATTCCCTGACAATCGTTTTGATCAAGGCAGCTAAGGAATTTTTTCCCTCACCGCCAAAGATCTCGAGATCAAAGTACACATACTCGAGCATCATCGCCATCGGATCCTCACCATACGGCCTTAAAATCCTGAGCTGTACTTAACAGCTTTTTTACAATTGCATTTTCTGCGGGCTTTCCTTCAGCTTAAAACTCCGCTCCAAAGGTCCCTTGACCATCACTTCTTGGCCTACGAGGTCTTCCCACCGAAACAAAACCGAAACAAAACCAAATCCTTTTCATTTTACTTGCAAAAGCCAAGGGAAACTAAAACTCAACCGTGATCACTTAACATCAACTCGGCTGAGAAAAGACAAAATATATATTTTTCATGGTTTTGCCTTCATCGCAAAAATCTTTGGGAGAATTTAGTATTTCTTTGATTGGTTATTCATACTTTTCGTCATCCACTACTCACTCACTTTTATGTGTTTGTTTGCGAGTGAACGGTGAGGTATCCATCGAATTGAGTACCACACAATTAAAAGTATTAAGGAAATGACTCGATAAGCTAACTATATAAGACGAGGATGCTGTTCTACATATTCTCATTACTATTGAATTTAATTGTACACTACTTTTGCATGAATCGGCCTTTTTTGTATGCGTCCGCGAAAAGTAAACACCATGTTTTCCCACCATTTCTATTTGCAGACAACCAATTAAATTATTTGTTGCCCTACCTCGTAAGATGACTGCAAATCGTGGGTGTAAAAGTCAACTAGTTTAATACAGCAAAAAGGGAGCAGTGTTCATTGCATAGAATTATAAATTGCTAATTTGCAAGGCCGATCTGTTAGCTCGCGAAGGCCGACTAATATGAATCTCTTGAAACGTAAAGGGACGCTACATCCTTCAGTGACCCAAGAAATATGTTTTATTTTTTTGTTGACACTGAATTTCTTTCAAGTTGAAGCGAAATTGCCACTGATGTTGGCTTGTGTATACACTCCGCAAAGCCCCCTCTTTCATTATACGGCTAGCGGTGGAGAAAGAAAGCCAAGCGAGCCGATCGCTAAGGTCTAAGGCCTGTATTTGAGACTTGCGATCGCAGTAAGAAGTTGCCAGCTGCTTATAGACTTATTAATGTTTTGATGCAGCGCTATCTGAAAGCCATTCATTTCCTGCCCGGTGATTGATGACTGTCACACTTTCCTCGGAGTTGAAAAGAGGTTAGAGATTCCCCCTTTTAGTAATTCCCCCTTATAGAGATTCTTCATTTTAGAGATTCCCCATTTTAGAGATTCCCCCTTTTAGAGATTCCCCATTTTACTAATTCCTCATTTTAGAGATTCCCCATTTTAGTAATTCCCCCTTTTAGAGATTCCCTATTTTAGAGATTCCCCGTTCCCCGTTCCCCGTTCCCCGTTCCACCATTTTTCCATTCCCCATTCTGTGTTTTAGAACTTGCCAAAGGGAAAATACCCCTCGGTTTTCAACTGGATTACCATACGGGAACCCAGTAAAAACAAAAATTTTCACGTTATGGGCTTTAAGGGGAATGGAGTACGAGTTCAGTTTAGACAATGTTAGGGCTTTCCACAAGTTGTTCGGAACTTTTTGGCAACTTTTTGCATTCTGAGAAATTTCCAATTTTCTACAAATTCTGAAATATTGGGAACAGCTTTTAGTGCTTAAATTGGCCATGCTTCCATAATTCACGATGTTTCAGTAGACAATTTCAGATCATGGGCGAAAAACGAATCCAGCCAGGCTCTTAGATCAGCGGTGTTTTAAAGAAAATACAAAATGAATGACGAAGATGGAAGACCTTAGACAGCAATGACCAGAACCAGGTTGCTGACCAGCAGTTTTCGTTAAAACAGTGGTTTTCTGGGGGCCGGCTCAGAAAACCTGGTGGTGGTCATTGTTATTTAAGGTTTTTCGACGAGGACGAATATACACACTCCACTAATTCGAGTGTTTCAGGTTACGGGGCAAGACTAAGTACTCCAAAAAAAACATTTCTTTTTGAAAAAAATTATTTAGCGACGCTGGTTACAACGAACACTTGCACAAAAATGCTTACAAATGTTACCTTTGTTGTACAGATTGCATATTTTGGATCAGACCATATAAAAGAAAAAAAAAAAAACGCTTTCGTTTTTTTAAGCAACTTTAATTTTGAGCAACTTTCGTTACAAAAAGCAACTTCTGACTTGTTTTTGGAGAAACGTTTTGAGGAATTTCGGGCAACTTTTTGGGAAATCTCAAGCAACTTGTGAAAAGCCCTAGAGAGCGCAATGTAAAAAATTTCTTGCATTCGATTTTAGGTGATAATTTCGTTTTGCATGCTTCGTTCCCAGGTATCGACGAGTGTAGATAGAGAGAGCACAACTGCAGTGGCGAGGCAGACTGCGTCGACGAGGAAGGCTCATATAACTGCTCCTGTAAAGCAGGATTTGCTGGTGATGGTCATACTACTCATATCCGCAGACTTTCAAGAAGATTTTCCTGGAAATTAAATAAAATTTCTGGGTGAACCCATGGGTACAATTGGTCCAAAGTACCTCAAAAGTCATTCTGCTTTAATCTCCAGAGTTCCAAGAAGATTTCACTGGAAGTAAAGTCGTTATTGAGGTGAACCCATGGGTAGAATTTTATAAGAAGAAACCACGTCCAAAGTCATACTACTCGTATATCCGCAGAGTTTGAAGAAGATTTTCCTGAAAACCAAATAATTTTCAGGGGGAACCCATTTGTAGAATTGGTCCAAAGTACCTCAAAAGTCATTCTGCATAAATTCGAAGAGTTCCAATAAGATTTTCCTGGAAGCCAAATAATTTTTACAGTGAAAAGTATCTCAAGGTACAATTCTACGCATGAGTTCGCAATAGAATGTCTGGTAGTTCCCCGGAAATCTGTTTGGAACTCAGAGAAGATATGTAGTATGACTTTGGGGGTGACTTGAACAAATTCTACCCATGCGTTCACCTTAGTATCTCTTTTATTTCCAGGAAAATCTCCTTAGAACTCAGCAAATATAAGAAGGTGGTTTGAACCAATTCTACCCACGGGTTCACCCTAATAACTTTTTTACTTCCAGGAAAATCTCCTTGAAACTCAGCGGATATGAGTAGTATGACTTTAGAGGTAGTTTGGACCAATTCTACCCATGAGTTCACCTTAATAAGTCGTTTACTTCCAGGAAAATCTCTTTGCAATTCAGTGGACATGCGTAGTATGACATTAGAGGTGGTTTAGACCAATTCTACCCAAGACTTCAGGCCTGTAACTCGGGTACATCCAGTCAATCCTCTTGCAAAGCCAGCCTAGATGTGTAGGATGATTTTTGGCGTGCTTTGGTACAATTCTACCCATGAGTTCAACATACAAACTCTGGTAGTTCCTCAGAAATCTCTTTCGAACTCAGAGAGTTCCAAAGAGATTTTCCTGGAAGTGAAAGAGATTATAAGGGTGAACTCATGGGTAGAATCTGTCCAAACCACCCCCAAAGTCATACCACACATCTTCTCTGTGTTCCAAAGAGATCTCCAGGAAACTACAAGAGTTTTGATGAAGAACTCATGGGGTAGAATTGTACCAAAGGACGCCCAAAGCGAACTTACACATCTACACTGACTTTGCAAGAGGATTAACTGGATGTACCTGAGTTACAGGGGTGAACTCAAGGGTAGAATTGGTCTAAGCCATTTTCAATGTCATACTACGCATATCCACTGAGTTCCAAAGAGATTTTCCTGGAAGAAAAAGAGTTTTTAGGGTGAACTCATGGGCAGAATTGGTTGAAAATACCTCCAAAGTCATACTACCCATATCTGCTGAGTTCCAAGAAGATTTTTCTGGAAATAAAAGAGTTATTACGGTGAACCCCTGTAACTCGGAGGTACCCGAGTTGCAATTGTACCCATGTGTTAAACTTTATAACGCCTTTACTTCCAAGAAAATTTCCTTGAAACTCTGCGGACATAAGCAGCTCAGGTCGTTAGATTTATGTTATCAACATCTTAAAATACTTGCCTTTATTGTAAACGTCTGTTAATAGCTTAAAATTTCCTAAATGACTCAGGTGAAGTATCGGGAGACATAACTCGGCATTTCGGGGGACATGACTATTATTTGCGGGCGACAAAGCTCTCGTTCGGGCGACATAACTTCGGGTGAGATGTTTTTCGGGCGACTTGACCTGTTACATACATGGATCATACACCTGTAGTAGTTCATTTGCAGCTAGAGATTGTAACAGGGGCACTCAACGAAGGTGTTCCGCAAAATGCTTGTTCCGCGGTGGAAATTCAGCAGCAGGCTGGCAAGTTATCAATATTTATACTCTTTCGCTAGGAAACTTTAGATACTTTTAGCATCTCCATCCGTGCTGACTGGGTGAGAACAGAAACTGAGGCGAGACTGGAGGAGAACTCGTTCATGAGAAGCTTACCGCTGGTTCAAAAAAACCCTGTTTTAACCGGGTTTTCGAGCGGGTTCTTTTCTGGCTGGGAAACATTAGGGCCGTTTATACGAGAGAAAATAAGCCGCGAAAGGAACTATTTATACGAGTATAAACTCCCCGGCCAGGATAAGCCGCGGCTTGAGAAAGCCGTGAACGTAGATTTTGTACCATTTATACGGGGTGTTTGCGGCTTACGTAAGCCGCGGCCAGAGTTAGCCGCGGCTTATTTTCTCTCGTATAAACGGCCCTATTGACATCTAACCGGGAATTTGAATTTTGCTCATAATCATCCTGGGAGTGCGAAACAACTTTTTCAAGTTATTTCCAACAATATCAAAAAATATAAAAAAAAGTTTTATTAGCGTTTTCTTTTTTGCCTGTTGTTGTGCGGTCCCTTTTTATTGAATTTCCTCTTCTTCTGTTAAAAAAACACAACTATGTTTGAGGTGATTGAGATAGCTGCAGCGCGATACAGATTGAGAGATGTTGTGCGATGTAACAACAATCACTTTAATTACTAGTGCTGTTGAAGATCATGGTAAGTGGACTTATTTTGATGACCTTTGTGTTAATATACTAGAGTTTCCAAGTTTTTCATCATTGCGACAAGTTTATAGAGAAGGGCGGTTTTTTTGCAATTTATGAGCTGAAAGAATTGGTGTGGTGGTCAGTCGGAGCAAAGCAAACATGCAGAATGCACATTTACAACATGTGCCAATGAAAGTGTGACCATCCAAAGTAAATCTAGAGATATAGTTTCAAGGCGAACTCTGTAAACATGAAAAGTGCAGGGGGTGCAGGGATGGCGCAGTGGTGAGAGCACTCGCCTCCCACCAATGTGGCCCGGGTTCGATTCCCGGACTCGGCGTCATATGTGGGTTGAGTTTGTTGGTTCTCTACTCTGCACCGAGAGGTTTTCTCCGGGCCTCCGGTTTCCCCTCTCCTCAAAAACCAACATTTGACTTGATTTACTTTCATTGTTCATTTCAGTTTACAGTGTCCCCAATTAGCGCTCCAGCGCTAGAACGACTAGACACTTGAATAAAGTTCCTTTAATAAAGCAAAAGCAATGCCAAAGCGGTTGCAAGGGAAAGTCAAGCAGCTCCCTAACAATAGAGAGTGAGAACAATAATAATGCAAAAACCAGTGAAACTACATCTTTGTCAGCTGCCAAAGTTGTACACAGTGAGAAAAAAAAATAGAAAAGAAAAAATCTTAATGTTGCAAACTGTAGAAAAAGAAAGATTCCAGGGAATTTTGACAGTTACAGGTAAAAACACGGCAAAGAGAACTACAATTATTATCAATATACGCGGCCATATAGAAAATCGGCCTCTTCAAAATTAAACACACGCTCAGCGGGCCGCAAAAGACTGACAGCGGGCTGCTAATGCATTATCAGCCCTACAGCTGATTGTTCTTGTTTCAACTTTGGGATATGCCTATTATTTATAGACCATTTTACGCATTTTTTTCTGTAATTTTAAATAAGTTTACTGGGCTGAGTTGATTCTTTAATAGCTTGTTCAATCAACACTTACGTGATGATTTGAAGTGACTTTGAATTCGTTATTCACTTAGCTTGTATTATTAAAACTCGCATTCTTGATATCATTTGGCCTTGTTTATTGATAATAATGATATTGACATGACTTTTTTCGGGAATATTGTTTATTTGCGCCCTTGTGGTGTCATTTGCGGCCCTCGCGCTTCGCGCAACAATATTCCCTCAAAAAGTCATGTTATTCCCTTATTAACAGAACAAAATCAATTTCTGTGGACACTGGAATGCAAGAGTGTCCCATGTCTAATGAATTTGTACAACCTATTCAAGATCCATCAGCCAACTGTTGTGAATTTCAAGCAGATGACGAGAACATTGTTGCCTTACAACTATTCATTCCTGATAACGTTGGTGGAAAACACGGCCAACCTTTGGGCAATGAAATTAATTTTGCCGATTTAACAGCATGCAATGAAGAGCTTCATCATTCAAAAATCATGCAACGACAATATGACAAAACCTCATGGAGCACCAAAATTTCCGAAAAGTGTGGCAATTATAAACAAAAGGAAATCAACTAAGTGTAACACGAAACAGCCAGTCTTTGGTGCAGACGCTGAAACACCAAAGTGTCCTATGTCTCAAACAAATGCGGAAAAAAATGTTTATTTATAACCGCACATTTTTGATCATGTTGGTTGTAAGCATGTACCCTGCGAGCAGAGTCTCTTTCGATCTATCTTCTCAGATACGTCGGGAAGAGGAAAGTAGACTCTGCTCGCCGCCTCCACATTCTTTGATTTGCCGTTCATCCAAAGAATAGACCCTTCCACGGTTTTTACCGCCATCTTGGTTGGGGGGCAAACACGGCAAAATTTACAGTAAATGTATGGGATTTTGACCGACTTTGAACCGCTGTAGCGCTAAAAAGAGCCAGATTTCCAACTTTTGCCGTTACTTTTAATAGTTTTAATGATATCATTCATCATTTAACAGAAAATAAGGTCTTCGAGGAAGGCAAGACGTCCGTAAATGCGAATAATAAATCTTCTCATGTTGCTTCTAATTTCGCGGCAATTTGCCGTGATTTTAGAAGGGTTTGACTGGAATCTTAAAAAACTCGTTTATGGTCGTTGTAGCTTGAAAGGCCGTTTACACAACAGAAAAATTTGGGTCCGGACCCATCGAAAAAGCGGTACGGACCCATAACCTTTGTAAAGAAACACTGGAGTTCCTACAGGACCATAGGCGCCTATAAGGCCGTTTACACGACAGAAAAATTTGGGCCCGACTCGTCAAAAAAGCGGTACGGACTCATAACTTTTGTAAAGAAACACTGGAGTTTCTGCAGGGCCATAGGCGCCTATAAGGCCGTTTACACGACAGAGAAATTTGGTCCGGACCCGCCAAAAAAGCGGTACGGACCCATAAATTTTGTAAAGAAACACTGGAGTTTCTACAGGGCCATAGGCGCCTATGGCCCAGCGGAAACTCCAGTGTTTCTTTACAAAATTTATGGGTCCGTACCGCTTTTTTGACGGGTCCGGACCCAAATTTTTCTGTCGTGTAAACGGCCTTTGAATCTGTTCTTTATATTTCATGAAAATAATCTCAGTATAAATGTCTTTTAAAAGACAATATCTCTGTGGAAATCTGTCTCTTTTTAGCGGCGCTACAGCGGTTCAGAGTCGGCCAAAATCCCATAGATTTACTGTAAATTTTGCCGTGTTTGCCCCCCAACCAAGATGGCGATAAAAACCGAGGAAGGGTCTATTGGATGAGTCTTGTCAAACCTGTTTTTTTTTACTTTTTGCGCATAATCAATCGCCACGCGTCATCAATATTTTGAAATTTACAACAGCGTGGCAATTTTAACTGGTGTAATGACATCATTTTTACATCACACTTGCGTGTTAGAAGCATTCCGTTAACAGCATTCTGTTTAGCGGACAAAATTACATAAGATCACTTGTTTTATCACGCTTTTGAACTTCATGTCATGACTTCTCAATGTTTTATCAATGGTAAAGCGTCAAAGATAGAATAAATTAATTAACTTTTCGATATAAATGGTTTACCAATGGGAAACCGTTGGAAATTCGCCCAGTAAAAGTGTAAAAAGCACTAAAACCATTGCTTGATATAAAACTTGATGTGCTCAGTACAATGCTGTTATCAAAATGATATGTACATATTGCTGTGACGTCATTATGAGGTCATTTGTAATCGTTAAGTATTGTATTGAGGTCAGACATAGAGAGATTTTTGCCACAGAACGATACAATTTCTGTTTTTTCGTCAAAATGTGACAACTGAATAGAAAAACATTTGTAGCCATGATGGCATAGTGAGAATTGCGTTGAATGAAAGTGAGGTAGACACTCTTTGAACGTTTTAAAAGTGAAAAAGTGGCAATAAACACCACCTTGAGGGCTAAATATGGATCCATTTATTAACGGGATACACCAGGTTTCGTCTTTGTATCGGAATTTCGGTGAGAAAAAAAGCACTTGTTAGTTTTTCTTTAGTCAGGAATCACTCTTAACCACGCGTTTAGTCGCTTTTGTAAAAATAAACTTGCTAGAGCTTGGATATATAAAGGAAATCCCCACAATTTGCTTAAATAGTCTCCAACCAATGAGCGACAAAAGTAGTTGAGACACTCTTAGGAAAAGACGCTTTTCGATACTTAAGCATTTGTTCTATTTTATTTGCATCTATAGCGTTAATTCTCTGATCCCCCGGCTCCCCCCCCCCTCCCCCCCAATTCAATTGTAATCGTGCTCGCGGGGAAATTAGCATGTAAACAGAGACGAGACAATTGTAACACAACTTTGTATTTAAGACCTAAAACCTTCCATGAGAATAATCTGTCCGATGTCACAACACTCAAACAACAAAACGAGAAGAAAACCCAACCTCACTCTCTCCAGTCCTTTTTCATTTGTCACGTCACGCTTCAAGTCCCATGCTTCCACTACACAATGTTGTGTAGGCGCTGTTGTCGGTGCAGGCGAAGAAATAGAAAAATCAACATTGTTTTGGGGGAAAGGGGGTGGGGGGAACTGAATCGAATTTTACTGCCAAGTGTCTCAACTTTTTTGTCGCTCATTGTAGCTCGGGGGTTGAATCAGTTTTTCCGCGGTATTCAGCTGCATTTCGCTCAGGGAGCTGTAATTTCAAGGTAAGTATCTTGATTTATATGAATTCAAAAGCCAATCAGCAGTATTGGATAGACTTTTTCGTCACAGGCTTGTTTTGTCAGGCAAGAATCAGCAACGAGGTTGATCCAAACACCATACGCATACAGATCAGAATTTCTATTCAACGCAAAGCTCAGGTAAAATATAATTTTTTTTCTAAAAATGCAGACTCTCGTTACCTATTTGATGTAACCGAGTTATTCGATATAGAACTTGATTTGTGTCTAGGCGCCATGCATGGCCGCCACGAAATTTCAGCTCTTGCAAGTTTTGTTTTGTTTCTACCCTTTGGGCCGCTTTCACCAGCTTTTGTGCCCTTATAAAGGTACAACTAGCCGAGATGTTTTAAATTAGGTGGGCTTTTATCGCCATGGCCTGGTTTTTAACGACATTTTGGTTCGTTCATTTATTTGGCTCAGTCATCTGGCTTCAGTCACGCGGAACATGGCTCCAATCATCATTTTCATTTTTTTATTTAAATAATTTAAATTTAACAAATTAGAAAAAATACATATAAATTTTAAACATTAACGTAGAGACATCAACATAATCATCCTCACTACCAAGTACCGCAAGTAAAAATTTTGAAAGGTTTTTTCCTAAGTTTACGCAGGTCAGGCTTCAGGCAATTCCACAACTTAGCTCCGAAAATGGAAAACGAATTAAGTTGAATTCCCAGTCTTGATTTATTAACATTTAAATTACCAGCATCAGAAAATCTAGTGTTATATGTATGAACGTCAGATGAGCAGGTAAAAACATCAGATATTCTGAGGCGCAGGATTGGTAGATATGTCGTGCATAAGAGAACACACTGTTTCAAAATAAAGCATATTGAGGGGCAAGACATTAGCAGAGACAAACAAAGGAATAGCATGAGATCTATTACCAGCAAAGAACATTAGCCGAAGAGCTCGCTTTTGTAAGATAAAGACCTTCTTCAAATAGACCTGTACAGCTTGGCCCCAAACAGCAATTCCGTAGTATGTATATGGGAAAATCAGAGAACGGTAAATTTGGATTAAAGTATTTAGAGGGACAGAGTGTCTTAATCGTGATATAATTCCAACAACCCTACTAATTTTAGAGGCAATGTAGTCGATATGATACTTCCAAGTTAAGTTTTTATCGATGAGCACACCCAGGAACTTTACATAATCTTTGCATTCAAGAAATGTATCACTATTTCAGGCATTATTGTATATCCTAATATTGATCTGATAGCTAAGCTTCTTTTGTGATGGCCTAAAGACAACAAAATTTGACTTTTTTGCATTTATGGTCAGCTTATTTGCATTCAACCAGTCACAGACTTTCTGCAATTCGATGTTGGTTACACTTCAAATCCTTGTCAGCATACAGCAGGTTTGTATCATCAGCAAATAAATAAAAAGAAAGCTTCTTAGAAGAATTATAAATATCATTAATATAGATCAAGAAAAGTAGAGGGCCCAGTACAGAGCCTTGTGGGACCCCTGTTAGCACCGTTTCTTTTAGAAGATATTTGTTTATCGATTTGAGTAGTTTGGACACGGCCATTTAAGTAGGATGAAAACCAATCTTAACCGGGCCCCTTATACCGTAATGATTGTAGCTTGCTCAGAAGAATTGAATGATCCACAGTATCAAGATCCTTTTTAAAGTCGAGGAAAATAGCGCAAGTGAACAATTTGTTGTCCATATTGCTTTGGATCGAATTAACAATATCCAAAATTGCATGTTGAGTCGACATATTTTCACGAAAACCATACTGGCCATTGTACAGAAGTCCATGGTTTCTCTTCATCCAATAGGCCTTATCACGGTTTTCGACGCCATCTTGACGGGTAGGCAAAGCGGTCAGAAATTACAGTGTTTGTATGGGAATCCGATTGCAAATAACTTCTTCCAAAATTGAATTTTTCACAATTTCTGAATCTCAACGTTAAAATACTAGGTAGAAGATTGTATTCACCAAGTTTGAAGGATGTAGCTTGGCTAGAAGACGCTCAGTTAATTTTTTGAATTTTCCACACATTTGTCTGTAAATTTGGCTGGGTAGACAAACGTCTAGACGCGGTTCGCGGGAAAAAAATTTAAAGACAAATGTATGGAAAATTAAAAAAAATTAGCTCAGCGACCTATAGGAAAGCTACATCCTTCAAACTTGCTGAATACAATCTTCTACCTAGTATTTTAACGTTGCGATTCAGAAATTGTGAAAAATTCAATTTTGGAAGAAGTTATTTGCTATCGGATTCCCTTACAAACACTGTAATTTCTGACCGCTTTGCCTACCCGTCAAGATGGCGTCGAAAACCGTGATAAGGCCTATTCTCCGTCTACAAAATGGACTAAGCATGGTCAAATTGTGTTCAGTGTTGGTTCCGGGGCATGACCAGCCTATCGACATTACTATTTTTATGGATATCCAGCCACAACCTGGTCCTAATACTTCCGATATTCGATCTGCTGCAATTTTGCATTTAAATCAACATCATGCAAGGGAACTCAACCGGAACGAAAATACTCGAACGCTTCTCTATTACTCCAGAAACCAGCTATTAGGGCCTCCACAGACTAGGGATTTAGTTGTCGACAACTATTTGTGATCGACAACTAAAAAGTTATCGACAACTAA
>OX421451.1:8008589-8026089 GCA_949126865.1 Montipora capitata
CTTGCTTGTATTGCTTTTATTGTTTAGTCTACAGTAATCACATGCAGCAGCATTCTCCGTTTAATATTCGTCGAAAAAAAATTAATTGTTTAGACTTTAGCTGTATGCCTTACAAGGACACTTATACTTTGATAGGTTATTGCTGTATTATTTATGAAAATAAATATATTTTCGGTATATTTAGAAAAAAAATCAGGATATTTAGGAAAAAACGAGATATTTAGAGAAAAAAATTGGGAATTTCCGAAAACATATTTAGGCGATTTCTCGTCATATTTGTGCCTAGGCCTAATGGTTTAAAAGATTGTTTTTCATTTGCTTGATGAAAAGATCAAAAGATCTGATAAATGACTCTAAAATTATAAACTTTAGTGTAAGATGGGGGCTTCTTGTTTTTCCCAGGTCTGTTAATTGCAAACGGACGACTCAGTCACATCACGGTGCGTTTCACTAGCCCGGCCCTCCTCTCCCCCAACTTGGCCACAGTCGTGACATCATTCTTTCTCGACATGTCACTCCACATGATCAATATCTGTAAACATGGCGGGATCTGTGGAAGCAAGATTCGACGCTGCCGTGAACGTCGTACGATCTATGCCAAAAAAAGGTATTCAAAACTCGATGAGGGATGAAAAGGAGAAAAGAGAGTTAGCTCTTCCTTTTGATTGGTTTTTTCCCTAAAAGATACGTTTTTGTTTTATTTTAAGGCGCCTGCCAACCATCAAACGACACGATGTTAAAGGTACGTCAGCTCAACTAACGCAGTGAAGAGAGCATGAAATGTACCGAATAGAGAAATCTTAAAGTTGTTGGCTTTTTGGAAATCATTGTCGAGTTTCCACTAATAGAGCCCTAAAACTTTCTGTTTTCTTGAAATCGAGAAGTGAACAAATTGAACCTTATTACATGGCAAGCTATTCTCAGTATTTACAGTAAGTACAGAGTGCTATGGGAATGTAATGTTTTTTGTGTTTCAAAATGTTAATTAAGGCTTAAGTACAAAATACAGCGCCACTTTTCAAGCTACGTAGTAGAGGTGGGTCGTTTATAGTGAATTTCAAGCTTTATTATATTCGGATTGTCAGTCTTTTCACTCCCCGAGGTGATTCTGGGTCACAGATCAGTGTCACCTACCGGTACCAGTACGTGTACGTAATTTCTGCAATTCTCATTATGACAGCCAAGGAACAGCCAACCAAATACCATATCACAAACTTGGATGCTGCCAGGAAGCCACGGATTACATACAACATTTACTGCACAGAAAGAAGTGTTCACAAAATTTGTATTAAAACCAAGGCTGTAGCCCATGCACAAGAGTGGACTTTGAGACTGCAATTCTGTGCTTCCAGGGGCAGCCACTGGTGACCAATCAAACTTTTCACTCATTCAACAAATTTAGCCCTCCTGCCTCTGGAGCATTATTTTACAAGTAGAATCAAGAATTTGATGTTTGTATGTGTACCCCATTTCTTATAATTATAATTTGCCAAGAATTCCTCATTGGCTTCGCTCTGCTTCTTAATAAATTTTGGCTTGAAAAGATTTGAGAGTTGTTACCTTTTTAACATGCAGCATGTTAATTAACATGTTTGTTCAACATTGGTGCTGAATTCCGCAGGAGTTGTGGACACTCACTTCTGCCAATAGGAGATTTAGCATTGAATTTCCGTGAAATGGCAAACGTCAAACAGCAGGCTACTGCTTGTCACATGAGAACGAAAATTCTCTCATTCTTAGTTGTCTCTCGCTATTGAGAAGTTACTTGTTATCTGTAGACAATAGACGAGAAATGAGCTAAAATCAAACAAGTGTGTACTTGATTTTGGCAAAATGCAAATTTCAGCGTGACATTTGCCGTTTGCCGTAAATGCAAAGCTAAATCTCTCTGATAATGTTGTTACTGGGCAACAGTTTCTAAGAGCCAATTTCTTGTGTTGACTCTTTTTTCAGTTTTATGCGTTGTACAAGCAAGCTAAGGAAGGAGCTTGTTGTGAATCAAAGCCTGGATTTTGGGATGTAGTGAAGAAAGCCAAATGGTAAGGCATTTTTTTGTTTTTGTGGTGACTAAATGGGCCTTAATCATACGGTGGCCATGTTGAGTTCTGAGAGATTGAAAACTTTTGTTTTGCCCCACCAAAACTTGTTCCCAAACATTTCAACTAAAGGCTCAGGGTATGAAATCTATTGTCTTTGGTGAATGGGGCTGCTGCACAAATAAGGCCCATTCTTTGTCGTGGTGAATCTTGTCTCAAGAACATTTTGATGAGCAAGTTGCCCAGATGGAAATCTTATTAAGATCTTACTAAAGATTTTTTAGTATTTCGACCAACGTGTCTCTAGTGTGTCGACCACGTGTCGGTAGTGTGTCGAGCAACGCATCGGCAGTGTGTCGGCCGATGTGTTGGTAGTGTGTTGGCCGATGCGTCGGTGTGTTGTTGGTGTGTTGACCGACGCGTTGGCCGACGCGTTGGTGGGATCAGATTCTTTACTTTTACCGAAAATTTGATAAGCAAATGTAATAAGATCTTATTAAGATCAAAGATCTTAAACAAGACCTTACTAAGATTTTCATCTTAACACCCATCTTACAAGATTCTTACAAGATCTTGTAAGTTCTTAATAAGATTTCCACCTGGGTGTGCATGGTGTGTTAGGCACTTGCTACAATCTAAAGGAAATCATGGTACTGTATTTGGCCCAGATTGGTACTTACGTACATTTACCTTGCTTCAAAATATTAAATTTGTTCTTGTTTTCAAGAAATCTACTGTATATTTTGTCTGATTAATTTTGATTGCATCTTGGACTTATGGTATATAACATCATGAGCTGGGGTTGTGTTTGATTTTGTTCCCTGATTAACAACATGAAGGTTCACTAAAAAAACAAGTCTGTGTTGATGAGACAGTACAACCAAGGTTTCAAACGTTTTCTGTCATGAGCTTAACGGAGTCTAATTACAACTGGTTACTCGAGACGTTGAGATGACAAGTTCAAAGATAGTTTGAAATCTGGAGAAGTAATCGTAGTACCAAATATTAGAGATTGTTGCCTGAATTCAACTGAAACATAATCAAAAGTAGTTACCCATTGGTCCGTCCGATAGTCTTCATTCAATAGCAAAATAAAACCAATTACAATTCGTGACGTAATGTTTGATGTTATTAATTATACAGATTATCGATTCTTATTTAAGTGATATAATGTCCTCTCTAACTCTTCCCCACCCTAGAGTGGAACTTAAGACAATTTTACATGCCCATTGCAGGCACTTTAGGTGTAAATGGGTTAGTCCCATTAATAATTAAACATTGTAATGTCAAATAAAATAAATAAATTATTACAAACTCTCTAGGAATGCTGGGTGTGAACTACCTTCTCAATGCTACAACATGTTGCAAAATTGTTGAGACACTCCCATTAGGAGACACCTTTTCTAGCTTCCAATACCCACCGTATCTAGAATTTAAACCTTTCCCACTTCCCCTCCCCTCTCCCCCTTTCAATGTTGACTGTTTAATATTTCAACATTTTTTTGTCTTGCTATAAGCTAGCAGCACTCAGTCTGATAAGGGGGAGAGGGCGGCTGCATGTCTTGATCAAAATGCACATAAATTTGTAGCATACATTTCAATGCTAATTTTTGCAACCAAGGACATTTTATTATGGCTAAAATTATGTGCAATTTTTTTACATATTGGGAAATGAGTATCAGATTCAGTCTTTTGTCCTTGATGAAATTAAATTAATGTAAGCTGTTGTTGGTTGGATTGAACTAAAAATTTTTCCGGTATCTTTGTCTGGAAGGATTATTTTCCCCCTGCCATGTTTTGTTGCAAATAATTAATTTTAGACTCTCAATACTTTGGCGTAATTTTACAAGGTAATGCGTTAATAATGTCTGCCCAACTTGACTAAAAGGCTATGATCAAAATGCACATAAATTTGAGCCAAGTCGTGACTTGTAAACAAGCCTTTTCAAAATCATGAAGGGGGTAGTTTCTAAAGAAACTGTAGTGCTGCGTCGGTGGGGAAGTAGTATACAAAAATTTGGTTTTATCAACGGAGTTGATAATGTAATCTGAAGAAGGACTAATGCTCAAAACGTCAGCTTTTAGAATCTCTGTACGGTGGCCAATTTACTCTTCAAAATCAGGTGATAAGAACATGTATCAGAATATCAAGTAATAATTATGAAGACTGTACTTTGTCTTTTCACAGGGAAGCATGGCACAACTTGGGTCAAATGTCCAAACAAGAAGCTATGGAATCTTACGTCTCTGAACTAAAGCATGTATGTGTGTCAGTTCATTGGCAGGGTTAAAGTATTTTCACTTGATTTAGCGCAGGGCCAAGTTTATTTAGCCAGGGAACTTATCAAGATCTGAACTTACATGTAGTATGGACTAATGAACAGGGCAGGTAGTGTACTCGATATTGGTCACAGACTGCATCCCAGTGCCCAGCACACTGTATAATTATTATGCTCCAAAGTTGACCTTCCATCCATTTGAAATTGGTAAAAATAATGAGTACCAGTATTACTGGAGACAAGTTTTGCATGCCACAGGATTGGGGTGGTGCCCTTCCCTTGGTAGATGGTATTGAACATGGAGCCTTCAGGTTGCCTTTGACTGCAGTCAGCCTCTTGTCTTATGAACATATGAGGCACATTTTTAGCTACCATACTTATTCAGCTATAAGCCGAGCGATTTTTACACAAATCCTCACTCAATTTGTGCAAATTTGATGCCGTAGAAGGGGTCTCGGCTTATAGCCAAGTATTTTTGATAAAAAGAAATTTCTCAGCAAATTAAAACAGTAAAAAATGAACGTGTATAGACCCATATCACTCAATGTCCAAACAAGAGATTTTGCCCGTCGAACCTCTCATTCAGTGTGAGGCTGGACGGGCAAAGACAATACAAAGACAAAGCCTTTATTCCCCAAGGACTCCAAAATGGCCGCCGAGTGATAAAGGTGAATTCACTTACAAGCCGAACTAAATTACTTGTAAAATGAAGAGAAGTTGTTGTTGGTGTAATATGGACTTTTATTACTTGGTGACTCGTAAAGGAGCCGTTCGTGTTGTTGTGTGATCGGGATCAACCTTATTGCTCGTCTTCTTCCTCGTTGTCTGTCTCAAATTCGTCATCCATTTCCTTGTATTCACTTTTTTTTCGTTCTGGAATATTCTCGTCGAAGACTGCATCATCGTCTGTGCCGTCGAGTGCGTTATGGGTTGCATTTCATTGTCGTAAGGTGCTGTCGAAATTGAGAAATAGAGTCTTAGTCTGCAGTCATTTTAAGACATGACAGAAATTTTTATTCATTCTAAAAATCTGATGACATAGACCGATTCAGCTAACTCAATGTTGTACCCAATTCAAATCTCTTGGGGTTACTTGGTTCTTTGTGTGTTGTATTTGCATGATTATGGAAATACTTGGAACAAAACATTTTATTCCCAAAGGATTTGAATTGGGTTAAGTGGTTCAAAGAAGAAGCAGGGTATCATGCTGGCATTATTGTTAAACACTCTTGACAGCATTTCTATGCTAAAAATGTTCCAAATGTGGCTAATTATCTTTATCGCTTGTTCATCAAAGGTTGTGCTAAACTTGACTGATCAAGATGGGTTAGAAGAATTTTCTGAAGTTTTAAAACCATTCTACAAAGAAGTTTATGAAGGCCAAGTTGAACAACTGCCAAGAGTTCTTAAGGCTTTCAAGGATGAAGCTCTACAAAATGGGAAGTTAATAGAATTTAACCTAAATGGACATAGTTGTGAGCCACTGCCCGGTAACGTACCATTTCAAAATGGGCATGTGGAGCTATTTGATGAAAACGGAAGAGAGATGGAATTTCCTGTAAGTAAGAGTGGATTTCCACATCGAGATAGTCTATATCTTGAAAGATATCCACAAAGGTCCAAGAAAACAGGCTTATCATCTTCCAAAGGAGTAAATCCATTTCTGATCATACCTGCGGACAAGGTAGAGGACTCCAGTGACATAGAAGAGGATGATAAGGAACTTCAGAACAGAGAGCCTGAAGGTCTGTAATCTGTTACATTCAGAATCTACTCCGACAACATGTTACAAACCTTAATAGTAAACAAAAGTACAGAATACATGGGTCCCTTCTGAGATAAGTATTGTGGCCCATCGAGTTGGAGCCTATCCCTCTTCTGTAGCATTTACTCTTCCAGGTAAAACTCAAGTTCATTGCAGCATTACCCCAACAATGAATTGCTGAATTTGTGGATTGTTCCAGTATTGAAGAGACACATCTTTTACCTGTGACTTTTGACCTGCCTGCCTGTATTGTTCCCCACCTACAAAAGACCACACCAGCTCCTCCTCCAGACCAGATTTCACGTGGCCATTATTTGTTGCATTTGTTTCCATTTTCACTTCGCAGCCATAGGCCTTAAGTGGTAAATAGGGACTGCTCATGGTCTTTGGTCCCTCCCCCACCCCACTAAATAGGAGTCCATCCATTTATCTAGGACATTGGTTTAATAATTATTGGTCTTAACACAGATCAACTTCTGTCACATGCACACAGAATGATAAGAAAACGAGATGAGTGGAAACGTAAAAAAACATTGACTGACTAGTGCCAGGTCCCTATCCCCAGGATGTCCCCATTTAATGAGAAAAAAATGGTCTGATGTTTGACAGAGTAAGGGCCGATTTACACGATACGATTTTGTCGCATGCGACAAAATCGTATCGTGTAAATCGGCCCTAAGATAATTATGTTAAGTCTCATTCCCAGTCTCCTCTCCCAGTCTCCCCCAGGGGGTCAATGCACCAATGGAGGGGACACCATTTTTGACTGCTTAAGGACGGTGCCTACTATTGTTATTGCGCATACGTTCTGCACATCTCGAGATACTCTGGTTTCCTATCTATGATGCTTACTAATACCGGGATATAATTGCACGACTTAAAACTATCCGGAAAAAGTAGATCTTAGTAAATACTCTTGGTATCCAAAAAGAAACTTGCGGGTAACCAGGCATTTTATAATGAAGCTTCAATTTGAGAATAAACCGCCATACATTGCTTTGTATTTTAAAGCTTTTTACAAATATTATTCATGAATTATCTTTGAAAAATGCGTGGTTACCCCCAATTTTCTTTTTGGATTTCCATGACACTTGTTAAGATCTACATTTCCAGCCCTGCATAATCATAACGGCGTTGCTAAAACGAGGGTATAAGGGAAAGACCAAGGGTCACAGTAAGGGTAAGGATACGAATACAATAAGTATCCTTAACATGCATAAAAGCTAACCTTAGGCCTAATTAGGCCTAAACAAAAGTTTAAGCTTAGCTTTTATGCATTTTTAGGATACTTTCTGTATTCGTATCCTTACCCTTACTGTGACCCTTGGTCTTACCCTTACCCTTGTGTTAGCAACGCCGTAATCATAAACCAGGTCAAAAATACCTTTGAATTAGTAGGCATGGTCCGGAAACAGTCACTATGGTGGGAGCTCGTAAATCATGAAAATTTGGTTGTATCAAATCAACTTAAAAGGTCAAAATAATTTATTGCCTCTACGAATTAAAGGTTGAAGGCCTAATGCTTGAAACATTAACCGTTTAATCTTTTTACACAGAACTTTTGTTCCAACTTAACCTGTAACTCATTAACCAAATTTTATTTATCTTAATAAATGTGTGACTGTTTAAACTAAACAACAGCTTCTTCTACTTGCATTCAATGCCTGTCAACTGATGGCAAATGTTTGGTCAACACTCCCTGCAACAAACTTGAACCACTGACAGTCTGCAACAAACAGCCAACCAAAACACTAAGATGACAATGACAGTTGGCCATTGATCAGTTAACTCTTACTTGCAGGCTGCTTTTCTGTCTTTCACATTAAATGCATCATAAGATGCAATAAAAGAAAATCTTATAAATATGAGTGGGAGATGTGTATGGGTATTGGACAATCCCATTCTTATCTCCTGTGATCACATACTGCACCTGATTTGCGAATTAAAGCATGGTTTATTCTTTACCTCTTTACGCATAATTTACCACCCTTATTTTTAATTTTTGCATGCATGATTTTGGTTTTTTGCTTGCATTGCAGTACCACATTTGAGATCACAGTGGACCGATTTATGTGCACCAAAAGGACAAAGTGTGCTGATTTTGACCAGTGACGAAAGTGATGAAGATGAATTTTGTGACACTGTAGACCCTGAACATTTGCAAGAACTTCTAAATGGAGATCACATTGTTGTAAATGAAATTAATCTTGACAATACTCTCCAGAATATGGACTCATCTCACAGTAGCACTTTAAACAGTTCGCCCGAAGGTGCCACAAACTCAACAACAACAGAATCTGAAAATTCTGATTTAGAAAGTGACTTGAAAATCTCTGAACTATTGACCAGTACTCCATTTGCCAAGCATGTCACTTTTGCAATTGAAAGCAGTGATTCTGACAGACCAATTGTTATCAATTCAGAGCTTCCAAAGGTTGTTGCATCTGTTAGTGAGGAATCAGTGTTAGAAATGGTTCCACTGCTTGAGAATGGGTGTGATAGTCATGCTGTAACAAATGTCCTGGAAGATAATCCAGTTCCTGCTATTGAGAATGGTGATCAAAAGCCATCAGGAATCTTGAAATCGCATCATCCTGTAAGAGAATGTGGTGGAGGGGATGCCTCTCAAAAACCCTCTGGGCGCCATCATGGGGGTCGTACTTGGCAAGCACAAGGACTTAGGAGCAAAGAAGGTGGGATGTCCAATAAAATAAGATTGTTATAACTGACCAAGATGAGCCATAGTGTCATATCCTGCTTTATAATCCATCAAGTATTTTCACTTGCATGTGATTGGTCTAAACATGTGACATGTGCCCAAATATTCCCCAACTAAAACTTTCAGGGGAATATTCCATGTTATTAAATTTTCGACCTCAGATGTTGCGTTTTTAGCTTTCTGATTGGTTCACTCAATCTCATATAATGAACTGTATGACTTGTTATGGAAACTGATTTTGTGTTGCTAGCCAATCAGGGGTGGCTCTTAACTACCAAACCATTGCTATGGTCCCCTTCAAAATTTAGTCATTTCTCGAGTTCCTTCAAACACAAAGACACACTATAAAAGGCATGGTGCCTTAGGCACATGCAAATGATTTATCAGTAAACCATGAACGCAACCAAGCTCTGTGATAATTTGTGCAATAAAAAGCCCCTTATGGCAATGTGTCCGTAATATGTCATAAAATGTTACCTGTTGTTTTTTTTTTATGTTCCCCAATCCCATTTCCTCGCGGTAGAAATATCTCTTAGGCCTTCTGTTTCTGTGTTGCTGTTTGTTGATCACCATCTTGGAAAATTAATCAGTTGTGCTCGAATGAATTCGAACAAAAGCAGAGAGTAAAGCAACCCCTTTTATAGTGCATCTTCATGTTTAACTCTACAGTTATCCTTTTTTGCCAAGTGTGTTCTATTTAACATTTCTTTGTCTGGTTCAACTCTGTTCGACTCACAACCGTATTTGGTAAATCACGTGAACAAAACAGAAAATGCCCAAAACTCAGCAAGTTAACTAATAGTATGTTGTTCACAATTTTTTATCGCAACAGTATGAGAACATTCTAACACAAAATCTGTAGCATGGTATCTTAAAAAAATAATTATAATTATGATGTCATAATTAGGCCCTCCTTTATTTAATTAATTAATACACCTTTCAAAATATCAGTTCCATTTTGGAATGATGTGACGGTTCCCATCTGGTGAAAAAACCACCTCTTCTTTTCGTTTCCTGAGAGTTTTTACACATTTTTCACTGAAACACACGGCAGAGGACTGGGACTAGTTGCGCATGCACCTTCTGATCAGGGATCCACATTCGCAGTCGTCCGGTCGTCTCAGCCAACTAAAAACCTGCCCTGACAAGTATAGTAACTCCAAAGGTCGTCTGTTGGACGAGTGAAGTTTTAACAGATGTCTTTTCATGGATGCCAACAAATGTTATACTATAGAATGTACTTTCGTTCTGATCGCTCATGCAGCTTTCTCTCAAGTTTGGGTGGCATGTTTGACCATGCAGTATTTTTACAATGATTGCAAAATTCTTGTGCGCTCATTGGCTAATCTTTATTGTCAATAAGCGGACAGACACATGAATTTATAATTTATGCGATAATGATGCGACATTGCTCGCGTCAGATTGAAGTTTCTTGCAGTTTTGACTTAATTTTGACCCCTCTGCCTTTTTGTTATAATTGTAAAAAAAACAAATTGATGTCAGGTTTTCATGCGTCTGTCCTGTCTGTTATTGACAATGAGTTTCGTCATAACATTGTCAAAGTAGTCTGCGGATCTACGTAGCTAACGCCTGGTGGATCCACAGCTACTTCGATAATGTTATGACGAAATTCATGATCAATAACAGGACAGACACATGAAAAACTGACATCAATTTGTTAATTTTCCATGAAACGACTGCAGGCTCAATTTTCGTATATATCTCACTGCTGGCATGGTTGTCAGCAAGTCGTTTAGCACTGCTGGTATGGTTGTCAGCAAGTTGTTTAGCAAAGAGCAAAGGGTGACTTGTGATCTCAGCTGATAATGTGGAGTAAGGTATAAGGTGTTTCGCCACCTCTGGCAAAAAGGAAAACAAGTGGAGCGGAACCTGCTGCTTATGAACAGGAAAAACACGAAATCTTGGTAGACCGTAGGATATAAAAGGAAGTCACTCGACAGGAGCATCGAAACTTTGAATCGTAACTTTGTAAGCTACATTCAAGTGACCATTCAAGTATGTTTTGCCGTGGCAAATATGGACCACTGTAAATCGGTTTCCCACGGTGCAACATCATAATCCAGAGTCAAAATTCGCAATTTCTGATGAGAGTGTAAAATAAAACGCGAATGCTCAAGTTACAAGTCCCTTTTTCGACCATTTTCTGTACTTCCGCATTTTGCCTGGGCAACCCAAAATTTGTCTGGGCAAGCATGTCATAAGACGTACTTGCCCAGCCGACGACTTTGATAGAAAACGAATATGGATCCCTGTTCTGATTGAAGTGATGTCAGATTTCCATTGAAAAAGTTACTTCAAAGAACCATCCAGGTTACAACCTTTTTTTGTAGGACTCTTGACTGAAAATCTTCCTTAGCACCACCCCCTGAGCCTTTTGACTCCCAAGCTGGCCAGTGAGCCGGCCATACTTAGTATTTTACTCTGTCTAAAGCGAGATGATTTTGCTCGTCAGTGGGGAACCCCGGGAGTCAATGGGTTAAGATATCCAAGAATTGCATACATGTACAAATATGAGATTTTCTGGTTATAGTTATTGAGGTGATCCTTGCTCTTACCTGGACGATTTAAGCAATAAATTAATTATCTCTCGTAGAGACCTGAAAAATTCAGGTGCCTTCAACAGGATTCAAACCCATGACCGTTGAAATGCTGGTGCAATGCTAAACCAACTGAGCTATGAAGCCACTCATTTGAAAGCAGGTCGCTGGATCACTTCTCTCTTTCGTCTGATATTTTGCGAGTTGCATACCATTCTTCTGAGCCCCAATCGGTGAGGAAAAATACGAGCAATGAGCAAAAATGTCTGCATGCATTGTATGTTAAACCTTTCAGTAAGGGATTTATTCCACTATTATGCCATTTTCTAGTATTTTTGCTTCTTCCTGCATTGACTGAGAATCGTGTTGATTGCATATTAAGGCATTTGCAAATTTAATACCAAAACACTTTACTAGGGTTAGCCAAATTGAGGGTTTTGGGTTACTTTCAAAAAGGTAAAACAATGGCCTGCAATGAATGACCTGTGGAATGTGACCTGAGTTTTAGACCCCCATGAAAAGTGCTTGCTTAGCTTAGCAGCCGGCCTCCAAAATGTTATATTCATGTGGTAAATATAAGGCCGAATTCTTATATTCACCTCTGAAAATTATACTAAATATATTTCTTATACTTCATTCATTGAGTCCTTCATGGGAACACATAAGCTCAAAAAATTGACCTGCTCTCAGGCGAGTGTTGGTAGAGCGTTACAGTTTGGCATCTTAATTATAGGTAATGGGGTTGATCTTTCCAACATATTTTTCCTTCCCCCCTCTACATAAATAATGGACGGTCCCTGATAATATTACCGGTATTATCATCATAACTTCATTGACGTCTCTAACTTACAATGCATTTATTTATGTAGTTAAGCATGTTCATCAACCCAGGATAACAAATTACAGTACAGTATTTGCTAGGTGTTGTCAGGGAAGGTCAGAAAAACAATCAAACCCAATAAAGTCATCAAATATACAGAATGATGTTTCTTGCTGTTACTTAACTGACAGGGATTAGTTGAGAGAGGGCAGGGAATTCCACTAGATAAAAGTAACAGTAAAAAGCCACATGTAAGCACAGGTGTGTGACTTTTTCAGAAGTCTAAGAATCAATTTTGGTTGGGGTTAATAATTAAAATTATTTTGTGCAGTCATTTCAGATGAAAGTTTGAAAGTATCAATCACATCAATTAAGGACGTTCTTGCAAAAATCTTCCCACATTGACATTTGTTTCATTTCTCACCTGAAGTTAGGGTCATACCAGTAAATTGCTTATTCCAAAAATGAAAAAAATTGGGGGATCACTGACTTTGTTTCGGAGAAAAAGGCAAGGGAAAAATGATAGTATCTTCTTGTTCCTTTTGCCCATCAAAGTCTCAAATTGTTTTGTCTTTCTTTAGATTCTAGTGGCGTGGATGGAGCGAGTGGACTTCCAAAAGGAGACGGACGGAGAGGTGATAGTGATAGTGAGGATGAATTTGCCAGTGATCATACCAGTGGCCCAGACTATGACTCTGCGGGAGAGGAACTTAATGATCGGATATTGCAAGCACTGGAGAGATTACACCAGGACATGAAAAATGTTGTAAGGCGACTCAGCTCCATTGAGGAAACTGTAGCACGGTCACAACAGGTGAGTGCTTCTGTTTGACTGCTTGTATTCAGCAAGTTAATATTATTGCCTTGATCACGATAGCTCAGAGGTGAACCGAATGCAGTCCTTTGGCATGAACAGGGGATTAAGTCCCATTCAAGCGTTGATCATGTTTTAGAGGTCTTTGCACCTGTTCAAGTTGCTAACTTATCTAACACTGATTTTTCCCTTTAAAAAATCACTTCTTATTCACAGCTCACAATCATGTTGTCCTCTCTGTATTCTCTAGAGAGGCTGGTGTTATGTCCAGAAAATATTTTGTAACTCCTAATCATAACTCTTAGACACTTTGAGAGAAGAGTGAGGGGTTTGTTGCCTTTATCCTGTTTTTTTTCTAACCATTACTATTAACTATTGTATTAAATCTTCAAATGGTTAATTACATTTGCTTGTGATTAATTTACAGTATCATGAATCATATTACAAACATTGTTCTGAGAGATGCATTAGCATAGCCGGCATTAGTCAGGTAGACTAAAAATTGAATAATTCTTCTAATGAAGTCTTGAACTGTGTTGTTTTTTTCTAAAAAAAAATAGGCCTCACACCAATCTACACAGCCTTGGTGGAAAGCTTTTGTTCCTTCCAAACCTCTGGTGTTTCTCATTCTCTGGCCATTTATTATTAATATCATCTTCTACTATATCAAACGAAGAAAGGTAAGGTGGCCTGTGTGCTCGTATTGTGGGGTTAGGTGAAGAAAACCTGTAGATTGATGTAATGAGGTGAAAACCAGAATTTAGTCTGCTCCTTATGAAAGGCAAGACCTTTTGAAATGTGCGAGCGGCTATTGAAGTGCGACTTGGTGCCAAACCTGTGTTTTCCAATTTGAGGTCACCTCAATTTCCCAAATGTATGTTTTCTCCAAATGACTGAACAGATTAAGTTTCAAAAAGTTAATTATAGATTGAAGTACAGTAATACTGGTAAAAAGTTCCTCACAGGATTTTTGACAAGACATTAAATCTGCAGAGATCCTTGAAGACTGTGCTCTTCTAAAGGCAATTCATTTTTTATCTTATAGGGTTCACAAGGGAGATGATTGCAATAACAGAGCTGATTTCATATTGCAGCTCATTCAACTGCAGCCGCCAGCATTCGTGACTTTCAAATATGATTATTATACGTGGGATTGATGACATACTCAGAGCAAATCATACAAGACTTTGAGCCTGCCAAGGGCCAACAACATTTCCGAGTAGTGGAGCAAGAGGACAGTCAGCTCTGTGTGTACACTTTATAACTGTTGCGGTAGATTTCGTATGAGTGAGAGTGGTGTGGGTATTTGAGATCAGCGCAAACTTAAAGGCATTAGCAAACAGGAGGAAATGTGCTTCACACAAGGTCTGAGCCATCAGTGACTTCATTACTGCAACCATTCACGTGTGCCCCACGTGCTAGTGACCATAAAAGAAATCATCGGTCACCTGGAATAAAATTTAATTCTGAATCCTCCCTAGAATATTTGGGAAATTGGTTGAACTGTTCAATTTTGTTCACTCGCCTTCTGACAGATTGTCCCAAAGTTGAGGTGCCCTTTACTGCTTGAAAAATTGCCAGTGATTTGAAAGAAAAATCACAATAATAATTTATGGGAACAATTATATAATAATATCCTGGGGATATGCCTAGAGCCCTTTAATAAATAATTAGTATTGATTTTTCAACACAAGAATTAAAATTAATACTTATGGACGGATCCAAATACTGTAGTTTGGGTCGGTTGCCACAAAAATGGCTTTTTATGATCATCTTGATCATTCGACAAACAAAAGATTAATTTCCTGAAAAACGTGTTTGTCGCTGTTTAAATGTTCCACAGGATTACGGAAAAAAAAACTTTTCTAATTCACATCAGTCATATGCATATATTTTTAACAAAAAAAAAAACAGCAAAACAGTAAACATGGGGGCATCTTGTCAATTTTAAATTGGGAACTTCCATTAGTTGATTGAAAGACATTATTATTATTATTATTATTATTATTATTATTATTATTATTATTATTATTATTATTATTAAGGACGGTGCCTACTAATTCAAAGGTATTTTTGCCCCGGTTTATGATTATGCAGCAAATGTAGATCTTAACAAGTGTTATTGAAATCCAAAAAGAAAATTGGGGGTAACCACGCCTTTTTCAAAGATAATTGATGAATAATATTTGTAAAAGGCTTTAAAATACAACGCAATGTATGGCATTCTTTCTCAAATCGAAACTTAATTATCTCAGTCTCAAAAATGCATTCTTACCCCCAATTTTCTTTTTGGATATCAAGAGTACCGGTACTTACTAAGATCTACTTTCTCCGAATAGTAAGCATCACTGATAGGAAACACGAGTATCTTGAGATGCGCAGAAAGTATATGCGATAACAATAGTAGGCACCGTCCTTAAATGTTTTTATGCATGCACAAGTACTGTACGCATTATAACATTATACAAGTTACAAGTTTTATGATATTTTGCATTGGTTAGCAGTCATGTTTCTTTATTTCATTTATGTATAACATTTTGTTTGCATTTGCATTTGCAAGTGATGAAAAAGTTAGGTAATGATAATAATTGGCCTTCCCAGGTTTGCAATGACATTTACCTCAACTGGAATGTTTTGATGACAACAGCAAACAAACGATCAGTGCAAACCACCACTCTTGCAGTTTCAGAGAACTGAATTGCAAAGGGTGCTGTTTGTCAAGGCCATGCTGAAAATGGTGTTTCTAAAACGAGGGTAAGGGTAAGACCAAGGGTCAGGGTAAGGGTAAGGATACGAGTACAAAAAGTATCCTAAACATGCATAAAAGCTAACCTTAGGCCTAATTAGGCCTAAACAAAAGTTTAAGGTTAGCTTTTATGCATTTTTAGGATACTTTCTGTATTCCTATCCTTACCCTTACCCTGACCCTTGGTCTTACCCTTACCCTCGTTTTAGCAGGGCCGTGCTGAAAAAGCGTACACTTTCAGCAGGTTAAGTAATTAGCACTATGGAATGAACTTTGTCAAACAATATTCTTTTCCACAATCATGGACATAATGTACCAGTCAAAAGCAAAATTAATATTATTAAATGAAATGACAATGGACTTTATTTTAAGAGGTATCAAATCAATTATTTTAACTCAAATGAGCAGAAATCAAGAGGAGAGAGGAAGACCAGTACCCAGAGAAAATCCTCTTGGAGAAGAGTAGAGACCCAACAAACACAATCCACATGACTGTGATGCCGAGACTGGGAATCAAACCTGGGCCACATTGGTGAGAGGCAATGCTCTCACCACTATGCCAGCCCTGGGGCTCGTTTCTCAAAATTCCTGAAACTTTGCGGGCCATTTTTCGGGGGTCAAGAACGGAGAGGATTAAAGTCGTCAAACTTCACAATCAGTTTGCTTTTTGTTACCTTGCAAACATCTTAAAAGATCTGCTTTCCTGAACAAGGGGTTGGCAGGTTCACAAATGGCTTTTCAGGCCCGAAAGGTTTTTGGGACTTTCAAGAAATGGGCCCCTGGTCCCCAAAACATTCTTATTTATATATGAGCATAATTTATCTTGAATTATGCCCCCTAATCCAGAGCAAATTCCCTCTGAGCGAATTCCCTCTGATGAAGGGGCTAACACTCAAAAGCCTCAGGTGGCAAATCGTTTTATTGTCGTTACTGTGCAAAATGGGTAACACCCAGTAATTTTGAATATTTAACAATAATAACAATAACCAACAACCAACTCACTTTGGTTGAAATAAATGCCAAAGAAATAAAGACTCAAAGTCATGAAACTCAAATCTGTATGGAGTCTTTCTTAAAGAAGTTGATCACTTTTTGTGCTGTTTCATGATCCAGGCTACAGTCCATCAGTTCCTCCTCTGTCGCTTGTGACACCCTGGAAATAGTCTTTAGACCATGCTGTAGCACCAAGCATTCTTGACCAGAATTAAGGAAAGTGTCCATATCATACACATGCAGGAAATAATAAGACTGGGAGACAGGAGGTAATCTTTTACATTGGCAGTAAAGAGTGGACAAAGGGAGCTAGCAGCAACAATAGCTGCTGCAAAGTGGAGGTTATAAACTGCAGGTTGCAGGTCATTGTTTCACCATAGCTGAAACAACCCTAGTGTTTAATAATGTTAACATTAGACCTAAACACTGTGCTTTAGATAAGCCTAAGCATAGCATTTGTGCTAAGGGTTGGGTTCTTTCAGTTATGGTAAAACAATGACCTGCACTTAATACCTTCTAACTTCAAAGGCAATACCAACACCACAGCACAATAATGTGGTGGAAAGGTGGAAATATTTTAGAATAGCAAAGAGGATACCATGACTGCTAAGGCCGATGCTGGCAAAAATGCGTAGAACAATACCGTCACTGACAGATGAATCTTGTAAGGCCTTTACTCTTTCTTGAATCGACTCAGTCATAGGTTTACAAGTAGCCTGCAGATATTGAATCATTTTCATAATTTTAACTCAGGAGTTAATTTAAGAGGC
>OX421451.1:8036089-8038589 GCA_949126865.1 Montipora capitata
TGGGACCCGTTTCTCGAAAGTCCCGATAACTTTCCGGCCCGAAAAGCCATTTGTGAACCTGCCACCCGCTTTCAAAAAGCTGACTTTTGCAATAGTATGTTTTCAAGAAAACTGAATGCAAAATGGGATTGCGAAAATTTATGACTTAAAACCGGTCCATTTTTATGAATCACACCCGCCAAGTTTCTGAGCTTTGGAGAAGGGACTCCTGAAGGATCGTTTATCTAACTTCTCATACTTAGTACCCAACTGACCAGCAGGCGTGACAACATGATAATCAATTTTATAAAATAATTAGGATAGTACGCGCACTCTGATTGGTCAATAGCTGTGTTTAGATGAGAGTACGGAACACAGCTGTGACATCACACGAATTTTGATTGGTTACTTATTGTCAAACGCGCGTTTTGATTGGTTGGTAGGAAATATGAGCTTGTGTCAAGAAAATCTGTTTCAATCAAGAAGTAAACAAAAACCAGCATTTTCCTTCATTTGTTGAATTATCTTTGAGAAATATTTTATAAAAGACTGCGTCTCGGGTTTGCATAACTGTCTCGAATTCTCCCAACTCCCCCTCGTGTTTAGATGAGGCTATGGGAACACGGAAAACGTCCTCTATTGCTTAAATAGGTTGGATCATAAATGGATGTCCAATTTGGGCCGTGCAGTGGTTGGTGAACCAATGGAAATAGTGCGTAATTATTCATAATCTATGCGCTCAGAAAAACCAATAAAGAAAGAAACCAGCAAAAAAAATACGGCGAGAATGTAAACATTAGCAGACTTCGTCTCACATACATATAGCCACGCGTCAACAGTTTAGCTCTTAAAAAATTATAAGAAACGTTCACTGGCTATATACAGTTAAAAACTTTCGAGCTTTCGGCTGTCAGGCTACAGCCTTCAATGGAAATGAATGGAAAAAATGACAACTACAATATATACAAAAATAGGTGAGACTATAAAAAGAATATAAAAACGGGAAAAAGTATTGTCACAAAAACTAATTGTTCTTTTTTAAAAGAATGGAGTATTGATTAGGGAGCGGCCTAGAATTGTTATCTGCATGATCTATCGAAGCGGTGTGCCATGATTCCAGTGTCTTGCGGGTACGAGAAGAACCCTTGTCAATCACTTGGGAATTTTTAAAGTCAATAGAGTGATTTGAAGACCAAGCGTGTTTAGCGATGTTGGAGCCTCTTGCGTAAGACTTCACATTCCTCATGTGTTCTTTTTTTCTGGTTTCAAAGAATCTGCCAGTCTCGCCAACATAACTCCATGGGCAGTCGGCACAATTAAGATATTTTGTAAACCACGTTAGGTTGAAGATCGATCGGAGGTCGGGACTTACGAGAGGGAAACTCCTGTTGTAAAGTCTTGAATGGCTTGCTGACAACTCGAATATCATGTTTTTTAAGGAGTCTAGTTAGAGGCTGAGAAATGCCATTAATATAGGGGAGGACTGCATAATTGGAGAAATCGGAGGGTGCAACCCATTTAAAAAACATGCAAACAAGTTCCTCAGGTGTTGGGATGGGATTTGTTCGCTGAGTAGAAGATTTCTTCCCCAAAAATGTTATCTTCCCCAAAATGTTATCTCCAACATTCTAAAGAAGAATCCCTTGCCTGAATGTCACCATTGATGCCAAAGGCTGTTGAATTAGTGCCATAGCGTTACTTCAAGTAGCACGGAAAAAACAAGCAACTTACTATTTCTGTAATTTCTGTGTCAAGTCCATCGAGCTGGGATTTTAAAGGGGCGATTTCACTCTCAGTTACGCTACAAACGAAAAGAAGAACATTGATATCAATCGTATCACTCCAAAATTGAAATTGGTATCAACACTTCACAAGAATCACCTTTCCTCTCTTCTAAGAGCCACTTCATGTTCTTTGTTTTCTCTTCTCCACATCTCTAATTCCTTTTGCATGCTATCCATATCCTCCTGCAATATAACACATGAAAAGGGTGACACTGAAGCCTGACAATTGACCATATGGAAACCATGAGGGTGAAAGATCCAGTGCTCTGGCACTAGAATCACACTGGATTCGAATCTCGCTTTAGCCTGTTGCAGGATCTCAGATAGTCGAGAAAACGAAAAGAACTGCGTGTGAAAATCGAGTGGGAGCTTGGCGAAGCGAGGCCTCGCCTCGACCCAAGCCCCCACTCGCTTTTCACACGCAGTTCTTTTCGTTTTCTCCACTATCTGAGAGCCTGGAACAGGCTAATCTCGCTTCGAACACCGACTGCACCTATCTTCGATCGAGCCAAATTCGATTAGATGCTTGCTGTAAATAGGTGCCAACATCTCTAAATTCCAATTCGATCGGATGAAGAACCTCCCTGAAAACCACTTTTGGGTGAGTGGAGCTTCCTGAGTAAATATCACGGTCACCTCCTGGCCACGTTTCGTAAGGGGCAAATAATACCCCAAAACATCGTTTTTCCGACGAAGCCTTATTTCATGAAGTTAAATAAACTTTCCGAAACTTATCC
>OX421451.1:8041089-8048589 GCA_949126865.1 Montipora capitata
ACAAAAAAGAAGTGCCCTTTGCTTGATTCCAAAAATTATAAATTATTTCCTTCTCCTGTTATCCCTAAATCGCACTCTTTGAACGAATCAATATTTATTGCTGTTGGCTTTTCTCAATCCCTTCTCTTTAATTGTCTATTGTCTAAACTGCGGTGGTTATACTGTACTCGAAAAGGACCAAAATGCAAATTTCACTCCCTCAACATGGCCGCTGTTTCTTTCTTTCACTCCTCCAACATACCCTGTGTTCTTTTATTATTTTTCTTATGATAATTTATTGAATGTATTTCCATAGTTTATTACGATAACATTGTGCTGTCCAGATGCTAGGAGACCAGTCCCCTCAGTAGGGTAATTTATGTACCTGTCGGGGTCTTGCCTCTTGGGATCCACTTCCTTCAAGTTCCTTTTTAGTTTCGAGAATCTTTCTGACAAGACCGCCTACGTGGAAAGATTAGGTTTAAAAAATCTTTAGCTGAGGTCAATTCCAAGAGGAGGGCTTGAAATGCTAATAACATCATAAATAACATTTGCATGTGAAAATTGCTTGATTTTCATGGGCAAAAAAAGCAGTGAGTAAACAAACAAAGGGAATCTCAGAGAGCTAAATCACACATGACCTCTAATGTCTGACATAAGGTACACGAAAGAGATGGGAGCCAAAACAATGGCAGGAATCTTGATCAAAGATTCATGTCCCCTGCTTCAGTATCAGCATGAAAAGATTAATGGCACATCAGTGTTCAATCAAATCCACGAACCCTCAGCTCTGCTTCGTGATACAACACTGCAACTCTTATTGTAAACTATAAATACTGATGGCCTGCCCATATTGTTCTTTGACTTCAAGGAGCCATGACTTCTCAGCGGCCCTTAAAGTTTGAGACGAATTAATTTAACATAAAACTCCACATACCATGTTCACCATCATCCTCGGCTGCTTCTGATGGTGCCTTAATGGAAGTCATAAAAAAAAGTACAGCATTAATGACAGATACAAGTATAATAGTGTGGGAAACTTAAGAGTCTGGTAGAGCATGAGCCAAGCCATAATGCCCTCATGCTGACACTTCAACTGAACATCAAACATTTTCACAAAAGGTCTCTTGTCCTAATTTCATTTTATTAAAGTTTTGATTTACACTGTAATACAGACAAGAGCATGACTGCAGTTGAAGGCAACCCAAAGCCAGCTTCTATATAATTAAGGTGAAAGGACTTGATCCCAGTAATACTCAGTCTGGTACTCATTTTACTGGTCAATGCAAATGGATTGAAAGCTGAGTGATCCAAAATGCCGTGAAATCTCATCCGAAATGTCCATTCACGCTGGAACACGTGTTATGCAGGATGCTGTCGTCAATACCAAACTCCTTCAACAAAATCCTTTTTGAAGATGCCTGCAACATGGTAATGACTATGTTCTGGATGTAGTTTTTGGTTGAATTAATAATTTATCACTTGCAAAACGGTTATAGCCAAGACATCATTAAATAACAAATTTATGCAAATTTACTTTCAACAGGGGTGTACTGCTCTTTCTGGAAATATTACCACTTTTGTTAGTGAAAAGGAGGTGGTCGAGAGTGATGGTTTAAAAAGTTATTACTTGCAGGGACTGTCATAATAGGGCCTGTTGTGCCCTAGGACCATGGTTTGGATCCAGCCCTTCAGGAGTATACAGCAGACTGAACAGCAAGAATTCACATAACAATAATAATAATAATAATAATAATAATAATAATAATAATAATAATAATAATAATAATAATAATAATAATAATAATAATAGCAACTTTATTCAGTTAATTCAATAAAAGGTAAGGATACCAGAGGTTATCCCTATCGAGGGAATCTGCCCCCAGCCCGATGTAATTGGCTGAGAGTTGATTTTGATGAGGGAGGAAAACCCTAGCACCGGAGAAAAACCCTAAGGGTCAGATTGAAATCAACTGAAACTCAACCCACATACGACCTGAGGCCAGGGTTGAACCCTGAGGTCACAGAGGTGCCATAGATGGTGCGACGCTAAACCAACTGGCTCTCTTTTGAAGGGGTTCTTAGTTTGGGGCAAATTATGGAATGCATGGAGGTTGGGGGGGGGGGGGGGGGGTGAGTTGTAGCACATTCAGCTCACCACATTTAAGTCATTTTGAATTGCATTTGTGTCCTCCACCACAAAAGTGTCGTCTTCATCATCCTGGTCTTTTCCGTCATCTACAATAACACTGGCAACTTGTTTCCCTGAGCCAATCCTAGAGGAAAGTGGAGAATAATACATGTACCAGTACTGTACTTCAAGTTGAAAAAGGGTCATTTTGCATAACAAGCAGCAGCAGGGCTGACAGTTGGCAGTTTTTAAAAGAAATGACCATATAGCTATAGCTGCAACAAAAACGTCACGTAAGAATTATTACTTTGCAATGTCTTAAAGGGGCTATATGTCACGTTATTGTAGGGTGTTAGGAGAAATCTTCATTTAATCACAAGTTTCAAACTCGAAAATGGTAATGTGGAATTCGTTTAATGATAAAATTATTGTTACATTGTATATCACAAACAAGATGATTCTGAGCAAAAACGGCCTTTATCCAGGCGATTTGCCATACACTTGAAAAATGTTGCCTGGTTGGGCCGAAAATTTTCAAGACAATGCAAATGCAACCCTTTTCAATGTTGTCCATTTGTGTCCATCCATGGTTCTCTTTCCATTTGTTGTATTTCTTTTACCCTGTTTAACAGTTTGAAGTGGTTATTGTAATGTTTCATTCTACATTTTGGGTGTCATGAAATTACATAATTTTGCGTAGCATTGCCCCTTGCTATTATTCCATCTTATACAAGTCATACAATGTGGGTGGAGATTCCTATGACTGAATTGGTAGCAGTTTGTAAAGAATGAAAACAAATGATTCACTGTTGTGTGCTCACGTTCTTTGAATCTTTTGTACTTCCCAGGACATTTGACTGACCAATAATATGCGTTCTTAGTTTTCTATGAACCACATTCTCAGATACATGTAATTTAGTTTTGGAGCCTCAAAATTTATATTTTCACACTCCTTGTCCAACACAACGTTAACCCTGATCAGAAAAAGGAAGTAAAAATATAATAATTTTAGTAGTGATGATCTCTTTCCTGTGACAAGTCTGCACCCCAAGGTAGAAAAAACAGTACTGTTTTTTGTTTTGGTTGGCTACTTTCTTAAAATGATTTTGCCACTGTTGCCATCAATATTCTGTTAAATCAAAAGGTAGCATCACTTTGTGGGCTGATTCTATAATATTTTACTGTTTTTAAATTCATCGAGGCCCAAGTTTTTATGTGAACTGAAATCTGCATTCACTCCAAAATTAAAGTTCTTGCACCTTTTGTGCTGTGTTTAGAAAACAAGCCTCCAAGGTAATTAACATTTAAATACTGACAAGTGAGTTCACAAGATTGTAGCTATTCAGGTGATAAGGTCTATTATAGTAATGCAGTTGTTTTGTCAATGCATACCTGGTGATCTGTTCATCAATTTCTTCTTGTTGTTTTTTTATCTTAGGTGGAGCTGGTCTGGCACTGCTTGGCCTCGGTAAACTTCGACTGATATTGAATAAAAAAAGTAAAAAATATGAACTATCAAGAAGTTCACCAACCTACAATCCTGGACAAAACTGGTTAAGAAAACCGTACAAAAACCGACAAAAAGCACTTGTTCACTATTTCTCCCTTGTGAATTCCACAGCAGTTAGTTCTCCTCCCCCTCCCCTATCCAATGTTTATTAGGAAAGTGTTGATTTCCAGGAAACTTTTTGCAAACCCAGAAAACAACATTGAGATGGGGGAGGGGGGCATATTGTTTGCTTACAACTGTAAGAGTAGCGATGTTATATGGGAGTGAGACATGGTGTCTGAGGGAAAATGAGATAGCAATTTTGAGAAGGACTGAGAGAGCAATGTGTGGTGCAAAACTGATGGAGAAAAAGAGGACAGAGGACCTGATGGAGATGTTGGGATTGAAGGAAACAGTGGTTCAGATGGCAAAGGCAAATGGAGTGAGATGGTATGGGCATGTGTTGAGGAGGGATGATGGGCATGTTCTGAGAAAAGCGTTGGAGTTCGAAGTGAAGGGCAAGAGGAAGCGAGGACGACCAAAGAAGACGTGGTGGACGAAGTGGAGAAGGAGAGCAAGAGCATTGGTTTGGAGAACAAGGACGCCATGAATCCAGCGAGATGGAGAGTGGGAGTTAGAAAGATTGCTGACAGAGTGGGGTAAATCTGGCCACCCCTGTTTACGTGGATAAACCTGGATTACAATTGGATTGATGAAATAGCCAACAAGGCGTGTAGTGCAGAGTTGTCTATGTTCCATGCCTTAACGCAGTCCTTGGGTTTTTCCTAGCGTCACATCGATTGGTTACGATAAACTACTGTGAAAATGAAAACCTCAAACACTAGAAATATTTATGAATTCAAAAAAAAGAAAGAAACATTTATGAAATGTTATTGTTTCAAGTAAAAAGCCAAGCACGAGCGAGAAAACTACACTGCAAACACTAAGGGTAAACAGTTTATGGTTTCACGTCACTTCTGATTAGTTGCTGCACAATGGGAAACATCAAAATCATTAATCAAAGTGTTCATGATTTTCAGGTGCCAAATGATTACAGTTTACAGTAAGAATAATGATAAATCAATCTAAAAACAAACTGTCTTCCACCTTTAAGTACTAACTAAAGGCACTCACACCAAAATATGACTTTTGCAAACCTTTTTATAACTTGAGGGGGAAGTTCTTCGTCATGTAACACTCCATTCATTTCCTCCGTTGGCTTTGCTTGTTCAGTCACTGAAGGACCTGAGTATAAATTCAAGCAAAATGCAGTAATAGCAAAGAAGTGTATCAGCGAATACGCTTGTGTTGTAATCAAATGGTGATGCGTGAAATTAGGGAATAATTTACACGCGTTTTGTCCAAATTCAAATAATTTCCCGAGCAGGGTTCTCCTTATCAGGCGGTAACCGGTAAAATTTACCGCTTGTGAAGAGCACTTATTACCGCCTGCAAACGCTCAGAAGTCGCTTATCCTTTGCAGAACGTCTAACATTAACCAAATGCTTTACCGGTTTGAAAAGGTCCCTTACTTGTTGTGCTGAAAACTAGGGAGAACCCTGCCCGAGCATTTAGGCGAGGGAAATTATTTGATTTTGGACAAAATGCAAGTGAAATTATTCCCTAATTTCACGGGTATACCATTTGATTAGCTATTAATGACATGGTTGACAAATTACTCCTTAATTTTCAAACCTGGATGCCATTTTAGCACTATATGAAAAGTTGCCATGGCAACAATGTAATTTCACATGTGAAATTATAAATTAACGCTGAAATTTCGCCCCAAAATTAAGGAGTAATTTGTAACCCATGTTATTAAATAAATAACTTCATACTTGGGAACTGAAGAAACATTGTTCTCTTTTATCACTGATTCTTGATGCCTAGTCAATATCAAAGAAACTGCTTATCAAGATTTTACAATAACAATACCAGTACATTGCAATGTTATTAAAAACTGTCTAATGTTTAGTACTAACCGTCACCTCCTCCTTCTTGAAATTCTAAAGGTGGAAAGAAAAACAGAAATATGTCACTTTGAAAAACATTCAAATACAAGTCCTGTGCAATCTTAAAGAGAGTACTAACCAGTGAAAAGGTGCATAAAAGAAAAGAAAATCAACAGCCAAGATCAGACTTATTGCATGCATGTACATTGTAAAACATGCCAATAATTTGTTTTTGGTAATAATTTATACTGAAAACAAATACAGAAAAGTGACTGAACCCCTTGATTCTCTAGCTGTTTTAGCTGAGGGCACACTGGCATCTTCTCCTTTAGGTCAGCTTACATAATAGAATTTGTCTGTCTGACTGGTTGGTCCACAAATTACGGTCGGATACAAAATTGTAAAGGTATTTTTGTAAATGCTTGTCTTTTGTTAACTTGTCGACCTAAAACCCGTTAGATTATAAAGACCTGCATCAGTGCCGTAAACAAGCATATAACATGCTTGGACATAACATTTTCTATGTCCGGGCCCTAGATCAGCCAATAGGATACTGTGTCAAATTTAATGTGCAACAAACAATTTTACAAAGAGTCATAAATTTCTGTGTGCAGTGGCTTGTGTATGTACGTTATAGGACAGGGAGGCTGTAGGTGACCTTGTAAATAAAACAGACCTATTTTGTAATTAACAATTATAATTATTATTGAATAGTGCTTTTATTAATGGAGACATTGACTCCCAGGGGTTCCCCATTGACGAGTAAAATCGTCTGGCGTTAGACAGAGTAAAATACTAAGTCTGGCCGGTTTCGGCAGGTTTGGATGTCGATGGGTTAACAAGCCAGGAAAACTAAATATCCACCACTTTTATCAACACCGAGGAGAATAATAATATTGTTTTACTATAATATGCCTCACAAGTGGGAAAAAAAAGACCAAAAACTTTCCTATTATAAATGATAATGAAAACCACTTTCTCTTCTGCTGTGCAGAGATAAAAATAATTTTCTAATCACCTCTCTGTCAACCCATCAGAATAAGCCAAACTTAAACTCACTTGCATGGTCTAATATAAAAATTCCATCATTCCAATGAAACTAAATATAGATTACACCTGTGGTCTAATCCATCAAGCAGGTTAAATTGTCTGGCGCTAGACCCAGTAGATCTCGGGAGGGAATTAGGTTAATTGAAACAAGGTTACAACCCCAGCCTCACTTTAATTTCAAGGCAAGGTAACAGCATACAACTGTTAAAAGCTATCCACGCCCAAAGACAGTCAGGCTGAAAGAACAGACAGACAAATCCCAGCATATAAACTTAGCCTTTGCTAGCTACACGTAAGTGCTTTCCCACACAAGCGTACCCTCTCCCTCCCCGGAAGGTCTGCGTCTCTGACCTTTGGCAGAGGAGGGTCTTGGAATGCGATTCACAGGTATTTCTCCATTCTGAAAGAGGAAACGTACGTCATTACATAAAGGTTTTTTTTACAGATTCTAAAATCACATAATTGGAATGCCTCACTAACCTCACTTTGCAGCCAAAATTCTTTTCAATTTTATAACAAAATAAATTTATGAAAAAATTTACAAGTCAAGCAACATTTTTGCTTTCAGTAAATGAAAAGTCCAGTAAATTTTGAGAATTGCACTGCCAAATGTGAATGCACTGTAGAAGATACTATCATCTAGAAAGGCCAAAATTTGTTTTCTGAAGCAAAAATAACATCTGAATATATATATGAGAAAGATATATAAGAAATGACGAGGTTTAGGCTTATTCAAATTAACTAAATTGTGATAAATACTACTTTTATTTTAGATGACATCAGCAGTTTCAAGTGTCGTTTTCAAGTTCAATTTAACTCAGGTAGAACTAACATGATTTTATAACTGTACAGAAAAAAGCTGAGCTACAACTTTACAAGTACTACAGTGTATGAATTCC
>OX421451.1:8056089-8096089 GCA_949126865.1 Montipora capitata
TCCTTAAAGTATCAATAAATCTTGTATTTGGAGTTTAACCCTTTCACTCCCAAGAGTGCCACTTATAGATTTTACTCTGTCTAACACCAGACGATTTTATTCGTCAATGGGGAACCCCACGGGGGTGAAAGGGTTAACAACAGCTAGATTCACTCAAAAACTATGTCCCCATTAACCCTTTCACTCCCAAGAGTGCCACTCATAGATTTTACTCTGTCTAACGCCAGACGATTTTACTCGTCAATGGGGAACCCCACGGGGGTGAAAGGGTTAACTGTCAATTACCAAACACTGATATGAGAGTTCAACAGAAAGGCAGTCTTTACTTTGTGAACATCTCTTCCCCATTATTTGCAGCCATTTCTTTTCAACCTTCAAACTCTAACTCCCGATAACAGAAACAATGGACAGGTGCTTGTATTAATTATAGTTAAACACACCTTAATGAAATAACACAGTAAAGCCTAATATTTAAAGTTCAATAATTTGTATATATTTGTGTATATGTTGCAGGTCATTTTGTTCCCCAGGTTAATTTGTTTCCAAACCAGGTCAATTTATTTCAACCTAGGTCAACTTGTTTCAAGCTATAATACCAGACATATTGAGTTGGAACACTTTATAGCAAATGGTCTAGAATCATTGTGTTACAAGATCCGCTTAGCTTATACCACATTCCCCTATCCCCAATTCAATGTTGTGTGAGAATTTTTTGGGTGACTGCTAGTAGTTGTGAAAATTAACATTGGAGGAGGGGCAAAACCGGGGTGGGTGTTCCAACAAATGTGACGAGTATTGTAGGTTCAAACAAATTGACCTGAAGGTACAATTTGACTTGCAGCATATACTTAGTAAAGAAAGTGACGTGGAAAATCTAATTTGAGTTTGAGTCATATTCAATCCAAATTGATACCAACCTTATTCAAAATTGCTGTTCCCATCGCTTGCAAGAACTCATTTGTCTTTTCAGGTTCATGACCTGCAACAACTTTGGATGGACGTACAGAGAGCTGTCCATTTATCATGCCTGTGATCAGAGAAATTTTGGGGTAAGAAGTAATCCCACTTTTGCAGATACATGTACAGCTATATAGGGGATCAAGTCTCACATCATTTGGTAGTTTTCCACGAGAGGGTAATTTAAGTAAAACTGTTTCAAAAAAAAAAGTAAATTTAAGAGCTATGAATGACAAAAGACAAGGTTGACTTCATGTTTAAAGTCTGGTGAAACACTATTTATGACATTCCTTCAAGAGCTACTTGACATCTTCACTTATCTTAATGCTGCAAACACGAAATTGTTTGGAAGGTGGGATGGAGAATACATGTATATGTGTGTTGTAGAGTGAGATTTTCATGCTGTTGGTTCTGAAATGCTATCATAACAGAATTGTATCAACTGCCACAATATTATTAAAATATACCACAGAGACGCTTGAAAAAGTTACAGTAAGAAGGGAAATCAAAATTAGATACATGGACACATTTGCAATTGAACAAGATGTTTTCTCAAACAGAAAAAATATACGTCAAATGTTCTATCTTAATGCTAAATTCACCGAATGAGAAAGAAACCGGTTCACAACACTTTAATTAAATTGCGTTAAATAAATTTGCAGATTTATACGAGATCTCGACGAGGCGACAGTTGTGTGTCCAGATTTTGTCCTTTAAACCACCGTAAACCTGGGAATACAGATTTTCATAATTGCTACACAGTAGAATTCCCTTTTTTAGCCTTGATAATTAATATTTCAAAGGTTTTAACCACAAAAAAGGTTTTGAACGAAGAAACCCTCCAGGCGAGTGTTACTATTGTAACTAAGCAACACACAACAGGATCCATATTTTCTTCCTTACCTACAACATCAATCGCTTTCTGAAGAAAGCTGATCTTAGCTTCTTTTTCCTACGAGAGAGTGAAACACTTGTTTGAATATTGTGAGATTTAATCTTACTCACAAAGTATAGAGTAATAAGTAAAAATAAAAATCATCCGGAAAGTTTGAAAACGTTTCGCTTCAACGAAGCACATTATTACCTTGACATTGGCCGAGTTCATTTCATCGGCTGTGTACAAGCCTTTGAGAAATCCAGTATTTTTGACGACCTGAAATTTTGCGCATTAGCAAAAGTATAAAGAAAATGTTCACTTCAGGGAAACATAATACTAATCAAAAGCAGCATAGGGCACCTCAGTGATGATGTCATGAAGAAATCGGAATGGAGGCTTGCTCAGCAGTTTCTCCGTTAGGGGAGGTTTCTTTATAACCTTTCCTAGCGTATCTTGTGTTTTCTTCACTATTTTGGGATCCATGAACTACTGCGTTTTGGTACGACGTTAACAAAATGATCCCTATTTGCACGAAATCGAATGAAGCCGTAAATTACTTTCCAGCTGCATTAGCGGCCATATTATGGGAATGTAACACACATCCCAGAATGCATATCGGTTATTTCGGGATATTCGCGGGAAAAATCCCGATTAGTAATTTTTGCCTTCGAACTGCAAGAATGACTTTTTCTCCGTTGAGATGATCAGTTTGAAGTAATCTTCCCTTTCTTTAAGTTTGTTTTTATATAAGCATGTTCATTTTATAGTGTATTTAATCCAAAATACAGAAATGGAGTTGTTTTTTTTTATGCTAAGAAGTGTGTTGTTGTCATTAAACTGTTGTCATTCCGTCAGAATTTAGGAAAGAGACTTTATTTATAACAGCGTAAAAGATTATCCATGCAGTTACATAGACAAGAGCTCATCATGGCCAAAAATTTTTTGGAGCGTTACCCCACCCCACTCAGTGACCTGCCTCCCTTCGCGTTACTTTGTAACCTCTCCTTCCTTCTTTCGAATAACCGAGCTAAGGGAAAATGGCGGTGCTTTTTTTGACGTGAAAGCCAAAACTAGCGGTCGAATTTGCACCCATCGCAGCCCCCAAGCTTTCGTTTTTAAAAGATATTGAAATGCTTGGAGCGTAGTTGTAAAATTCGTGTCGTTCTGTCAATCTAGACCATGGATTTTTCAGAAATACACGAAGGTAAGTTTTGAAATCAACGAAGCTTTGCACTCCCTCGTGGTCCGTCGACAGTGGGACAGTTTTATAAGATTCTTATGAACCACCTTTTTGTTTTTTAAATGGAATTGAATGATTTTACGACGCCAATAGAAACAGTTTAGTTTTAGGATAATTTTACGATGCGGTTCTCTAAATAATTTGCATCTTGACGATTGGTTATTCTGTAGCGAGCGTGGAATCGCCGTGCATGAGAAAGAGACTTAAAAGATGTTCAAATATATCGAAACTTCTTAAGTTGAATTGATTTAATTTGCCCAGATGGATTGTTTTGATAACTGCTCCCGCCTACAGCAGTTTCCAAGGTGTTACTCACATCTCAGGCTTACAAGAGAATGAAAAATTTTTAAGTCCTAAGAAAAGTATGGAAATGTTATTCAAGGCAAGGAATGGTTCAAATTTTGGAAATCAATGTGCTGGTATATTTAGTTGACAATATGGGTTGGTTATGGTTTTTCATTCTTTGTGTGCTGTGGGTACAGGGTTCGGCCACCAAAATGAGAGAATTATTGAATTTCCAGAATTGTCCCACAGCAGAGGAGCACTGAAGGAATTGAACCGTACATAATAACTTAAGCACAGAATCAACGGCAGAACAATCTCAAACATCTTTATCAGCCGGTTTCCTATTTGGAGTAACAATGTACGGTACATGTACAGTGTCATAGAAGAATGGCAATCATTATTTACATGCGGACCATTAAAAAAACTTCCTCCCCGGCAGTCAAAGAATATTGCAAAAACTTCTGTTACTGCTTATTTGTGCTTGCAATGTTGCAGCTTTTATGTGTAGTGATTCAACTTTGCATGGATGGTTCATGTAGTTATTTGCATCGAAACTTATTTTACGTTTTGTTTCAAAAATAGATGAACTAGGAAGTCTTGGAGTAGATTTTGGTAAGTGTTGTTATAATTAATAGTAATCTTTGATTGTCATTCATAATTACACAGAAGTTAGTATCATTGTACTTTAGAACAGGTACATATATGTGTGACCCTGGATGGGTTTCCTGAGGTAATCTGAGGTTTCCTTAGGTAATCTGAAAAAGAGGGTTACGTTGATAATACTCAGATCAATCTTTATTCATAGGAAGTTTAAATTATTAAATCATGGTTGAAAGAAAGTCAAATTACATGTAACCTGTCACTTATGATCAGATGAACATTGGATGTTTTTCAGGTTCGTTTTTACCGATGGATAGAGTACCAGGCAAAAGTAAGTTGATAGTCCAAATTGGAATCTGAACAAGGATTGATTATTAAGAATAGTGCCAAATGATCAGAAGTCTTGTTTCAAAAGAGAGTTAATCCTTTTCTACATACTGTAATGTGACTCTCTGGATTCACAGAGCTGAAGGATTTATGATCATTCGTACATGTTTGGATTTATGGAAAAGTATACCATGCACGTATTTAGGAGAGGAACTTCTGCACTGTTTTTGTAAACCTTAAATCCTGCAGTACATTCAGTTAATCAGACAAATCAAGGAAAGATAGTTAATTTTTCAAAATACTGAACAAGACATCGTAAAGGCTCACTATCATTCCTTCAAGTTCTGATTATCATCTCCCTTCAAGATTAATTTTCATTTAATTTCTCCTTAGGGAAATACCCAAATTATTTCCTTATTCCCCTTGAAAGCAAGGTTAAAAAATTATACTGATATTCCATACACGAAAGGGACTTTCAAGTTATTTTTGCCTGGTACTGAATGTCTCTTGCTATGATTATTGGCATGGTTTACACCAGTTCCCGGATCTGAAACAAAGGAATAATTTTCTATGAGGTATCCACTATATATGATGGTTGGAGGGTTCCGTTGTTGTCTTTACGAGAATGGCGAAGTCTGTAATGAAATATACTATACATGTACCTACGGTAGTATTTCAGATACAAGGCGGACGCAGTCATAAGATGCACCTTTAACTTTCAAACTTGACGGCATTTATGTCACAAACTGAAAATCTCATCAAAATACTGGGTTATAAGACGCATCTCAAATAGAGGAATATGGTACAACTCATTGCTAGTTATGCTCTCAAATGAAGAGTATACATGTACAATGTAGTTTAAGTTAAGAACAATGGCAGAAGGAAATTCAACTAGAAGTTAGAGAAAACCTTCAATCCTGCTGTTATTAGAACTTTCTTGAGGGTCTTTTTGTTGTACAATGTACAATGCTAAGAATTGAAGGCCATTATTATGAACATTGGTGTGAGGCCACCATTTTGGGATCACAGTAAGGGAAAGACTGGGACGAGTTAAACATACAAGATGGTGGCAAAGGTTGGAAGAACCATCCCTGCAAGAAGATACTCGGCTATACGACGCACCTTGAGTTTAGATCACATTTGGGGTCAACAAGCAATTTCTTTGAGAGAAAAATGCTGTGCCTTATAACCAAGAAACTACAATAAATTATTATTTCTCTGTTCTAGGTTTACAAGAATTCTTTGTGGTGATTGATTAATGGTGATAAAATTACTCGTAACCTGAAGATTTGCATTGTATATTACATTCTCTTGTCAGAGATTGAAAATCTTGACTTGAAGTACATGTACATATATTACTTTATTTGCGCAGCCTGTGGGAACCTGTTGTGTTAAGGCCGGTGATACGATTTGCAGAGATGTATCCAGGTTTTCAAATTTGGGGGTCCTCTAGACCCCTTTTTGAAAAATTTGGGGGTCCATTGCAAATTTTTGGGGGTCTAGCTAATTAATATTCAAGAATTAATAATCGATCTATTGCCTCTTAATTGCTGCTGCAGTACCCTTTCAGATTTCTAAATTGCACAAAAATAGTCTTATCCCTCCCCACAAATATGTACTTAAAATGATCACTTTCTTTGAAACTGTTATGCCCGTTGATTCATCAATCAAAATGTATCGGCTTTCAAAGCTCCATCGATCACATCTGAAAACGTCTCGAGGAAACCGTATGCTGTTGGATGTTAATAGACCTTTTCGGCTTGTACATTTTGTTTTCCCAATACAGATCATGTGATAATACTCAGGAGGCTTGGTCCTTTGTTTTGTTCATTAAAAAGAGGCATATTCATGCTTGCATACCCTCATTTTAATGAACAAAACAAAAGACCAAACCTCCTGAGTATTATCACATGATCTGTATTGGGAAAACAAAATGTACAAGCCGAAAAGGTCTATTATCAAGCAATTGAATACATTCAAGTTTCATGTTCAACACGTTAATTTTAACACTAACTCCCAAAAAGTTCCATCATTTGCATAACAGACAAGTTACGTGCGAAACAACAACCGAGACAATGACACGTGCGCGCCCGGAATTAATATCAACAGAGTCGCACAAGACACAAATTTAACATACTTCGCCAGTGGATTCTCTGTCATTTCGCTCACGATAAAGCGAACAAATTCTTGAGATTCGCTTGGAAAGCATGCAACAAACTGAATTTCGACTGAAAAGTTTTATTATCACTGGTGGCAGATGGAAAGTATCGCCGATTGTCTCGCCGAAAAAACAGCTCAGATCATGTCACGCAACACGTGGTAATCCTCAAGCTGGACATAATGGTTGACAAAATGAAATCATTCGACAAAAAAATCTGAAAATAACAGCTTACCTTGAAATTTAAGGAACTCGATCAAGTCTCTGTTGTGAGAAATGGGAATGTTCAATTTCCTTGTGAAATACGCCGTTCGCATGTTTTTCCTGGCGTTCCTAATTTGCATAAACATTCGATTTTTTTTTCTGCGTCCAATTGGACCCTTTGTGCCATATTCTATGCGTCCAAAAGGAAAACGAGTGTGTCCCTGGACGCAATGACGCACTCTGGATACATCTCTGGATTTGTCGGAGCCCAAATCTTGCATGTATTTTGATGAAGAACCGATTCATGGAAATGAAAATCAGTCCAATCCAAAAAACCTGTTGTAATGCAACAGATTTTTTGAAGTCGGGTTGAAACTCCAAGAAAAACCGCCATGTCAATCAAAGGGTATGCAAGTGGGTAATGCGCATACATTGTATTAAAAGTAAAGCGTTCAGATACTAAAAGAACAACACGAAGATTTTTTGAGGAAAAATTACTTGATAGAGTTGGGAGGGAGGGGGGCTAATATGGGGCTGGGAATGGAGGTTACTGGTAATGCATAAAAAAGCAAACGATGCATCAGATACAGTACATGTACTTGCTGAAAGAGTATTGTCAAAGTGTGTTAGTAAATTAGGTATTTTCTTTTCAATGGTATTATTTTAATTACAATGGTGTTTCTTCATGTAAACAGAGAAAGAATAAAGGAATGTGAAAATAGGTCCTTATGTTGGTGGATTCTTGTTTGCCCATTAACAGGTTTCACCACAAACATTGTGGGGTCTTGGAACATCGTTACAGTGCTTTTCGCAAAACTTTGGACAGGTGGTTTGCGGAGTTCGTTGGAAATTCCCAAAGTTCATTTTGAACGTGGGCATTTCATTACGTAACTGTCAATCAAATGGCAAACTTTGAAACCAACTTGGGAATTTAGTGCCATACTTTGTGGGGATGTGGCAAAGTTGAGATTAGGAATTTTGATTGGTTAGTCCCACTGTAGTCCTCACCACCAAAGACTCATCAAAAAAATATATTGTCCATCAGTAGCTGCGCAAGCTGCTAAATACAGAATGTGTTTTAATTACCGTTTATTTTCATTTTCAAGAGTCGATAATTCCTTCAGAATGAGGCTGATCAACGCATGCAACGTCTATGTGTCATTTTCAGGCAAACAAACTTCATCCTCTACCAGTTCTTTTTGGATTTTACTGCTGTAAATTCTGGGCTTTGTGGTTTTACAAAACTCAATATAACAGTCATGTATCCGCATCATCAGTTCGTGCTGACCAAGTTTTGTTTTTTCCTTTGTTGGCTTCAATATTTCCTCTACGAATGAAATCATCAACAATGTTGGTAATGGTTTGTTTTGAAAGTCTCAGTTCCTGTCCTATTTGAGATGGTCCTTTCCATTCCAACCAGGTTTCAATAATTTTCTGCCAAACAAAACTTGGAATTGCCTTTCCTTGCATGGTGAAGGCACTCATTTCAAAACAACAGCAGAGAGCAATGGGGAAATTACTTTGCCACATTCCCACAAACTTCAGCACAAAATTCCCAAGTTCATTTCAAAGTTTGATGTTTAATTGACAGTTGTGTAATGAGATTCTCAAGTTCAAAGCGAACTGTGGGAATTTAAAATGAACTTTGCAAAACACCTGTCGAAGTTTTGTCGAACGCACTGTAATATTTTTGCTAAGAGTGTACACTAACCGTGCAAGGACAGTACACTTTGTTTAATGTCCTCACCACATCTCTCTCTCTTCATGTATGTGTGGGATTGCAAGTATTATGTATTAAGGAGCTTGCGTAATTTTGATAAATGTCACAGACTGTTCCATTAAGTTAAAGGTTCAGCCATATATTCGCAACACTAGAGTGCTGTTGTACTGAAGGGGGCACTGACATTTATTGAATGTATTTCTAGACTAAACTGATGTTAAAGTTAGCTTGGAGATCATTAAATGCAATAAAAATTATTATTCTGGACATATCTGCACCCTTTTTTCTACCTTTCCCTATCATGGCTTATCCATACAGATTCAAGTTAAAGTTCACATTTAGTAATACAACTTTATTGTCCTACAGAACACGGAATGCGGGGTCCTGCACCACCTTTCAGACATCATGGTCCACATCCGTTTCCTCCGTTTGGTCCCGGAGGTCCACATGGACCTCGCATGCCACCAGGTGGACACATGCCCAGACACCCTGGTCCTATGATGATGGGGCCCCCAGGACCTCATCCACGTGGACCCCCCGGGCCCATGATGCGTGGTCACATGCCTGGACCTCATGGTCCACCGGGTCCAATGGGAATGCCACCAGGACACATGCGACCTAGGATGCCAATAGGAGAGCCAGATGGCCCTCACATGTGGGGTGATAGAAACAGGGGAAGGAGACCTGGGAAGCAGCTCCCTCAGCGGCAACAGAGCAAGGAAAGTCCTAAGGAGTCCAAACCCTCAAAAGTGGAAACTACGAATGTGAAGTGAGCAACTATTATTGTTCTCATATTCTTTTGCAACTACTACAATGTGACAAGACAGTTTCATGATATTCAAACTCTCCTCGAACATTTTAAGCAGCAACAGTGACAGTTAATGGATATTAAAGGACAGAACATACACACTGGCTGGCTACCTCTCATTCTTGAAATTCTCTTGTGGAAGAGGGCATGCCAGACTTACTGTGAAAAATGTAATAAACTGCACAACAAGCAGTCTGTTTAAGGCTCCAGAGTTTTGTGAAAAAGTCACAAAAAACCTCTTTGATGGATGGCTGACAAAATACATGTATGCAAAAGTTTGTATTTTTGTATCAAAACACATGTAGACGACTTGAATGGCTAAATCACTGTTTCCGTCAGGGAATAATAGAACGAATGCATAAACGGAGGCCAAAAATGTATTCTTTTGTCTATGTGCTAATTAGACTCACTAGCCTCGTTCTCAAGCAACATTTCTTTTGTATTTTGTACATGCAAACAAGGCAAGTGAGTCTAATTAGCACGTAAACAAAAGAATAATTTTTTGGCTGCAATTTATACATTTGGTCCATTATGAGCCAGACTGCATGTATGTTGTGTTTGATGCTTGTGTTTATTATTATTTTAGTGAATGAGTGAAGTGGAAAATAGGTATAATTCAAAAAATGTAGCTCAAAAACTATGTTCTTTGACTTCATCGAAGGGAAGCTGCAAGATCTCGTTAAGAATTAGCCCTTTTTTTTGTTTTGATAGACAAGAGGTCTCGAAAAAGAGCGAAGTAGAAACACCAGGACCAGCTGCAAAGAAGGTACGTACAGCATGCAGAGTAGTTACAGTAACGCACCGACTCCTGAACGGCACCCATTTGACGAGCAAAATCAGCTGGCGTTAGACAGTGTAAAATCTAAAATCCCCCCCCCTATTAAGTGCCACTCCTAGGGTGAATGGGTTAACAGGAACATAGTGGATGTAGAGGTTGTTAAATAAATTTGTACATGTACTGGTTCTTAGAAATAGATATACAGTGTCCTTGCCACTTTAAAAAAGAGTAATAGCTGCATGGCCTGGACATTGTTTACTCTTGGTTAATAATAGAAACTAAATGTTGCAAGATAGGCTAACAAGAAAAACTGATTACTTTTCAGCCAAGAAAATCAGAAGATGACTTGGAAGATGTTGATGAAGAAAAGCTGTTGAAAAGTGATGACGAGGAAGGGTAAGTTTTGTACTAAGGCCTTCAGTGATGCAAAATGCTTTGATTATCATGTTGAATCTTATCCAGTTTAAACACATTGACTCCTGGGGGTTCTGCATTGACGAGTAAAAATTGCGTGGCGTTAGGCAGAGTAAAATACTAAGTCAGGCTGCTTTAGATTTCAAAGGGTTAACCCATTGACTCGAATGACATCAGACAGAGTAAAATGGGTTAAATTGAAGGGCTCGGTATGGTAAAGGTAAATTTAAGCATCTCCCTCAAATTTCTTGTTTTTGCAAATCTTGAATTGGGGGGCTGTGAAGTGTATTTTCCAGAAAAAAAATCTGAGAACTTAATTTTAAAACAACTAAAATTGCTTTCCTTTGCTTCCAGCCATAATCTGCTTGGCAAAATGTTTGATGTATTATGTCAATCACACTTGAAAGGATCGGGCATCAATTGACAGCCTTCATGTGCAATATGCTACCTTAGTATGTGCCCAAATGCTGATTGGCTCAGCATAATTGGCTTTCAAGTAGGGAGCGGAGTTATTCAGCAGACCATGAACTGCACATGAAATCTTTAAGCTCGATTTTCTAGGGATTTATTTTGATGCCAAAATTACAATTTCTCGCACCTCCTGTCCTGACGGGTTTTAAGATATCGCTTCCAAATTTTCAGTTCTAATAGATGATTGTACAACCTCAAATACTGTGAGCAATTTTTTGTTTGTCTTCGGAGACTGAATTTATGGCATTTTTTCTGCCCAAATTAATTATGAGATGAGAGTTTTGACTTAGGATGCTTTCCATTTGACAGAACTGACTGGCCAGATAAGGCATTTGGCAGCACTAACTCTACAACGCCTTCAAATTAACATGCTTCAAAGATGATATATTTTCCTCTGGAAGAATACGAGGGATTTGCAAGCTGACTGGTCTGGTCGGCCGGCTCTGACAAAAGGAAAGCGCCCTTAGATGCGTGATATTTCCTGCAATAAGTAACATTTCAAAAATTCCTCATTGTATTGGAGTGCATTCATCTGTGGCAGGAGCTTTTGCAGCAGACTCGGTTGCTCTGAGTTTGAGGCCTCAAAACTAAAATGCAATATTACATGCACTAAATTCCGAAAAAACTAAAACTTCAAATATATTCAAAAACTTCAAAAATATTCAAATATTTCAATCTACATTGTATTAGCTCTAATAATTATGATTTATACAGTAGTTTTACCCTATACAGAAACAAAATAATTTTCCTTTACCGAGACCTTAAAGGCGACAGTTTTTGAGTGGAGCCCTCGTTGATGAGTAAAATTGTCTGGTGTTAGACCCAGGGGTCTATGGGTTTAAGGCACTAAATTGCACCTTATGTTGTCTCTGTCATATTTTAGAAGTTTTACATAGTTTTTCACAAAAACCATCACTAGTTATTTGTCTGCTTAAGTCATATTGCTCTTAATATAGGCTTAGAAGTTAACTTGGGCTTGATTTGACAAAAAATGTTGAATACAGTTTTTCAGTATTGGCGTCTGCACAGATGTTTCGGTTGAAATTCAAAGAACAACATTATTACACCACAAAACATACTTTGTTGTTATCATTTTGCAGGGCAAATAATGTCGATTTAGATGCTGTTAGTATACACGGAGATGATGAGCTTGATGATATTGATAAGGAGATCAAAAGCTTATCAGAGGGATCCACTGAAACCAAGAAAACGTCACAAAAAGGTTAGTTTTCACAGAGTTTTGGTTTGCCAGGATTTCTAAAATGAAGATGGGGTTCAGATTAGGGTTAAAGTTAAGTGCTGGCTGAGTCTGAGGCGATTTCCAGCTGGGTTTTTTTTACTGGCGATTGTTCAGTATGAAAAGGGATATCGAATATATTGTCGAACTGAAAAGATTTGAATGAAATATAATTTCCAACAACCTCAAGTAGCTCTATGAAAAGTAAACCTATTCAAATGAAATAACTATTGTTTAGAGTGCTTGTTTACCATCCCTGCACCCTCAACAGCGTTTCCAGTGTTTGGGGCCCTGCTCTGTACATTGTAACATAATGATATTCATAATGATATCCATAAGGTGCAGTTGAAGTGAAAAAGGAGCCATTGCCAGTGTCTGCAAGTAAAGAGAAGATCAAGAATGACAGTGACAGTGAAGATGAGGAGAAGAAGAATAGACAGCGGTTCAAGTCTGAACGACCCAAGGAGCAACAGCATAAGATTGAAAAATATGAGCATAGTAAGTTGGAGAATGAATGATTGCATTTTACATTAGCACAATTTCAATCTCTAATCACATTTGATGTGAAAAATCTGCTCCAATTTCTACTCTCATGGCCAGCATGGCAGAAAGGTATCTACATCTGCACAGTGGTTTCAAAACAACCTGACGACGTCTGGAGTTCTGCTGGAGTTCCGCCGGCTTCTTGATTGTATGTCACCGGCTATTCTGGTCATCACAATTGGCTCGTGACAAGCAATCTTGGCGTTGCTTCTTATCCGTAAATCTTTAAGATGGCATAGTAACTTCATGCTCAATTTTGCAGCAATAATACATATTCAATATGATGTAAGCTTCCTTCAAAAGAAAGCTAAAATCTTCCGCTGTATCCTGTGCTGTTCACATTCACTTGTTTTGTCGCTATCTTGAATTGTAGGTAAGTGGCCGGACCAACCTCATACAGGTGTTCGGTGACTTCAATCGCTTCTTCTTTTGGTCACTTCCAGCTCACAGCATGGCAGAGAAACAAAAACATCAAACTGTAAACACACTTTTTTTCATTTCGGTTCAAAAGGTCAGGTATATGAAGAAATTCGGCCAATACACATTAGTAATCATTTAAAGAGTTGTCAGACTTTGTTATTGTTCATTCGACCATAATTATGATTACTACGTTGTTCATTATACTTATCGATACTTAAACTACGGTTGACTCATTTGATAGTTAACGGACATCATGGAGTCGTGCCTATTGAAATGAAAGTTGTTGGAAAATGCAAATTTTGTTGTCTGTACATAAATAAGTCACAACAAAAGAACTATGGATGTTTAGATTACAGTCTACATTGTATGTGTGGTGCCCAACTGCATTATAGAAGTGATTCATACTGCTCTGCATTATAAAGGCAAGATGCCAATATGGCGAATTTGAAAATAGAGAATAGGCAGGCAAATCCAGAAATAAATACATGTACCTATCCAGGGACCACACATGTCAGTCTTAAAATTAACTTGTGTTACCAAACACAAGGCTTTTGTGGGTTTTCTTCATTGCATCCCACAAGCAGCTGGTCTGATATTGTCGTTACAGACCTTTGACTGTGTTTTCTTTTTTGTTTATTAGAGAGAGACTTTAGAAAGCAAGATGACAGAAACTGGAACAGAAGAGACCATGGAAGGGGTCGTGGGAGAGGTGGACCGATGATGTATGCGATAACTACTTTAACTATAAAGGCATCATCATCAGTTGGTTAAACTCACTGCCTTGCAGTGTCTGAGTGCCAACTAGTATAACTAGTTATACTATGTCTAACGTGTGGCTTGTTTGTCTACTCTTCTAAAGAAACCTTGCTTGTATACTCTCAAAAGCAGTGAATTAGCATCTGACCCAAAAATTGTATTACAGTATTTGAGGCCAAGTCTTTGCTCTGTTTATTCAAAAAATTCTATTGTCCTGGATTATTTCCAACATCTCAACTTGCTTCCAAAAGCTGCAGCAATGATCTTTCCCTCAGAAAATGATTTCTATCACTATTCTTGAGGAGTATAAAGGAAAAAGTCACTGTGCACTGCCTTTGAAGCTGCAATTTTTCTGTCTGAAATTTCTGTATCAGCCTTCTCTCACATAAGTTTGCAGCTTCAGTCTTAATCATAAATACGTTTTCAACGAGCAGTTCCCTGGAATTAGCACCGCGTCAGCCTTAGCTCTTCAAGCAGTCATGTCACTGTATTTCTTCTAGGGGACCACCTCCACCAGATATGATGCGTCCAGGGATGCGCCCACCATTCCCACCGAGGGGACCAGATCCTTTCATGCATGGTCCCAGACCAGGAATGGGACCTGGACCAGATCACGGTCCTGGTTTTGGTCCAAGACCTCGATTTCCAATGGGCCCGAATGGTCCACATCCAGGCCATATGCCCGGCCCTCCTGATGGTCACATGCCTGGGCCACCAAGTAAGTGGAGGGATTAGTTTCTAAACAAACTACAGGTGGTTTTGTGTTGGTTAGGAGTTGAACACAAAAATGGGTTTTATGAAATGGGTTGATAATGGTAAGTTAACCATTATAAGAGAGATTTGTTAGCTGATGTTTTCAGCTGATGAAGGGCTAAGGCTCAAAACATCAATAATTTACAGTTCTTTGTTACCATGGTTAATTTACCTCATCAACTTGTTTGTTCTTGAGGGCCAACCTCACACAGACCCCTCCCCAGAAAGTAAAAGATGCATTTTTTTTAATTTACATAATTTTATGCTGTATAAGAGGGGTGTAGGCCTCAAACCAAGCACATCAAATATTGGTCAAACCCAAATATTGGTCAAATTTCTCAATTTATTTGTTACTAATAATCTCGTGCAGTCTTATAACACTGGAAGGGGTACAGATGTTCGTCCTTATTTTTGTCGAACTAACGCTAAATTCTTTTCTATACTTTTTCAAGGTCCAAAAATTTGGAATTCGCTACCAAATGATATTAAGCAATCTGAAACTCTTATTTTGTCTTAAAAGACGACTACATCATTTTTTATTTAATCGATAGATATAGGTACATTATAGTCGTAGTCACTTTTTTCCATCGATCTAATGCATGCGTCTCGTTTAGTAGGGAGGCCTCCCTTGTATAAGCCCAGTGGTTTCTGGAGGCCCCCTTGCCATTTCGATTATGTCTTAGTCAATGTGTGTTATCCATTGTAGTGAATTGTTCTTTAGTAACTTATTTTATTATCTGGTCAACTTATAAGTACATTTCTTTTCTTGTAATTATTATTATTATTTATTTTTTTTTTTTGTATCGCGAAATAAATAAATAAATAACCTAGATGCAGTGGCAAAAAAATGACCAAAAGGGCCATAGTAAGCAAACACAATAGATGCCTAGTCCAAAAGTCTGCTGTTGCGTGAAAACTGAACCAGACAGGGAAGTGAACAGTGCAAACCAACATCTCCAAATCCAAAATTCTTAGTGTGCTTTTCATTCAGACTTACACTTACTTCATCAGACCATAGAGACAAAAAGGTGCTTTGACGAACAGTTTCAATCTGTTGTTATTGTTTCAATTGAATGCATGAATGGGTCTCAAGAATTGAAAAGCTGTTTAACCCTTTCTTCCTTGTTCAAACTGGCCTCCATTGATGACTAAAATCATTTGGCATTAGCCAGAGTAAAATCTGGAAATTGTGTCACTGTCACTCTTAGGAAGTGAAAAAAATAATCTTGTTGTGATGTTCTCTTCAGGGCCACCTCAAGGCAAGAACATTCATATTAACCCTCATTTTAGACCACCGCCTGGTGGAAGAGGGATACCTGAAGGTGAGTGTCTGATCGTAGCTACATGTACACTCCACTGGCTGAGATACACATAATGCTGCTTGAAGCTTGGTTCTGTCATTGTAACAAAGATATTTGTAATGAGTAGTTGTGATTGAGTGCTAGCGTCAGGTAAATGAGCAATACTTGTAAAGTGGAAATAGGGATGCAAAAGGTCCAGACTTACAGTATTTACAAGTTTCCATTTATTCTTGTTACATGTAAGTCATGACATCATATGCCATTTTTTTCTTTTTCATTGTGCTGGATAAGCCTTGACGAACTTGTAGAGGTGATTTTTTAAAAAATCTCTTATGAGATGCACTTGGGAAACCACAGTGCTTGTGCTTGACTCTCCTGCTATTTGTCTGTTTTTCTGGATGAGATATCACGTCCTTAAGCCCACATAATTATTTGACAAAGGAAATTTTCATGTTGGTCATGGTCTTGTCTTTATCGTCATTTTAAACAATATACCGTTTCAAAGTAAAGCCAAATTAAAGACACTCAAATGGAGCTTAGAGAAAGCTCAAATTGATTGATCTTGCTCGTGTCCTAAGAAGAAATATAATAGCTAAAATAACTGAAGATGTCTTAACATGGCAAGTTATTGGAAATGACCGTCTGTGGGCAAAATCCTACTTCTACATTCTGACCTGGTTCTTTTCCAACTCATCTTTCCTATTGTTTGAAGCAGGACAAATTACAGTTTGCTTATACATTCCACCACAGGTCCACCCCCAATGAGAGGCCCACATCCAGGTCCCCCAAGACCAGACATGCCAGGGCCCCGTATGCCTGTTCCCCAGCAGGGACCACCACGCCCAGAAAGTGCCTTTCCACCAGGCCCTGGAGCAGGAGATTTTGGTCCCAGAGGCCCACCCCCAGCAAGAGGACCACAATCAGAACAAAGTCCCAGGCCTGGAATGGGCCCTGATCATGGCCCACGACCAATGGGCCCAGGAGGTTCTGGCCCATTATCAGGTCCTGGACAATCCCAAGGTCCTAGACCTGGATCTGGTCATTTTCCAGAGGGTGAAATGAGACAACAGCATGGAATGGGTCCTGGAGGACATCAACATCAACATCAACAGTCTAGGGTACGTCTTTTAACAGTTAATCTCCATTTGCCACAGGATCATTTTATCGTTTTTCCTTTACTTTAATACTTAGTCGGGGTTGTGAATTGAATCATAGTGATGAGATTGACTGCTGATGAGTGGAATCAGTTGGTCGAGCTTTGGACAACAATGGAAGAGGTCACAGGTTCCAACTGTCATGATTTTAAATATGCAAATGGGGCGGAATTGCTACCTTTGTCATTATATCTGCAATTGGTTACACTCTCTGGTAGACCTACTTGGATAAGGACTATAAATTGTGGGCTTCATCTCACCACCCTTGTTATAATTATGCAAAATAACCCCTACACTATATGCAGATAGTAGGACACAGAGTTCTTGGGAATTTTAGTCTGTCCTTTGTGGTACATCATGGTTTGTAGGGCAAATGCTTGGAGAAACTAGCTACAACAAGCTAGTAAGCAATTTGAAATAAAGATGTGATGTCTTTTGTTTTTGAACATTGATATTTGAGAACCAGTGCAGAAGTCAAGTATGGAGTCAATTAAAATAATTAATTTGTGTCAGTCAAAGGGCAATATCAGAATGCTCTTTTTTATGCAGGGTTCGTACGCGTCTTGAAAACCCTTGAAAACCCTTGAATTTTGAGAGTGCATTTTCAAGGCCTTGAAAATCCTTGAAAATCTCTGCTCTTCATTCCTGGTCCTTGAAAGTCCTTGAGTTTTTCTCTGACCCGCATTTTTAATCTTTGACAACTTCAGTGAAAATAATCAGCCACTCAAGTCATGTCATACAAACGCGACGAGCTGTGGGGTCGAGAATGGTTACCAGTGCCTTTGCATTATTTTCACGCATGTACGTTACGGAAAATGAGGAAGAAATGTACTGTCAGACCATTTCTATGGGTAAATTCATCGACGTAAATGAAAAAGAGGTCCTTGAATTTTCAAAATTTGACCCGTGAAAGTCCTTGAAAAGTCCTTGAATTTTTGGTCTGAAAGAGTGTGCGAACCCTGTTTATGGGAACCAAAAAAAGGTTTACGTCACTAACCCTAAATATTTTTTGCTAACATAAGGATAGAACTAATCCATAAATATTTCTCCTTTATCTTCTTAGGGAACTCCCCTGGGGGCACCAAATATGATGTCACCACATGGCCCCATGCGTGGCCCTGCTCCAAGTGGACCAAGTGCAGGACCTCATAGCAGTACAGGAGCAGGGCCCAGTCCATTACCTGGTCAGCAACACCCAGGTATGCCTCAGAGAGGTGCCACACCAGGAATGCTCTCTCCAGCATTACCCACCGGAGGCTCCATGCACTCAGGAGCCATGCAACCTGGGATGCGACCTCCTGGAATGCACCCAAATGCTGATGTCGCGATGTCTGAGCCGGAGAGGATTGTAGTAGGTCATCGGGTGACAGTACCCAACATGGAAGCAGCCAATGCCGCAATGAGGGCTGCTGGTCCACCAGTTGGATATAATGCCATTGGAGCAGCTGCTGCAGCAGCTGCTGCCGCTTCAGGTGTTAACATGGCTGCTGCAGCTGCCGCTGCAAGGCAACAGTTTCCCTATGGTGCACAGTTTCCTTACGATTATGCTGCTATGTATAGCGCAGAATGGCAACAACTTATGCAGCAGCAGCGAGCACCAGGGTATGCAGCTGCATTTGGATTGGATAAGCATGCAAAGGTCAGTATATTTTAACATGCAATTCACAAAGATAAAAACATTTATTTTACCGGGTCAACATCAACCTACACTTGTAGCAAAAGCCAACTTTTTTTTTTTTCATTTGAGATCAACACATTCTCGTTAGGGAGCAAAAGCATACAATATATATCATTTCGTTCATTGATTCATTCATCACGGGAACACTTGAACCCACAAATGACCAGCTCCCCAACGTCAGTGGCTTCATAGCTCAATTGGTTAGAACATCGCACCGACATCGCGAGGTTCAAACCCCGTTGAAGTCCTGAATTTTCCAGGCTTCTCTACGCAGTTGCTAAGATTGCGTTCATAAATGCGAAGATCATAGCTTCACTTGAATATCACCTGGGTTGACTCTACTATTGGTAAGATTTCTCAAGGCGTAGATCCACCTGTTGGCCTGCCTAAAGACATGGTCACAGTGTGTAGCCCCCATAAATATTTGGTATTGAAGATGCCTACCCTGCGTAACTGGCGGGAGGCAAATTAACGAGAGCCCCTCCCTCCCCATTCTCCGCGCGGCTTTGCTGCTTGCTATTTGCCTCCCTTGCCAACAATCCCGCCAGCATCGCAGGCTAGAAGATGCCAAGCAACTTGAACTAATTCGGCGAACTCGTTATATTGTTCCGAGACTACATTACACGACGGCTCTAATTCCGAGAACGGCTTCGACGACAACTAAAGCCCGGTTTCCATATAGTCGTCCCTGTCGTTACAATCGTCTCTGTCGCTTCAAAATTTTGGAAGCGACAGGGACGATCATATGGAAACGCTCTAGCGATCACCCGGGACGATCCCGGGACGATCCTTGCGACAGAAACGATCAGTCGTCCGAGATAGATTCGAGTTCTATCCTTGCGACAGAGACGACCGGAAAAGACTCTCAAGCGATCGCATATTTTTAATGGAAACCGGGTTCAAACGATAGAAGCGACAGAAGCGTTGGGACATATCCCATGATGCACCTGATTGCTTACTTCACGTCCATACACACTCTTCAAAATGGCGGAAAGCAACGCGAATAACACATCTACATTTATGGAAGAAATACAGCGGTATGAATGTCTTTATAACAAATTTTCCAAAGATTATAAGAACAGAAGAACCAGAGAAAACGCCTGGGAAACGATTGGCCAGAAATTCGGTCTTACTGCAGAGGAAGCCGAAAAGAAGTACAAGAACATTCGCACTAGTTATACACGCTATCTGAAGAAAGTGAAAAGCGTTCCTTCTGGGTCGGGAAGGGACGCTGTCCCAAAGACTGGGGAGTTTTTTACCGTTTGATCCGATAGAAACGATTTAATGGAAACCAAGGTATCGCAAGAATCGCTTCAATCGCGTCTGTCGTTTTTCACCACGGGAAGCTCTTTTCAAGCGACAGAGACGATTCTAGCGACAGGGACGACTATATGGAAACCAGCCTTAATGGAACGAAATGCTTCGATGCTTTAATTGGATACTCCTAAATCAGAATGCACTGTACTAGATAGCTATACCACACAGGACGATCTACAACACCTGGAACTCCATTCCTTACTCTTTGCCAATGGTGTTTGGGTTCTTTTATGTCCCGCAGAGTTATGCACATTAGGGAGCTTACGAAACGAGGACGACGACGGCTACGAGGACTTCATTTAAAAATACAAATCCGCGTTATTCATATCACCACGAAACTATTTCATGTTGTTCCGCGTTAAGAATGTGTAGTAACTGACGAGGAATTAAACTGGTATGAGTGGTTTGGAAGCGTAGAGAGAGAACTGAAAATTCATCGTCATGTGCTAACGTCCTCCACAGAACCTTGAATTTAGTCATTTCACGTCGTCATTTAGGAGATGACGGCAAAGAAATGCACCAAAACGTAAAACGCACGTGCAGAGCGTGCAGAGCCATTGTTTTTGCTCACTAAACCTATTGTTTTGTAGCGTCGTCGCTGCCGTCGGCGTCGTCGTTTCGTAAGCTCCCTATTGTAGGGTTGTAAGACGGGGATCCTTGTTTATTGTCCTTATCGGAGAAGACCAAAAGTCTAACCATTTGCAGGTGTCATTACAAAGGCAGCACTTTCTCCTCAGTTATTTCAAGACCCTGATTGTCGGTCCGGCCGGAGTTCCGTGACCGCCCGTGCCGTAGTCCGATTCTCAACGAGCTGAGCCAATCTGAAAGATTGTTTTTATCTCTGTAATTTACAGACCCACAAATCGAAGAAGCATCGTAGACGATACAGTGCCGACAGCGCTGGGAGTGACTTCAGCAGCGCTTCAAGATCACCGTCCAGATCTCCTTCACGATCCTACTCAAGATCACCAGATAGATCATGGACCCGCTCACGATCATTATCTTTATCTCGTTCACGGTCAAGGTAATTCGGATCGCTTAAAGTTAAGGGAAGCTCCACTCCTACCAAGAGAAAATGTTAAACTGAATGAAATAAGGTTTGGAACCAAGAGGGCTTGAAATTTTTTCAAAGCATTGTTTAGTATTTTGTAGTTAATAATTACTCGAGAAACTATGAAAACACATGCACGTTGAACACAAGAACTCAACGTAATTTAATAGCTCACTCCGAAAGCTTCACACGAGTACCTATTTATACGGGCATGCCCAAATATGGCAATGTACAAGAGGCCCAAGATACAACAGTTTTTATTGACAAAAAAAATGAGTTTTCACATTAGATTTTTTTCACATTCGAATTTCCCTGGCCATCTTGAACAATTGTGACATTTTATGCATACTCTATCATAAAAAAAGCTTGTCATTGGATGCTTAAATTGTTTGTCAGGTCATCGACCCGATCGAGGTCATTTTCAAGGTCAGTTTCACCGCGAACACCGCAGCCAAGGTCACCTGTTCGAACAACAAAACCAGCCTCACATTCGAGACGAACAGCGGAAAGCCGAAGAGACAGGGAGAGACCAGAGAGAAACAGGGACAGAGAACGAGAAAGGCCAAGGTTTGTACATTCAGGATTTCAGAGAGTGCTGTCAATAAACCAATTTTACATGCAGTTCTGTGCTCAGTTAGCAGTCCTTTGAATAAAAGCCAGGCTTGAGTTGACATTGTTTTGAAACAAACCTCACTGCTTTTCTTTTGCAAATAGCATTACAACAACATGATTTACATAAGAAAAGCAATGGGGTTTGTGTGAAGCAAGGTGAACTCCAGCCTCGTTTTTGTTCAAAGGCTTTGACAATGTTATGACGAAATTCATGATGAATAACAGGACAGACGCATGAAAAACTGACATCAATTTGTTAAATTGAATACAGTCGAAGCTCTCACTGCCACCACTCTCGTAGGCGACCACCTATAGTTACAACCACCAATGTAACACCCCGTTTTAAATGTCACGTTAACTCTCTGATTCAAAGTTCTCGTAAGCGACCGCGACCACCTTAGGAATTACTCAACTGGACTTTCTCATTGTTTTTAAGCTCTCATAAGCGACTGTCACTCTTAAGCCCCATCTATGTACGTCAACACTTTAATAAAAAACACAACCCACTGCTCTGAGATTTTGTGGTCTAACCTTATCTGGACGGGTGCATCTTTCACTTCCATAAAATTAATTGTAAACTGCGTAACAAGCAGTGACGAAGGGCTAACGCTCGAAACGTCAGCTTTTAGAATCTCTGTACGGTGGCCAATTTACGTTATCAACTCCGTTGATAAAACCAAATTTTTGTATTCTACTTCCCCACCGACGCAGCACCACAGTTTCTTTAGAAACTACCCCCTTCATGCGTAACAAGCAGTTTGGCTAAAGTCCCCCACAAAGTATTGTAAAATTAGTCCTGAAAAGCCCCGTTAGGGAGAGACTAATAGCAAATCTTTTTATCTCATTGTAATTTGAAAGAATGTGACAGACCTGCACCGGCCTCTCTTTTGTACCGGTTTGTGGTTACAGATAATTACGAAACCTTCATCTCACAGTTTTGCTTTAACAAGGATGTGCTTGAGTGATTTACACCTCTTGCATGATATGTGAGGAGGTCTCTGAATGCGTTTGCCAGCAATGGCTGGTTTGCAATAAAACTCTATTTGCGCTTCAGTATTGTTTGCAGATTTGACACTGCTGGGTTGTATGGTGTGACAAATGTTAAAATTTTCTCGGTGGTTTTAGCCTTTTGTTTAAGAGCCGACTGTCTTCCAGAAAAATTGACCTCAGATAATGTTCTCTCGATAACCTGCTTAGGGTAGCCTCGCTCTTCAAGGAGGGCTTTGAATGTTTTGGCAGGGAGTGTCTTGTAAGAATATTTTGGCAGATGTGAATGAGAGTAAAGAAGTTCCCGACCGTTATCTCCCTATTGTTTATAATTTTGGTCGCTTACGAGAGCCCATTCTCGAAAGCGACCACCTCTAGTTACAACCACTTTTTCAAATTCCTTGGGTGGTTGCTTACGAGAGCTTCGACTGTATATAGAATTTTCAACCCCGGATAGTGCTCTTCAAACGTTCTGATTGGCTCAATCAATGTCAGTTTTGTTAAAATTGAAGCAACTTCCAGTTGTATGGTAAAATTGTAACAGTTGAGAGGTTAAGACATATGACAATTGTTCCATTCGGGCTTTTACGTTGTAGGATATGACATCGGTCATTAGCCCGGTGGTGGAACGCAGTCGCTCGGATATGGGTTTGAGTCATGTTCTAGGCTTCTTTGCAACTGTGTAAATTGCTTTCTTAGCGATGATCTTTCTGTTAGAAAACTGATCCATATCGGCAGTTCCAATTTATGACTTTCATGTTATGATGTATATTCTTTATCGTAAATTTTAGCCTTGCATGACAAGGACAGTGATGGATAAGACCACTGTCACACTGTTAGGTTAAAGGGTGCAGTTGTGTGGCTTTTGGGAGGCTCACACCCATTTCGCTTTCATGAACTGTCAGTCCCATATTTATATTTTAGTTTAACAAACCTTAAAAAAGAGAAACGCACGTAATTAAGCAAGTCAAACATATTTCCCGCACTTTGGAAGTGGTCAAATTTTTTTTTTAAATCACAGAGAAAGGCCAGACAGGAACAAAGAATCTTACAGAAGCCGCGAGAGGAGTGAGAGGGAGAAACCTCGCGAAAGAGAACGAGAAGCGCGGGAACAGCGGGACTCGCGTGAAACACGCCACGAGAGACCACGCGAGAGGGAGCGTGAGCGAGAAAGATCGGAACGCGAGAAACCCAAAGAAAGAGAGAGGGACAGGACAAGGGAAAAAGAAAAACCTAAAGAAAGCCACCGAAGAAGTCGCAGCAGAGATCGGACATCGCATCGACGAGAGGGAAGGGAATCAAGGCATTCGGAAAACAGTTCCTCTAAGGTTGGTGACAGAAAATCTACACCGTCATTTTGATTCACAGCGAGGACTCACTTGCGAAACGGCAGCTTGTGATCAATTCGCTGTGTTGGGGACAAGGAGGGGACTGAGGACTAGTTATGGTTTCTAAAAATTGCCTGACGAAAAAAACCATACTGTCACTGAAAAATGGTCAAAGAATTAAAAGGGGGGACTATGTAACCCGACTATGAGAAATTTAATGACACTCAAGATATCTATAAAATCAGGAGCTCATCAAGAGGAGCCTCTATCTCCTCTATTTCCTTGAGTCAACCCTTTCCCGAGTAAATTTATTTTTAGGAACAGGTTTTTCCCGCGAAAAGTATCATAATTCCCTTGACGCTGAGATAGCTCTGTTTTGATTGGCTTTTACAACAGTGAGCGTGCTGAATCTCCCAAGGGAGGTGTTCTATAAATAAATCTACTCGGGAAAGGGTTGACTCCGAGGCCAAGTATGGAAGATAGAGGCTCCTCTTGATGAGCTCCTGATAAAATACAAAGAAACATCACCTCAGCCTCTAAAAACTGTAGATCAAGAGAACTGCAACAAAGCCTAAGAGATGAATGGATGGACAAAAAAGGACAGAATAGCCCACTTTCGATGTATTAAAGTTCATTCCCAAACAAAAGGTATCATCTCGAGACTTTTGGGAATAAACTCGTACAAATCTTAAATTTTATTCCCCAGAGCCTAGAGATGATGCGTTTTGTTTAGGACTAAATTTAGCCGCAAACTTGATGCTAAGTCTCTACTATTTATTGTCATTTAAGTGAGCTCTGTTGTTATGCCAGAAGGCAAAGGAAAATATGGCTACCGATCACGTGCTTAAAAAGCAAACGTTGTGTCAACAAGCATTTATTATGTGACCTATAGGCTTTTAGGTCACATCGCGAATCCGTTCTTTTTTTCTTTTTTTGTAATTTAAAAGCGGATTGTGGTTGGCCCATCTGAAAGCAAGACAAAGGCGGCTACCTCGACACCAGACTCCAAGTCCAGTCGAGTTGTTGTCACCAAAGCATCAAGCAGTGGTAAACCATCTAACCGCGTCGTGATTGGCTCATTACCCGAGGCCATAACTCCCAACAGATTGAAGGAACTTCTGCAAGGGATAGGACCAATACAGGTAATGTTAATGGTAACAGGGTTGCCACGGTCAGGGAAAAGTCAAAGAAAAACAAAAATTTTTCAAGGTCAGGGAAAAGTCAGGGAATTTTGCAAAAGGTCAGGGAAAATCTCAGTTCTTGTCAAAGTCAGTGAAAAGTCAGGGAATTTTGTTTTCAGGTTTTGTGAAGTTTATGAAAACATTTTCATTCGGAAAATGAAGCTGTAGTCGATCGAGTTATGCGTTCAAATGCCGGGTTTTTCGGTCAGTGGCTTTCGTTGTGAATGCCTTCTTCCAAATAAGGAAGAGAAATCGGAAGAAGCTTGGGAACCAGTGTTTTGCTTCGGCCATTTTTATCAAAACGTGGTGGAACTCGCCTAATGCAAGGTCAGTGAAAATTGTTTTGAGGTCAGTGAAAAGTTAGGGAAAAGTCAGGGAATTTTTTGGGTTCTAATGAGTGGCAACCCTGGGTAAGGAAATCTCCACTCTTCCGTTCGGAATGGAAAAAGAAGACTATCTCTGTTTTAAAATTACTAGTAAATGTGAAAATTGTTGACAGGGAGTTTGAAGGCATTCTTTTTTTAACTTGCGAATCTACAGAAACTGGTGCCGTCAAGCAACTTGTCAACAAATCGTAGTTAAAATGGGGAACCTCAAATTGCTAATCGTAAATCTACAGGATAATACTGGACTTTGTCATTGTTATATATGTCCGTGAAAGTTCGGTTGTTCGTAATCGTAGCAATAAACGGGAGTTGGAAGTAATAAAATCATTCAAGTATAAATTTTCTTCGACAGTTGCAGACTGCGTGGCGAAACACCATTTACTAGAATTGTATTTTCTGCGCAATTTTTTTGCGGGATGTACATAGGATCGACGCAATTTGTGACATACTTTCAACGTGCAATTGCAGACAGTTCTGTCCGAGAAGTGGAATTTTGTACGATTGTTCCTTATACATCCAAGAATTTCTTGCATATGCAAACAGAAAGGGAGTGTTTACGCACTAAAATAAATACCCAGCAGCGCGTGGTTTAAAATTAGGTCTTAAAACCTAATCTACTCCCTCCGAATCTCCAAAAGTAAGAACTACGACAAATCCAAAAATAAATTGTCAGTTTTGCTCTGTGAAAGCTCACGAGAGATGTAAGTTGAAGGGTAGTAAAACTTACCAAGTAACATATGTTCAAACTTAACTCGTTTTGTGTGAGAAAAACAAAAACTCAAATTTATTTCAAAGTGTTTACAAGTACTTCACTCAACTTTTCTTCGCTTATACGACTTCACCTTACATTGTAAATTAATCGAGAAAACAAAAGTCGAAATTCGCCAAATGACAACAGCCGAGAAGAGTAATGGCCGCCACACACTTGTGCCAAACACTCATTCCCAGGGTCCTCTCTCTTCCTAATAGAGACCACCTGACAAACACTTGTCTCTCGTATAGAAATAAATAAATAAAGAAAGAAATATCGCTGGTGCTGACAAAGTGTGGGGAAAAAAATCAAAAACAGATGGTCGGTACTTGGTGTAAGCCTATGTATGATGTCCCGAGCATTATAGAATTACAGTAAGAAATGCATTACCTATGACAGAAACAGTGCAGGTAGTAGCTGTATAGTACCTGCGATAAAGCTTAAATACCGGTAGCAACTGTCGAAACTATGTAGTACCAGTAGTTGCTGTAGTAGCTATAATTGATGTAGCGTCTGTAGTTTCTGCAGAAGCTGCAGTTGCAAACGTACGGGTGGTTGCTGTAGTTGCTGAGATACAATGTAGTGCTCTAGTAGCTGTAGTTAATGTAGTACCACAAGTAGCTATAGTAGCTGTAGTTGCTGTAGTACCGGTAGTTCCTGCAGTGGCTGTAGTATTGGTAGTTCCTGTGGTAGCTGTAGTTGCTGTAGTACCGGTTTTTCCTGTAGTACCAGTAGTTGCTGTAGTACTGGTAGTTCCTTTAGTTGCTGTAGTTGCGGTAGTACCGGTAGTTGCTGTATTACTGGTAGTTTCTGCAGTTTCTGTAGTACCGGTAGTTGCTGTAGTGTCTGTAGTACTGGTAGTTCCTGTAGGAGCTATAGTTACTGTAGTACCGGTTTTTCCTGTAGTACTGGTAGTTCCTGTAGTTGCTGTAGTAGCTGACTAGAATTATAACTGCACCACGCCGTTACAAATCAAATAACGAATGAAAGCATCGCTCACAACTGCATCGCGCAGTCACCCTAAAGCCTACAGCTATATGTGAGATGCGCCGACCAACCACCTAAGTGAGCAAATGTGAGAATTATATATGTACACATACGTTTGTTGAAATTGCATCCATTAGAAACTCGGAGAAAATTCGAGTTCCAGAGTGTCATATGAAGCTAGTTTAATGGCCTTCGGCTCCCACGATCCCGCTATAGCTCAGTAGTAGACCATCCGAACTGGTAATCGGAGAGTCATCGGTTTTTCCGAGTATCCCCGAATCTCCATTGGAAAAAATCTCTCTTTTTGGTCCTCACGCCGTCCTTTTTGTTTACAGCAACTGAAAATGTCCACAACAAAGCACAAGGCTTTGGTTACCTTTGAGAAGAACGATCACGCGTTGGCTTGTCGTCGTAAATTTCACAGGTATGTTGTTATTCGTTATCTTGACACTCTGTAGTGTTTTCTGGTGAGTTTGTCATCAACAAGGCAGTGTTGTTTCTGTCGCAGGACCGTCGTCGACGACAGCCAAGTGACAGTTGACTTCCTGTGATTTTCAGAATCAAAAACTGGAGCTGTGTTTTGTGGTTTGTGTGTGTTTTATGTTGTTTTATTTCTGTTCATAAAACCTGGCACTTAGGCAAATATTGAACCCGAAATCTTTGGGTCTTACGTATTCCTCATTTACAATCACGTGACCAAAAATTAACTTGTGACGTCATCGTCGCCATATTGGTGGTTAAAACACGAGAAGCTAGTGAGAGATCTATCGTTTTTGGCGTCAACGTGACAACGATGACGTAACATACGAGTTAAGGAGAGGAAGCTCTGTATGCAAAGCTTTTTTGCCTTTTAGGCAAGTTGCATTCTCTTCTTTAGCTTCAGGCTAATCGAGCGGCAAATACCTCAGGCCTGTTAAGTTTTGCTTATACCGGTGGGAAAATGAGTTTTCTAGAGTTGCTATAGTTCATTTCTTACACGAAAGGAGGAAAGAGAAAAGCCGCTTGCCATGAAATTGTTTCTGAATTTTAAAGTGCTATTGTCAAACGAAGAGAATAATAATTTTTGATAAATTATGACTGTTTTTAAGAGCAGGGGGACTGGGGCAAGGGGAAAGTAATAGGCCATTTCCGAGTTCATGTCTGCCTCCTCTTCAAAGCGAGTCTAAGTGCGAAGTTTTTGTGATGGTAATTAGTTCTACTTTGCATATGAATGAAGACTAAGTTTCATAAGAAAAACTTCGCAGTTAGACTCGCTTTGAAGAGGAGGCGGACATGAAATCGGAAATGGCCTCTTCTGTTACAAAAAACTCAAAATCATTCGTATTCATTATGATGACAGCTGGCGTTTTACTGTATATAAAGCATTTCACGACGTTTCATATCGCATGGTGAAAGCATTTAGCATCATTCAGGTCGCAGTAGAGCCCGTGATTTAGCGTTGTACTATTCTCATACAGTCGTAGTGCTTTTTAAATCCTTCCAAGTTACTAGCTAAGCGTTAATGGTACGTCTCTGCGTTACGCATCAACGTTTTCTCACTTTCATCCTAAATTTGCACGTGAGCACTGCAAGCAAAACTATTTCTCGTAAATTTGGGTTTTGCCTTTAACAAAATGTGCACGAGACTTCGTTCTATTTGCTAGTAGAATATGGTGAGTTACAAAAGATAGCAACAAAAAGGGAAGTTAGTCACCGTAAAATGGTGGCCTCCCCCTCTCGTATGCAATTGGCAATCCAGTATTGAAGGGAAAACTATTGATGTTTAAGGGGCTGTTTTCACGGAGAGAGGCAATTCTTAGGGCTTGGAAGACGGTTGGATTGCCAGGGTAAGGTTTGGGGGAGGGGGGATTTCGGAGGATTATCCTAGCGTTGCGATCTTTTTTAGATATCAGCTCAGCAGAAAAGATCCTATTGCTAGAACCCACTGCAAGCTTTGGTTTGTAAACTAAATACAGAAAATATAATGAACCGGGATAACCCTCCTTTTAGGGTTTTGCTCATCACAATTAAAATGCCCCTGAGGTCAACGGATTTGTTTTTGAGTGGTCGCAGGAAAGACAGACGCCTTATAAAACAAGATTGTTTTAGTTTGTAGAATCATTTTTTAAACAGAAATTTGGATAGTGTCAACTCGTTGTCCTTCAACGGTATTTTGTGACCAGTTAAATTCTGAGCACAGCGAGAGCGGTAGCAGTTTAATACCCATTTTACATTGCTCAAAAGGACGTTTGACGGATCTTCGGACAATTACGCGATATTTTAAAGTGCTACTATGATAAAAAAGTCACTTCCTTTTTTTCTTCGGATTTGGAAAGTGTGTTTGCTTAACACCTGTCTGAAAAAAAATTGAGCTTTGATTTTTATCCAAAGGATGAGTGTGAGTTTTGGATTTTCTGGTCCGGCATTACTCACATTCAAAACTGACCGATCCTCAGAGGGTTGGATGACGTCATTGACTCACAGCTTAAATTTTCAGTGCGTAAATGCCGCTTATTATATATTCAAAACACAAGTTTCAAAGTCTGAAAGCCCAAAACGCCCGTCGCGCTTATTAATGGTCCTTTGCAGGATAGTGATCACATGGTACAAAAACCGCCATAATGGAACGCAAATCGCGCACTGGTACATCTAAAACAAAGCAATTTAATCTAAACTTTCTTTGTTTTAGATGTCCCAGTGGGCAATTTGCGTTCCAGTATGGTAGTTTTGTACCATGTGATCACTATCATGCAAAGGGCCCATTCAGCCGCGTACACACGCATCGCATCTGACGTCATTTTCTCCTCGATCCAGCTCTAAGAAAATTCCAGTGGAAGTAAACAGATGTATTTTATAAATCAAGGCTTAAATCGGAGGTCATTTCGTTAACATAGTTTTGAAAGGAAAAAAAAAAAAAGACTTTTGGTCATAGTAGCACTTGTCCCACATTTTGATGGGAGAAGCGCGCTATCATAATTGAATGGAATAGAGCTCCAAAAAAGGAAAATCGTTTCTGATCTTGGCGCCAATTTCAAAGCTATTGGCTTCGGTATCGATTGTAAAGACAGGTACGTGCACTCTCGTTCGATACCTTTGAAGTGCCCCTGTGATAAAGAAATCAATTCCTGTTTTTCTTCAGATTTTGAAAGTGGGTTTGCTTAAAAGCAGACTGGCAAAATTTTGAGCTTTGATTTTTATCCAGAGGCTGTTTACTTTAAGTTTAAGTTTTGGATTTCACGGTCCGTCGTTACTCGCGTTTCTCCTCGGCAGATTGGACCTCAGAGGGTTAGATCCAGGGAAAAGTGACGTCAAAGGCTCACTAGCTTAAAATTTCAGCGTGTGAATGCAGCTCATTATATATGCAAACCGCCAGCTAAAAAGTCTGAAAGCCCAAAACTCCCGTACTGCTAGTGAGCCTTTGACGTCATTTTTTCCTCGAACCAGCGCTCTCAAGATCTTAAAGTTAGTAATGGAGATAAACAGCTGTCTTTTTTAAATCAAGGCTTAAAACTTTGGTCGCTTAGTGTTTAGTTGACATAGTTTTGAAATCCAACGAAAAAGAAGAATTGATTTTTTTGGTTACAGGGATACTTTCAAAAATGCCACTACCCTTTATTTTGAAATAATAATTTGTGATAGGCATTTTTACGTCTCTGTACCTATTCTTCTTTTTCTTCTTTTCCTATTTCATGTATCAAAAAAGAAAGTTCCTTTTGAGCTTGGTGAAATGGTAACTGCATTGTACTATATGTGGCGAAAATGCAGGAGGTGAAACCCTAATTAGCTTGCATTTCTGGTTAAGAAGTTTCCAATGTTGGTGTTTAATGCAAAAAGCATTTTTGTAAAAAAAAAATATATATATATCGTACTTTGAGTTTTTAGATAGTTAGGACTGCATTGTTATAAAAACAAATCATGGGATGAAAGCTAATCGAGGCGATGCGTCGAATTTACAGTTATACTAAACATAGATTCGTCAACGATATGGGATGAACCTGAAAGGACAGCCAAAATGTATAGACAAAAGGATCATTAGAAATATTTAATCACAAAATGATTGACAGAAAAGCGGAAGAGTAGCATTCTCAACTGGGGTTTTAGTGAACTCGTGGAACAGGGCACTCTTCTAGTTCTTTTGCTCCAGCGGTCATCAGGCTGCACATGTGATCAGAATCAAATTTAGTGTTATGCAAGCATAACGCATTCAGTATTGGAGAAGGCCAAGCGAGTTCAGTAGATGGCGAAAATAGAGGTTGAGGCAGAGCAGAGGTCTTGTTTCCTGCTTGAAGTCTCCCACGTGAACGCCTTTAAGACAGAAGCTTTTGATTTTTTATCTGATACTTTTGAAAGATCGTGGGAATCGCTCTTTGCGGTCACCATCGTTTTTACTCCAATTGCTTCCAAGACAAAAGTTCGAATGATGTGGAATCCCGTGAAAGCTAGACATACGCAATATAGTTTAAACAAAATCATACACTTTATGTTTGGCTTAAGGCAAGCACCATTCTGTTTAAGCCTCAAACAGTTTAGAATAGTTCAAACTTCTAATTAATTCCTGTTTTGTCCACGCCTTAAGTTCTTCGTTTCCCACATTTGCATTTATTTTAATCAATAAAACATTTTTGGTTTATTTAAATCAAATTTTGAAATGTGCCAGGTTTTGTGTTGTGCCGTCTTGTGTTTTTGTTTTACTTGTACAAATGTGTTTGTGAACTAAGAAGATTATGCCAAACTTTGAGATCAGCGTCACCAAGGCATTTCAGTCAAGATTTAAATATGCGAAAGACAATACCAAGAACTTGGATCAGCGAAAACAATGCTAGCTTTGAGGAAAATGAAAACTAGCCATTGAAACTTCAAATGGACGTTGGACGTTTAGATCACTTTATACGGAAACACTTCTGAAAACTTGAAAAACCAGGAATGAAGCTAGTCTTGTGTACTCCCTGAGACTCCTCTTATTGGATCAAGCCATCTTAAGACAGGTTTTTGCTTCTATCTGTTGTAATTATATCAATGGTTTTTATGAATTCTAGTTCGTGTCGTTCAGTTATCGTGTCAAGGCTGCTGGTTTAAAGAAAAAATGTTTTTGAGGTTTTCGTAACGACTTAAAAAGGTTAAAAGGAGGAAGTTAATAAAAAACTTATTGCACAGTTATGCTGTTTTCGAAAGGGTTGTGAAGAAGGGTTCGCTTTCTCGTGGATATTGTAATGACAATGTTAGGTTGTGATTTGATTGGCCATTCTGTTGTCTAACCCAATTTTGTTTGGTCGTGCTTGGCTATCTTTGAGACGCAATAAATTCGGTATCCTTCTGAAGGCTAACATAATTTACATGAACTAGATATAGGGCGTATTCATAAATGGGGGCGAGTCAATTATTCTTCTGTCTTCGTGCTAATGAGACCAACTAACCTCGCTCCAAAGCAGCATTGCTTTTGCATTATGACCGTGCAAAAAAGGCTAGATGGACTTATTTGCACAAGAACAAAGGGATAAATTATTGACTGCCATTTAAGGTGTTACAAGAGCAACTGTTAAATATATAAATTTTTGTTCTTTTGTGATGCAAGTATTAAATTGACTCCAGTCTACGAGTCTTGGGTTTGCACAAGTCTAATGAATGGGATTGGTTTGGGTGTTGTGAGTAACTTTTATATGGTATGAGAAATCCTTTTAATTTGAGTTGACGAGAGAACAAATATATGGTTAATGTCTTCTGTCCAAATACATAATTCACTTATTTATGGCTTTACTCTTTGAAGCATACGTTAAATATACAATTTAATGTAGCTCCTACAGTAAGACAATCTAAAAATCTAAACAACGCAATTATCACTGAAACAGAACTGGACACAACTGTTGTAAAAAAAAGGAAAATTGGGGGGGGGGGGGGGGAGGGAGGGGGGCTGTAATGAGCCTACAAAAGAGATGGGCTGGTACTTTGGCAATTGTAACCAGGATTTTACCAAACTTCGAATGCTACAATAGATATTACTTAATACCTCTTATGGTAAATTTTAGTTTTGTGGTCACTATTTGAATATCATGCGGAACGAACAGAAACATGCTGCTATAAACCAAATGTAATCACTGTGGTTTGACTTCACAGTATTCCATTGCGAGGTCTACACGTATAACTAGGTTTTTGTTTGCAGCCTTGACATTATCCTCGACCAAAAGCTAACAAGGAATGGTTTGGTAAACAAGCAAGCCATTCAGTACTTTGCTTATTTACTTTCACGGGCCATATTGATAGAATGAGTTGACATTTAACTACTGTCTGTGAATATGTATACATTATTTGTTTTGTTACTGTTTAAATATTTAGAATGGGGCATTTATGTAGAGTTATGCTGATTTATGCAAATTCATGCAATTCAATTTATGGCGAGTTGTGCAAGTTGTAAATTGCAACGTGTTTTCTCCTCCCAATTTTATTCCGTTTGCATTGAACACAGTGTGCATAATGTAGTTTTGCTTGTTGCAATCACCATTAGGCATTCTTTAACAATAACCACAGCTACAAAGATTCTCCTTGAGGTGTTTTTGTATTCTAGATACAAATACTATATATGTTATGCTGCATTAGCTTTGCCATTCTAAAGGGGTAGGGGCTACTCATACCAATGCTATGTTTAGTACGTTTTCTAACTTTATTATATAATTTTAAGACTAGTAATGTTTCTTTTTTAACCAACGCGTCTTAGTTGTCGCCACAACTATCTTGCAAAATGCACTGCATATTTAATGTAGATTAACCAGTTGCATAATTGACACAAATGTAGGTGGAAGTCAAGTTCAATGATACTATTTTATTTAAGGACGTCCCTAAAGATTGCCATATTTTCAATTGTAATTCTAATGGGTTGTTAAATTATAAAGTTAACTAATAATGCATGAGGGCGACAGCCAATTGATATGGATTATTCAGATCACGTGTACAACTTCTATATCCCAATACACTTCAAATGCTGCGCTAATTAGTATGTTATATGTATCTCTCAAAATGTCCTTTCGGTAATTTTGATGTAGAAAATACAAACAAGCCTAGTATGTCACACACTCGTTTCACATCCACTGGAGGACATAATTAATGAGTATTTGCAATGGTTCGCCATTACAAATCTCAGGAGTATTTTTTCTATTACTTAACCTTTGCAAAGTTTTACATTTAAAAATGTATGTTTTAAAAAGTCAAAACTAATGTGTAGGTAAAGGGGATGGTTTGATTAGCACTGATGATATTTTTATACCACAGGTATTTTTACTAACTCCTTTAAATATGAGCAGTTATGAACAGTTCCCGTAATTTGTACAAAATTGACAAACAACAAACAATGCCATTTTATAACGCATTTTTATTCAGGATATATGCTTCTTAAACTGTGCCATATTAAAACTCTTACTCAGTTTCAGATTCAACGTTTTAGTGTTTTAATGTTAATTTGTATGTACGTAGTACATGAATAAGTTTTAAGGAATAGGTAACTGGAAAAAAGTTTAAACTGTAAACATCGTTTATCAGTAGCGTTTGAGTTAGTAATTAAATTGTTTGGACTAATGGCGACTGAAACGAAAAAAAAAAAGAGCAAATTAGTTATTATTCAAAAAGAGGTGTTTCAGTAACATATCTGGAAACTTGCTGCAACGCATTTGAGAGAACATAATGTAGAAAGCAACAGCTCCGAGCTTGCCGAACAAATTTCTCGTCTCATAAGTTATTTCCTCGTAGCCTAATATACCATTCTAATGATACTGTTAAACTAAATTAATGAATTTGACTTGAATTGAATCAAAATACTCACTACGTAAGTAATGAACCTTAGACCCACTAATATTAAGATGCGCTTTTCACTTTCCTACGTTATATCTTAGAATTTGCCAGATTGTGTTTATAATAGGGTGTATGTTTTTGATTTGACGTCGAAAACTTTGCATTGCAAACGTGATATTTGAAAATAGTTTGTGGCGTCAATCAAATATAGACACTTGCTTTCCCTTCTCCGGTCATGGGTCAACTGATTGTTTGGTTTGTTGTCGCCTTTACGTAATTGGTAGGACTCGTTAAGAGCAATTTCGTTATAGTTTTTATTTTTGGTTATCAATAACAAATAATTCAGTTTATGTGTAATTTGAAACTAATCTTATTTAGTTCACTTTCTTTGACACATACAGTTTTCAGTTTTTTGGGAGTGTATTTCTTCGGAAATGGTTTGTTTTATATCTTTATAGGTACAAGTGTTTTTCATCTGTATCAGATGTGTCATACATAAAGAACGTTCCTATTTTAATGGATTATTTTCAACTGGCACACTATCTGTGTTAAAGTTATTGAGATCATTTAGTAATTTTCGGACATTGTGATCAACTTAATGATTGGTGAACAAGATTTGTTGTCTATTGAATAGACAAGTAAAGTTAATCTGTATCAGATGTGTCATAGCGTAATTTTTTCAATTGCTTCGATTTTTTTTTAAACATTTCCCATCACATTACTTAGGTAAATATTGATGAGATAATAGGGTGGTTTTAGTTAAGTAACTCCTCAACTTACGAAAGGTGTACATGGTACATTAAGCAGGCCTACCTTCCAAAAGTACATTTCCGCTTAAATTATCGATTGCCGTATTTCTCCTAAGAAGTTTTTGTATGCCCTTCTCTTAGATTTGGATTAGAACCATTGGCCACGCCCTGTGTGTTTGGGAGTTTCAAATGGAAAATTGATCGATTTTATGCAACTTCACAAAACAGTACCTTTTTCTTTGACGAACTATCTTCTTTGTGCTTTAGTTTGTATATTAACTGAAGGGTTAACTGCGTAAAACATAGTGCGTACATGTATTTAGGAATGGGTAAATTCATGCATAGCGCTCAACTGAAAAATAACTTCTTTTTTTTTTTTATGACGAAATCGTTGACTTGTCCATTCCTTGTTGTAAGTGAAGAATCTAACCTCAACATTAAGGGGCGATGTTGTGCAATGTTGGATTTTGTTGCTGAAACGAGTGTAACATGTTCAACAATAACTGACAACGTTGGCCAGTGCTGGATGAACATGTGGCATTCGTTTAGCCTAGTCTCAAATTTGAAATATACAGAGTTCATGCGGAGTTTTCATTTCTCCTAAAATTTTTCGTTAAATTAAAAAACATTTAACCTGGCAATTGTGAAGGCTAAATGAAGTTGTGGTTCATACGTTTTGACCAGTGCAGCTCATTCTTTTTGGTTTTAAGCGCCGACGTTTTCAAGTGGAAGCCTTCGTTGTCGCGTATGCAATGTTAAGATTTGAATAACCCTTAGTGTTTCCACCAATAGTCTAAAGATTTGGGTTTTTTCCAGTGAGCCATCAAAATGGCTGATGTTTTGTAATTTGTGGTCTTAAGAAATTAAAGGAAAACATTGAACCATTTGACTGTTGTTTGACTCTTTATTGCTGAAACCCAGTATACATGTGTCTGGCAAATCATAGTAGCGCTGATGGGTGCTAGCGACTTACTGAATAACTGTCGTAAGCTTTGTCCCCATGCACTGATTGTTCTGTTGAAGAAGGCACCTTTTTAAAGTGCCCTCTGAAAGTGCCTTTTTAAAAGCTTCGAACATATGTCAAAATGAAGAAAGAGATGTACCCGCCTGGTTAGCTTTTAACTTTTTTTTTTTTTTTTTTTTACAAAACAAAAAAAACATTCCCTTCTTTTCTGTTTTATTGCTCGTTTCATCAATATCGATTTCATTGCAGAAACAAGCATTTGGCTTCTGCCTGTTTTTGCTTGTGAACGACTGAAAAAAATCAGAAATTAATGAGTATTTTAAGTACCATTCGTACGAAGGATCAGTGTAGCTTTTGGAATAATTAAGCTTGTTAAATTCCGTCAAGCATCTTTGAAAGTTTTGCCCTCTGTGCAAGAGATAAAGATGAAGGTAAAGAGAGTTACTTGATGGATCATTCTGCGTCGGGCCCTTTTGAAGGGCCGACCCAACAAGAAATCAAAACAATTCCAATAGGCAAGAGGACGACAAAGTAGACGTTCTTACAAACAAACGGAACAAGAGCCGGTTTTCAATCCAAGGCCCTTGCCCCAATCACTCAGCTGAAATCAACTGCGCCAATGATTAATTAATCAGGTTCGATATATCAGTACCCTGTCATGATTCCGTAGCTTTTGGGCGAAAGTATCAATTTTTTTTTTTTTAAATTGAAAAAATGTTGATGACTATGAGAGGACAACCTCAACCAGTTTTTTTTATGAGAGTCGTTCTCAAGTCTGAATACTGATACATAGAGCGCTGACTATTACATTCGTGTGACCAATGAAAAGGCAGAACGGTATTTAACTTTCTTAATTCAAGGAAAACCGGTTGAATTTGTATACGAGCCATCAGAGTAAATACGAATACAACTGCGAATGGATCGAGCTGCTCTATTTAGTGGAATCCGTCCTCTTACAAGATCGCTGGAATAAGGTTTAATTGTTTACAAACGCGAACTTTAAAGAGACCGATCACTCTTATTGTCCATATAGACATAATCCGACCTTCTTACTTCCTTAACATTGGTTGCGCCGGATCTTACAGGCTTGTACCAGCATAAATCCTGGCTCATCAGAAGCATTGTCGGACAGGCCTTCGCCAAACTGCCTCCCATTCCTAGCCGATGTCTCTTTCCTTGTGTCAGTCCAGAGCTTGGTTCTCATAGCAGCGGATTGTTTTGGAACTGTGGTCTTTCCTCTTCGTTCCCCACTAATCAGTTCAAACGATGTCCCTCGTAGATCTTCGCAATGGAAATGGCCTCGCCGTTTCTCTTCGCTTTCGGGGTCTTTCAATAAAGAAAAAAACGGTTAGAATGGTATTCTGGGTTTTCATATGACGTCAAAGCCGCCATAGTGGTGCCCCGAAACAGAGAAACGGTGGCCATGTTGGTGTCTCGACCCAATCTTCCGCGAATTGAACTCCCTTGCGATGAAAACGTTTTTTTTTTTTTTTGTTTTCTTTGACAAACAGGGATGTTGTTCACGTGAGTGAAAACCAACAGTAGAATATATGAAAGAACTTCAAGAATTGAAATACTTGAGACTTGGAAATCATCTCGGTTAAACGGCAACTTATACTTAACCGCGCACCGGTGGCTCAGTTGGTTGAGCACCGGGCTGTCACGCGGGAGGTCGTGAGTTCAACTCCGGCCGGACCAACACTCAGGGTCTTTAAATAACTGAGGAGAAAGTGCTGCCTTTGTATTGACATCTGCAAACGGTTAGACTCTCTAGACTTCTCGGATAAAGACGATAAGCCGGAGGTCCCGTCTCACAACCCTTCAGTGTTCATAATCCTGTGGGACGTAAAAGAACCCGCACACTTGTCGTAAAGAGTAGGGCATGTAGTTCCCGGTGTTGTGGTCTGGTCTTTCTGGTCTGGATAGGGTAGGGTGGAGCACCTGGCATAGGACCTCGAGTCCTGTTCGTGCTCCTTCCCTCTGGACAGGTTTGCCCAGTAGAAGAGACAAACCCGATGTCTCGTAAAACAAACAAACAAAACATTCGCGAAGAACGCTTGAAAAAAATCCATGATTGAACGGGGGTTCACTGCGCTGCACTGCTCTTCCAAGCAAGCGAGCAATATCGCGTCAGTATCGCGTAAATTATAAATTTATGTGTCTGTCCGCTTATTGACAATAAAAATTAGCCAATGAGCGCGCGAAAATTTTGCAGTCATTGTAAAATAATATTTTTATATTTCTTCGCCAGCGACCCTAAACGAGACATTCACTGATTAAAATGATGGCGGTTTGCCCATAATAACATGAGTGGCCAATTACTCCTTAATTTTGACGCGGAATTTCAGTGTTAATTTCACATGTGAAAATTACAATGTTACTATGGCAACATTTCCTTCAGTGCCAAAATGGCGTCTTATGAACGTAATGATGTTACAAGGTAATCAAATAGTATACTCGTGAAATTAGGGAATAACTTCACTTGGGTTTTGTTCCAAATCCACTATTAAAATTAAATTATTCCTTAATTTCTCTCTGACGAGCATCCCCTAACCCTTTCATAAGCGAGTTTGATTTACCGTATAAGATGACAAGGGAACACTACAAACCATTAGAAACCTAAAAAGACTTTAAATCATTCCAAGAATTGTGAACCTCGTGTATACAGGAGACTTAAAACAGTCGTAAACATGAATCCTGTGAAGAGGCCCGCAACCAACATAAACTCGCTTTTCACCTGCCTTAAATATGCTCGGCTTATTTGCATGTATTTATTCACTGTGAAAACAATTCTCCATTCGTCTGGCGAATGAAAACCAACGACGTTAAAATCAATTAACTAACGTCAGCTATGAAAAGGAGGGTATGCCCAGCAATCAACAAACATGGATATAGCATGGAATGGGTCTAGCTGCTCCAGTGGATTGAACCCCCCAGCATATAAAATTGGAGCAACAATAGCCTATGGCCTTATCTTCGTCGTGTCGATCATCGGAAATTCCTGTATAGCAATAGTTTTTTACAAGACACAAACTTTAAGAAAACCAATCAACATTTTCATTGTCAACATGGCCATCTCAGACCTGCTGTCTTCCTTGGTTTTCATCGTTCGGAGTGTTACAGGCCTGTACTCCGATTCTTGGCTAATCACAGATGATTTGGACAAGGCCTTGTGTAAAATTCCTCACGTGTTATCTGATATTTCTTGGATTGTCTCCATTGAGAGCTTGGTTTTGATAGCAGTGGATCGT
>OX421451.1:8101089-8108589 GCA_949126865.1 Montipora capitata
TCTAAAGTAGTTATTCTTATAATTAACGAATCTAAATTAGATTCCACTATTCATGATAACGAACTTTATTTACCTGGCTTTGAAGTAGTCAGAAGAGATCGCAGAGTTAATGGAAGGAAAGGGGGTGGTGTTTGTATCTACCTGCGCACAAATCTTAATTTCCGAATACGAGGTGATCTAAATAACGATAATTTGGAGTGTTTATTCGTTGAAATCAGCATGCCTCGAAGTACAGGATTCGTGGTTGGCACCTGGTATCGGCCCCCAGGTTCTCCCATAGAATTGTTTAACGAGTTTGAGAAATTGATAGACAAAATTGACGCTGAAAATAAAGAGTTGTATCTACTTGGCGATGTTAACTGCAATTTGTTGCCTGAGGCAACAGCACATATTTCGTCCTCATTAACTAACATTCTTGATATCTATGGTCTTAGCCAATTAATCACGGAACCAACACGTATTACGCAGGTGTCAAAAAGCCCGATCGATTTATGCATAACTAATTCCCCGGAGAAGGTTTCAAACTTTGGGGTTGTTCACGTTGGCATAAGTGATCATTCCCTTGTTTTTATGACACGTAAGGCTAATTATGACCGCAACGGGTCTCGCACGATCGAAATGCGGCAGTTTAAAAACTTTCAAAAAGATAAGTTCTTAAATGATCTCGAGCAAATGCCATGGAGGAATGTTAGTTCGCACTCTGATCCAAATGATATGTGGCAAGAATGGAAAAACCTGTTTGTCAGCTGCATGGACAAACACGCGCCTCTAAAATCAAAAAGAATTCGTAACAAGAGGTCTCCGTGGATAACTGGTGAATTATTGCTCAGAATGCGCAGAAGAGATGTTCTTAAAAAGAAAGCGATCTCTACAAATGATCATGCCATGTGGCAGCAGTTTAAACGGGCTAGGAACCAGGTGAATAACGCAACTTAACTTGCTAAAAAACGATATTTTTCTGAAAACTTGGAAACTAGCAAAGGCAATCCACGTAAAACTTGGGATCTTATTAACGAGCTTAGCTCACGGAGTAGTTGTAAGTCGTCCAATATTTTGGAAATCCAAGCTAATAATAGAACTATAAATAACGCCGATGATATGGCGGAAGCTTTCAATGTGCACTTCACTAACATTGCGAAAATGCTAGCTCGTGATATTCCGGTTGGAGAAGTTGACGCTGAATCATTCTTGTCGCCCTCTGATAATTCTTTTTCTCTAAAACCCCCGAGTATCGACATTGTTCTAGACCTGCTGAAAAAAATCGATGAAAAGAAAGCCACTGGCCTTGACAAGATCCCTAGTAAGTTATTAAAAATGGCAGCTAGTATTGTTGCACCCTCACTAACAGACGTATTTACGAAATCACTTCTCACGGGAATCTATCCAACTGAATGGAAATTGGCTAGGGTGACACCGATCTTTAAAAAAGGCTCAAAATCAGACATAAATAACTATCGCCCCATCTCCGTTATCCCAGTAGTCTCGAAAGTGCTTGAAAAACTTGTCTATGACCAACTTTACCATTACCTAAATGACAATAAACTGCTGTCAAGTTGCCAGTCAGGGTTCCGTTCCTTACACAGTACCATTACAGCTTTGCTTGAGGCGACAAATAGCTGGTCTGTTAACATCGACAATGGCTTCCTGAATGGCGTCGTTTTCATTGACCTTAAAAAGGCATTCGACACTATCGACCATGAAATCATTTTACGCAAGATGTCATACTTTGGGGCCGACCAGGAAACTATCACTTGGTTTCAATCGTACCTAAGCAATCGGACCCAAAGTCGTAACGTTAATGGAAGACTGTCAACTCCTCGCACTATTACTTGTGGGGTTCCGCAAGGCAGCATATTAGGTCCCTTGCTATTTTTAATGTACATTAACGATCTTCCTAACTGCCTCCGGGAGGCTTCCCCGAGAATGTTCGCTGACGATACCAATATAACCCTAACTGCAAAAACTTTAACAGAGCTTAAACTAGCATTAACTCCTGAACTCAGTAACCTTAACTGTTGGCTGAGAGCCAACAGGTTGAGTTTAAATGTGACTAAGACCGAGTTAATGATAATTGGATCTAGGCAGAGATTAAACACTCAATGTGACGAGGTTGATATACGAATTGATGACGAAATGATCAAGAGAGTAGATCGCACTAAATGATCGGCTTTCTTGGTCAAATCATGTAGACGAAATATGCAGGAAAGTTTCCTCAGCTATAGGAGCCTTAAAACGAATACGGCTCTTTCAAATTTATAACGCTTTAATATTACCTCATTTTGATTATTGCAGTCCTGTCTGGGACTGCTTAAGTGGCCAGTCAAGTGATAAGCTGCAAAAATTACAAAATCGCGCAGCTAGGGTAATTACTAAATTACCCTTTGATACGAGCTCCAACCTCCTTCTCGATAGTCTTAAGTGGGAGCAGCTTTCTCTCCGACGTAAAAAACAGAAAGCACTAATTATGTATAAAACAATTCACGATCTTGCCCCGGAATACCTTCAACGCCTTTTCAGTCAACGAGATGCTGAATATAACTTGAGAAACTTAGAAGGTAAACTTACTCTACCCAAGCCAAATACTAATTACTTGAAACGAAGTTTTTGTTATAGCGGGGCCTGTTTGTGGAACAAGTTGCCCCAATACTTAAGAAATGCTGACTCTATTGGGCAGTTCAAACGCACAATCAAGCAAGTATCTGACCTATCGGATTCCCACACGGCAATCATGTAAAACAGTTGTAAAGCGTTTTTTTTTACTTTTTTTTTAGCTTAACTGATGATTTTCCGTGTTTAAATAAAGTTTACTTACTTACTTACTTACTTACTTACTTATTTAAATGGAGGTATACAGGGCGACAGTGCTGGGTACTCTACTGTACGGTGCTGAGACCTGGACTACCTACAGAGTGCAGATGAAGAACTTCATGCATACATAATGAGACATCTTCAAACCATCATGAATATCTTGTGGAGTGACGAGGTTACCAACAAGTACTATTTGGGAAGTGCAGGACTACCACCTATGAAAGGTATACTGATACTGATGAATTTGAGTTGGCTTGGACATGTTGAGAGGATGGATCACGACCGTGTCCCTCGGTAGCTGCTCTACTCGCAGCTCTGCGAAAGGAAACCCAATCAGGGAAGAACCCTTCTTAGATTTAAGACGCTGTAAAAAAGGAACCTGACGATTAAGGATATATACAAGGACAGATGGGAACATGTTGCAGGAGACAGCCTGAGCTATGTGGAGGAGTTTAATACGACCAAAGTGAAACAGTAATTGTCGTTTCGACAGACTGCGATGATGATGACTCATTTTGCATCGTAACCGTTGATTTTACCTATTTCATTTTATTTATTTATTTATCTATTTATTTATTTGATCTATCCAAAAGACAACAAGGAAACACTACAAACCATAAGAAAAAATCATTCCACTGAAACATTGAGTCTCGTGTTTACCGGAAGCGTAAAACGTAAAGCTGAAAGTTATTCCAAAAATGAAAAAATTCTTTTGATTTTGGCTCTTTTTTTTTTTGCCTGTTTGCTACAGGTATAGAGAAACTTCTCAAATGAGAGAAAAAAATTATCGCGTTCAAAATTAGGATAACTCAATTTCTAATCTTGGGGATCCTGTGCGTAGGTAAGCTTTAGCAGGTTTCGTTTTTCGTTGGTCTGCTTTTTCGTCACCCTGACGATCGCATACCTCGTGATTGGACGCTGAGTTTTGGCGAGGGACATTTCTTAATAATCTTTCAGAAAAATTTAGTTTTTGTGACGAAATCACTTCTTGACTCCAAACTTTCCATTTTTAGCCACATTCCACAAGCCTCACATATTAGTACTTTCGATAGACGTTTTTTACATAAATACATCGTCTTCATGGCATCTCGGCTGGTCTAGTGAGTTCTCCCAACGAACTCACTTCACAGTCAATGATTACTTCTAGTAGTAGAAGAATTTTCGTGCTTTTATGATGAGAAATATTCTGTCGTTTGCCGTTTCACATAAAGGCGATGCTGTACCTGTCTGACGTCTTTTCAGATCAGTCCCGCAAAACGTACACTTGCTGTATGAAGTCAACCCAATCTTTTGAGTATTGTTGGTGTAGAGAGTACTATTACGGCTTGCATTGTTTGGCCATGATATAAGGTTGAAGAGCCACTTCGACCCAGCTTCACTTCGGCTACTTGGCGTCCTTGTTGAGAAAAACATCTCGTGTTTAGGCTCCTTAATATGATACAACATTGCCGTGACTAGAAACTGTGTAATATTCCTCCCTAGGTATTGTTATACATGAGTGTGGGGAAAGACGCTCTGGCCTGGGAAAAGCCCAGAGGCAGGCGAAAATGAAGGTACATGATACCACCCGACTTACTAGAGGAAGGGAGGGTGGGAGAACAAAATATGACCACCCGCGTTCACGGCCTCAACTTGAGTGACAGGGTGTGGCACAAAACACTTCGTTATATACTACATTATTACATTCCCGACGGAGTTAATTACCAATGCAATTCGTAAATTCAGGCTGCTTCAGTGAAGCAGCCTGAATTTGGCTGATACGACGAGAAATTGTGAACAGATAATTTTCAGGGGCACCCAACGTCAATTTTCGGAAATATCTGTTCGGAAGATAAAAAGGTCACCTAAAATTTTCGGGAGCCTTTTTTCTGGCTGAAATTTTCGAAAAAGTAAATTTTGATCCCAATAATTTTCGGATCACTAGACTTTCAGCTTGGCCGGGAATCCGAACAGATGAAAAATTATTAGGGGATAAAAATATGCCTATAGAGGTTTTGCACGGCAGCCATGTTGCATGGCAGGAGCAATAGATTCTTTTTCCTAATGGGAACAAATGTTCTTTCTTATGCAAAGCATTTTCATTGTTTCTGCCATGCAACATGGCTGCCGTGCAAAACCTCTATATCTACCGTTTAAATACCAAAATACGTTTAACGATGCCATGTTGAAGTGGTTTTGAACTATATTCTCGTTGGGTGCCCCTGAATTTTGTCTCGACTGAAAATAAACACAACAATATTTACAATCGGGAGGAAATCTGCAGTCAGTTTCATGTCAAAAACCAAGCCGGTAACAGCCTTTTTCACCTGCCCGCCTTAAATGTATCCTTATTTGCAAGTAAGTGGATGTGCAGATGATCAGTAAAAAAAGCAAGCGATCAGCGATCAACAAACATGAATGTAACATGGAATGGTTCGAGCTGCTCTAGTGGTTTAAATCCCACAGCATATAAACTTGGAGCAACAATAGCCTGTTGCCTTATTTTCGTGGTTTCGCTCATCGGAAATTCCTGCATAGGGATAACTTTTTACAGAACAAAAACTTTAAGAAAACCAATCAACATTTTCATTGTCAACATGGCCATCTCAGACCTGCTGACTTCCTTGGTTTTCATCATTCGGAATATTACAACCGAGTACTTCGATTCTTGGTATATCAGAGGTGCTTTTGACAAGGCCTTGTGCAAAATTCCTCACGTGTTATCTGATATTTCTTGGATTGTCTCCATTGAGAGCTTGGTTTTGATAGCAGTGGATCGTTTTGAAGCTGTGGTGTTTCCTCTGCGTTCCCAACTCATCAATTCAAATCGATGTCCCTTTCTTATTTTCTCAACTTGGGTCCTCGCGACGGCGGTCACGTTACCGCTTTTCTTCGGCTACATTCGCAATGAAGAAGTACATAATTGCTTTTCATATTGGAATGATTTTGTTGGAGAGTCTTCGTGGATGACGATGTACCTTCTTGCTTTGTACGTGGTGTTTATTTACGCCCCCATCATCTTGTTGATCATTCTGTACTCATTCATTCTCATCAAACTCAAGTCAGAGAAGATTCCAGGCGAACAATCGACTCATGCTGAAAAACAGCGTGTGAAACGTAACAGAAACGTGTTAAAAATGGCCATAGCTATTGTGTTGGGATTCATAATCTGTTGGATACCTTCAAGTGTTGATTATTTACTGCGTTTTGTTATTTGGACGGACTCTTTGCCTCCTTGTGGCTTCAATATCTACAGCGAAACTGTCTGGTTTTTGGTGGCTTCGTATTGTGTCGTTAATCCTTGTATCTGTTTCACCTTGAGCAGAAACTACCGTGAAGGCCTCAAGAGACTCTTCAAGTGTTTAACCAGTGCATCGTACAATTTGCAATAATGTAGCATAATGTGGTTGATATAATTAAGTCTTATGCCAATGTCAGTAAAATTAAATATTAAATTAAAGCCTTCATATAGATCAATTTTTCAAGTAGTTTATTTTACGTTGCATCCTTCTTCGGCCTCTTTTGCGGAAGACGTAAGCAAAGCAATGGCTACTCTTTTGTAGAGTTTGCGAGCCGATCATGCTACCTGGCCTTTTTTTCATTTAAGATTTTTATATGTATACATTTAAAAGTCAGCTTTGTATACATTTAGCAAACACCAAAAGGATTTTACAGTTTTTCTAGTCTTTTGAGTCCGCCCAAACAAACGTTTTGACTGATTACGACTTTCGCGTCAAAGTAGTCAACGTTTGTCGTTGGGGTGTGTTGTGCCTGATTTACATGACACGGTTTGTATAGTGAAGCTATGATATCCTCGCAGTTATGAACGCAATTTTGCAATTGCGTAGAGAAGCCTGAAAATTTCAGGACTTCAACGGGGTTTGAACCCCTCGCGATACCGGTGCGACGCTCTAACCAACTGAGCAATGAAACAACTGACTTTGGGAGCTGGTCATTTGTGGGTTCTAATGTTCCCGTGATGAATGAATCAACGATGAAATGATATGTATTAAACTTGGTATATGAAATCAATATTCAAGAGATGGTGACAACATTTGCTTTTCCGTTGATCCAAGCTGGAAGAATGCCTCAATGGGATATGCGCATGTCTTACTGGATGAAAACGACAATGTAGTGATTGTGTCATCGGAAGAGGCTCTTACGGTGACGGAAACGAAATTGTTGATGTCAATAGAAACGTACAACGAAATTCTGGAAATAGCAGAGGAATTTGAAGATTCCATCAAGCGAGCAATGCAGTCAAATGAACTGAATGAAGACGAGGACGAGGAAAGATCGACAGCAGACATAGAAGGTACTTTGGAGAACCAGGCTCAAGAAAGTTTGGTGCTAAGCCATTTTAAGACATGCATAAACATGTAGTCTGTACAAGAAGAAGAATTCTGTTTAGTATTTTCAAATATCTCTCTTTGTTCTAGAGATATTCAAGTTTTTAAAATATGCAAATTAGTCAGGTGATAAAGTCATAAACTCAACTGAATTTTGATCAAATATGTTGTGTTCTTGGGCAAGACACTTTACTCCCTCGGTGCCTCTCTCCACCCAGGTATATAAATGGGTACCAGTGACATGCTGGGGGTAACCCTGCGATGGACTAGCATCCCATCCAGAGGGGAGTAGAAATACTCCTAGTCGCTTCGTGCTACAGAAACCGGGGATAAGATCCGGCCTGATATGCCACTAGGCCTGTAA
>OX421451.1:8113589-8126089 GCA_949126865.1 Montipora capitata
TGTTTTCCATGACTGTCTAAAAATGCATGCTTTATTATGATGCATCAAATAAGCTGGACTTATTAACTTACAGAGAACGTTTGACAGAAGTTCCTTTTAAAATCAATACAAACATACAAGTGAAGTAAACAAGAGCTTTTTCTCTATGCCTTTGTTCTGCAAGGACATAATGGTTTTTTAAAGGTTGCTCTCAATACTATTGCTGTTACATTTTGTAAATGCATTTCCAGAAAATGTTCATCTTGGATTATTGATTCCTTTTCAGCAATAAAAAAAAGTATTTTGTGTAGGTCACTTAGGACAAACCAGTTCCTTCGTATGGGGTTTTGGTCTATGTTGGCATATTAACATTGAGCTACGTACGTATTTAGTATAGGTAATCACATGATTTCAAGCGCAATTTGGAAGAAATAAGTACAAGTAAATTTTTTTAAGGACGCAAAAAATTGCTCGAGCCTGTAAGGCGAGTGCAATTCGTACAAGGAAAATCATGTGATTTGATGAAAAAATTCAAAATGGTTAAGCAAAAGAAATGCATAAGTATCACACAATGAGGGAAAGATTGCACCATCCCGGGCATGCACTTGATTTGATTTGATTGGTTCTGACCAAAACCCTATTGTTTATTAGCCAATCATAATCCAGAATTTCGATGTGTAATTTGTACTGGTGTTACACTTTTTGCACTGTGGTACGCTTGAACTGCACTGCTCTCAGCCAATCAGAATCAAGTAATTTTTTTCATGTATATTATTAATACCGTAGTTACATCTTGTGGTAGTGATGCAGTTATCCATCATCACTATCACAAGAGTTACATAGCTATTTGAATCACCTTAAATTATTGACATGGAAGTGTCACACTCTGCATTGTAGGACATTTTTTTCTTGTATGGGAAATTTGTACTTTTGTGCATAAAATTATTATTGAGTGTTCCATCTTACTCATGAAGGTCTATACTTTTATTAAAGTATTGTATAGCATAATATTATATTGCTTAATGTGGAATTCACAATTTTTTTTGTGTTTTCAAATTATGGTCAGAAATATGACCCTTTTTGGTCTTCCTTTACCTTCAATTGACCAGTAGTAACAGTGATAATATAAAGGATTATTATTATTATTATTATTATTATTATTATTATTATTATCATCACCATTTTTGTGTATTCTCAAACTTTATCTTGCTGAGGAATATTCAAGAGTATCTACTTTTTTCACCTTCCTCAATGATCCCTTATTAAATTAATGGGGCAGTTTTTCAGTGAGTGATTAACCAGGATGAGAATATTCATTTTTCACCACTTTGATGCCTTATTGAAATTACAGCAGTCTTAGACCATACTTTACTGACTTAGTTTGATTACCAGTGCTGGACATTAGTTTTGTGCAGTCAGTTAGTTACACTTGTGTCGCAGTGCAAAGTGCCAGCTTAAGTACAAAAGCTGGCACCAAAAAATGCTCCCATTGAGTCAGTCCCCAGTTGGTCTCTCCATGTTCGTGTTAACAAAAATGCCACATACTTATCGCTTCATAAAGCTAGAAGTTGGGCTATTTTCCATTTGCTGGAAACCCTGATGTGGAGAATACTAGTCTAATTTCCATGACAAATGGCAACATAACATGCATAATTATCGTTTTGTCTGTTTTGGAGTGTGCAAGCAAGTGGCAAAGCCACTAGGGGAATGCAATGGTAAAGAAAGCGATTGTTGTCCCCTTGCTCCATTTCTCTTTCGGCTCTCTGGCATGCTTCAAAACCACAAGCAGCCATGCTGGCTACTGTGAAAATTGTCTTGGGGATGAAAATCTGTGACCTTAACTGAGGGTTACTGTCTAACATGGATACAGTGTTGGACCAACCATGGAATTGTCAACCAATATTGGATAATTTATACATGACTATAACTTCACAGGACTTCAGGAGTAATCATCATTTATTACGACAGCGTTGTTTCGCATGGTCGGAAATTATAGGACCACACTCATCAGGCAACTTTAACGATTGATTGTTAAAATTAAAAACTGGAAGTGAAATTTGGATGGTTGCTATAGGGATGCATTACATTCAAAATCAGTATCTAGGTGTCTTGGTTATGTTACTGTAAAGTTCTGACCCCAGTTGTTCAAACGATGGATAGCGCTATCCGCCGGATAAATCACTACCCAGTGGATAAAGTCATAGCGAAACCAATTGCGCTATCCAAAGGATAGTGATTTATCCGGTGGATAGCGTTATCCACCTTTTGAACAACTGGGGCCTGGAGTATGTATTTTGTTCTGTGGGGGCATGAACTCACTAGTTCGTTTCACCTGTTTAGGCTACGCAGCTCTTTTATACAAAATAATGATGATGAATTTTTCATAAAGTTCATACGACCAATATAAAAGAAGAAATAGATGCTTTATTGCTCATAATTATGTTACACCTATTATACAGTCATAATTTAAGAATAAACTTTTCAATAATAATTATTACAATAATGATGTATTATTTCACTGACAGAAATAAATTAACTTGGGTGAAGAAACAAAGGTTCCTCTTCAGTTTAACGAAGGCACATTTTTTCCACTCCACTCTAACCATATTCCAGGCCATTTGGTCTTGAGACATGTAACAATTTGCTGTTCTGCAATGTGGCTAAAATCGGATGGCTCAATCGAAGCAAGTCCTTCTGTGTACACCACCTTTAAAGGAGAACCAAATCTTGTATAGTTTAATGGAATGGAGTGATTTATAACCCATTGACTCCCGGGGGTTCCCCATTGATGAGTAAAATCGTCTGGTGTTAGACAGAGTAAAATACTAAGTCTAGCTGGTTTAGGCTGGTTTGTTAATGAAAATAATTATTTTAAATTTATCAATAATTAGATCCTGTTTCTGTCCCAATTGTTTTCTTTTTCCGTTGCTGGTTCCGAGCTCTGGAGTAATCAATAATATATTATTGGAGGATACTAACACAGCAGGCTCCACTTAAATTTTTTAAAATCCAACCAAAAACATTCCCTTTTATAAAATGCCCTTTCTAAAAATACATGTATATTGTAACGGGTGGTTCGATCTTATGCAATGTAAAAAAGGCACTAAATTGGTAACTACTTATAAACTGAGAAAGAGGTCTTTATGGGAAAATTTCAAATTCAGACCCTGCTGTGTTGATTGAGCAGTAGCAGAGCTGTTGAAATTCAAGTATGGATGATTATTGAACATGACGATCAACAGTAAAAGAAATATGTAAAATTATGTGTACAGGTGCCTCCTCCATTATTATCCCAACAGACAACTACAAACAGGTTGGGCACCCTGAGGGTTTTTGTTGCACCAATTTACACAGACTTTGACTTGCTAAATGGGTACCTTGCCTTTTACACAGAATCTTCATGTTTAAACAAGTTACCATTTCCACTATCACTGTTGCCATAATTCTGCCTGTGTACCCTCTCTTACTTCAATCTAGAACATTATCACTGTCAACCTCTTTGTAAAATAAACGGTAACCAACAAACAGAGTCCTTTTGTTCTTGTGCTCATTATCCGAATTAGCCACGTTAGAATGGCATGGACAAAAGTACAAAAGAACTTCTGATTCAGAATGAGGCTAGTACAGTGCTTTACATGTAATTATTATAAACACAAAGGTAAAATTATAATTATATTATTTAATGGGGACAGAAGTTGATTAACCCATTGACTCCTGGGGGTTCCCCATTAATGACTCAAATCGTCTGGCGACTTAGAAGAGTAAAATACTAAGTACAGTGTATGGCTGGTTTAAGCCGGTTTGGGTGTCAAAGGGTTAATTTGCAATATTTATGAATAATGTTCATTCATACTTACCTTTTTACTGCCGTCAGCTTCTCTAACACCAAGTCCATTATAATGAAAAGCTTTGAAAGGCTTCACGTCACCTTCAGGATTATCCTGTTTAAAAAAATTAATAAGCTGGAATTCAAGAGTGGCGAGATTCCCCACCATGCCCCTTGTCTCAAAACGATCACCCCAGTCATGCATGAGCACTACCTGAGTAAGCAACGGAAAAATGAAAGCCTGACACATTGAGGTTTGAACAGGATTTGGTTTTGCTGCTGCTTACTAAGTAGTACTCATTATCTACAAGACTTAAATTATAAACAGTCTCTCCACACTTCAAATATATGACTTTCATGTAATCTGTACGTACTTCACAATAATTTGCCATCATTAGTCAATCGAGTTTCTGTGTTGTTTACTCAGTTATAAGATTTTATTAGTACCAGCATTACTGTCACAGTAATCTTTCCACAAACTTACAGTGTACTTTTACAGATTTGTTTTGAATTAGGCTTTTCCGGTGCTAAATTAATTTTCATTTTGACGTAAAAGAGAGTTCATTATTCTCAAGAAAAACAATACTGCCTTGAAGCCAAATTCTGAAGACCTGAAAATGAACAGGATCACATACAAGGCTTATTATTTTCTACAAGATCCGAGGCATATTACCAGATTGTATTACTGTATATTGACGGCTAGTGGTACTGTGTACATGAGAACCAACTTAGAATAAAAACGTCTTTCAATTGGTAACTTACTTCTCCTGGGAAGAACTCTTTTAAGAAATTCTGCAAAAGGATAATTCCAATGGCATCTTGATCAAGGCGCTCTTTCATAAAAGATACACTGTGTAAATAACCAATGACAAGAATTAGAACACTTAGCTAACTTCAAGGGGAGTAGGATGATTATATTCTACAATTTCATTGGCTTCAATAAACTCCCTTGGGATGTGTAACTTACATGTATAAGGTGTGATTTCATTTGGCTTCAACAGGAAAATTAATTAATGATAAATGCATCTCGATGTTGCAAATGAAATTATACAGAACAACAACAACAAAGTTGTCAATTTCTTTATGATGTTGTATGAGTATTGTGTTGTGAGTTACATAATAAATCAAAATGTACATTTGAAGATCAAAGACTTTCCTCGCAGGATATATCTCGAGTTAGAAGATAAAACACAAAGCGTGCATGCAGTGAAAACAGTGTTTGACCACTTTAAGTAATTCTGTCTTCTTAACAAAAGCCAATTCTCAGGATTCCCAAGGTCTGGCCCTCAATCATGCAAGAAAATGAGTGCTGCAGCGTTAATCCATTGACTCCCGGGAGTTCCCCTTTGATCAATAAAATTGTCTGGTGCTAGACAGAGTAGGCCGGCCGGCTTGGGAGTCATTTAGGGTTAACATATTGTATTCATATTTTCCATGGGAAGCGCAGTTGATGCTCAATAAGCATTCTTGTTATTATAATAATATTATTATTGCCATGATTGATAACATTCCAAGATATGAATGGTCTGATGAACTTGAAATTAAACTTGGCGAATGCAAATAGACAAAATTAATGAGGGTTGATGGAGTACATTTTGTCAATGAAATAAAATCAATTAGTCTATTCTAAGTAACCCAAAACTCACTATTCAGGTTCAGAAACTAGCCCAAGATCTTCTAACACAATCCCAAGTTTATCACTTGTTATGAAACCATTGTCTGTAAAAATAATATTTAAAATACATTAAAAGAATATGAAGATGAACACAATTTGAAAACAAGACTTTTTTTACATCATGGTTGAATTAACCTGATTTTTAAATGACCAAAGAACTAAAAAAAGGGTCTTTGCCCTTTCTGTTTACCCTGGTGGTCATGAGATTTGAATACTCTCAATCCTTTCTCTCTATCACTTTCTGATCCTGTTAGACATTGTTCCTAGGAGAGGAATAATTGAAGTAAGTATAAATTGCTAGCCTATATTACCCAGTATAATATATTATTTGTTGGATCTCTACTCTGCTCCGAGAGGTTTTCCCCTAGGTACTCCGGGTTTCCCCTCCCTCAAAAACCAACATTTCATTTATTTCTTCTGATTTCAGTTGATATTTTGTAGTCTCCCCAATTAGTGGACTGGAGCACTCATGCTCGCAGCTAAGTAACCTTGAGACTTAATTACAATATTTAGTGATTATAGCAGTGAGAGTATCCGAAACATGTTTTGCAAATTTAAAAGTTGTGTTACATTTTTTTTGAATGTTTGATTATTATTGTTAATATTAGAGTGGTTTTCAATTGAGTGTCGAAAGTAATTAGCGAATTGCTTTGGTTTTGCATTACTTCACTCAGTGATTGGTTCAAAGTTCTCATGCCATTTTTTCATCCAATCATTAGTGAAACCAAAACCAATCGTGGCTTGCGTGTGCACCTTTTCCCGTGCTTTGAGTCGACCGGCTATGTGTAATTACTTCGAGTTTTGATTGGTTCACTGGATTGCCTCCATCCTTTTTGATTGGGCAAAGTAATTACCGGTACGTTGGTTTTGGTTTTACGACAATCGATTGAAACTCACTCTATTATTATTATTATTATTATTATTATTACTGCTCTACTAATTTGGGAGAGTGCATGCTCAGTGAACAGTACATATGAAAATCATATTTGAACTGCAGAGAGAATGTCAAGTCTTGAAGTGATTGCATGCTGATCCAGGCTACAGTGTAGCACTCATAGCCGTGATGATCATTTCAAGATCTAACATTTCCCCTGCAGATCAAATGACAGTGTGACTTTCATGAATCTGTAAATCATAATAATATGTCCATCCTCCATGGGTTTATCATGAAAATTTTCACAATTGAAGTGCACAGCTTCCATTTGGCTTGACAGCTCAATAACTGGTAGTGGAAGAGCACTGCAGAGGTCATGGGTTTAAATCCTATTCAAGTCCAAAGTTTTCAGGCTTTCATTTCACTGCTGCTGTATGTAAGTAGCTACATGTAACTGAAAAAATTCTAGTTTCTAAAGAAACTGTGGTGCTGTGTCGGTGGGAGAGTGAAACAGAAAAATTTGGTTTTACCAAACATGTTGATAATGGTCGAATTACCACCGTGAACAATTTGGAAAGCTGACGTTTCGAGCGTTAGCCCTTCGACAGAGTGAAAAGAAGAATTGTGGGTGTTGTTGGTTTTTATGCGGGTGTGGAGGAGCTTTGGATATTCTTTCAACCATTGCTGTTGAAATATCACAAAAATCAGCAACTTTACGATCGGAAAGTCCTTCAATTTAACGTGGCTTCAGTAAAAAGCCATGTGACGTTTAATATCGAAACGGTTCAATTAAAGGCCATTACTCTTGTGCAGCTTTTCACTCGCAAATCTACAAGATATCTTTCCTTTTTAGCAACAATTAAGTCAACTCTTTCTATCAATTTTAAAAGTAACTAAACATGCTTTGACGGTTGCTTTCATGGGACTCTTGCAATTAATTAATTGCAAGACTCCCATGAAAGCAACGGTACCGTTACAGAATACATTTTATGGAGCTTTTTGTTATCTGAATTGCATCACTCAACACCTAGACAATCTCGGTCATAAATAGTTGTTAATAAGTTAAACGTACCCCTCCTCCTCCTCCCTCCAATCAATGTTGCATTTACCCGTTGATTTTTGCACTCCAACCCATAAACATCAACATTGAAGGGGGAGAGGGGGCAAATTGCCATTTGTGTTACAACATTTGTGACCGAGACTGTAGGTCCAATTTTGGTTCCCATTGCAACACCGTTGATCTGTTTGTAGTAGCTGTTGCCGAATGAAAAACAGTTGAGTGTGAGAACCAGTTCAGCCAGACGAAGTAAGGTTTCCCAGCTCAATTTTTTAACAGAACGTTGGTTCAAAAAATTAATATTTGAGTGCTTGGAGGCCTTCACTGTTGGGGATTACAGTGTATAAAGATGTTATGTCCATAGTGAAAATGAATTTGTTTTTGCCTGAGAAATGGAATGTACGGAAAATATCAAGTGCATGGTTGCTATCTTTGATGTACGAAGGTACATGTTAGTGACTTGACTATGGGTGTCATGATTTTGTCTAAATAAGTTCAGTTGGGCAACTGCATGCTGAAACAATTTGACAACCTGGGTTGTTGGGTTTGCGAATTTTAGGTTTGAAATAAATGCATGAGGTCCTAGGAGTACTGATGACGAGATTTTGGGTGGTGACTGTTTATACTGTAGTTCTTGCTTGGTGATGAGTTCCTGAACTGTTTCTTTGACAATATTTTTTGGTTGGTGGAAGTTAGGTCTTTGTTGACTTTGGTGTCAGCTGCTTTGATGAAAAGGTCATTCTGGTTTTTGAGATTTATGAAAGCAGTCCATTTTTCTTTAGAAAGGTTGGAAAATTTGGTGTTGCAATTGAAGTTTAAGTTATGAACATCATGAGGACATGGCCGTGGTGCGAATTGGCCCTCTGGCGTACATGTAACTGAACCTAAAAACTGTTTATAAAGTACTGTGATGATCAATTCAAGAGTTTATTTGGGAGACTATAAATTAAATTAAATAAGATCCAAAAAAAAAAAAAAAAATTATGAGACTGTCAGTGGGGAAATCTTCATGTAGGAGTTAACAGAGAAAAAAATTGTCAAGGACAAAAACTTACCTGAGAAAAGAACACTGTTAAATGTGTTTCACTACCAAGCAGCCATATTGGAAACTTTGGAGATTTTAAAAAATTGCCTACCTGTAACAACAAAGACAGAAACAGTCTAACTGTGTTTTAATAGTTGGAAATAGAGAATCATTTGAAGATTATTTAAGGTAATTCCTTAGTATTGCATTGCGCATCCCTACTGCGCACGATTTTCGCGTCATTAGCGTGCGCACATGAGCATGTGCGCATACAAAACGTAAGAGATTTCGCTCAAACTAAACCCGATAGCGAAATAAATGCTCCTTTTCTCTTTCATTTTCCTTCCTTTATGACAATAATTTTTTTGGAGGATCTCTCAAAACGTTTTAAATGAGTCAGGATTTACAGTGTCATAATGATAAGAGGTTGTGTTTCTCTTGGCTGTCCTCCTCATGAATTACTGATGATTTTTAATATGACAATCCGTAAAAGACGTTTACCAGAGTGAGTTGCAGTCGTCTCTTGCCCATGGAGGGAATGATGCATACATGTAGCACAATTACAGGGAAATTGATTCATCCAGATGGACATCTACAGGCAGATTGATCAGTTTTTTACATTTCTTTGCATGTTTGTTTTCTTCATTTCTACTTTTTTTTGTTTGCTAAAAATATCACAAAATGTCAGGTGCAAACTCTAATCACTAGTCAGACCAACTACGCAAAACCTTTAAATAAGGGTAACACCACTGCATATTCCTGGAGTGCATATTCATTGCCTACCATCAAACAGAATCCTACCCCTGGGTGCCAAAATAATATTTTTTTCTTAGCCGAGTCAGAGAAAATGAATGTAACCTGTGACTTAAACCTGCAAAAAAAATTCCTCTGGCACCCAAGGTACCGTATTTACCCGTGTATAAGTCGACCTTTTATGGCCTCAAAAGAAGCTCCAAAAATCGCCCTCGACTTATACATGGGTCAAAGATTTCGAGCCAAGTTCCAGCTAAATAATTTATTCAAAATTAACATCATAATGTGGTCTTTGAGGCATAACGAACGCAGTGGACGAAAGACTTCAAAATGAATGTAATTAAGCAATTCCAGTTGAAATAAAAAAGGATTTGTTTTACTTTAAATGTTGAAGATACTCACAAGCACAAATATGAAATAGACACTGGAAATTTTCGTTTTCCAAAGGCGGAAAGCTCTAAAAAGCATTCTTGTTTCTTCAAATCATAGTTAGTAGAGTTCAAATAAAACGCGATCCTTCAACGGCTTAGTAACCTGGCGCAATAACTCGTGTTTGCGTGCAAGCATGATCGTCACTCGTGTTGTCTGAAAATGCTGGTTGGTAATGATTGTTTTTTATTCTTTATACAAACCTGGATGATTTAAATGCTTTTGCAAACTTTGTATTGTTTGGTTTATGAGTTTTGTTTCGTTTGCCATGTGAGAAATTATAAGTCAAGCACCAATTAAACCTTGCACCAATTAAACCTTGCACAGTTCCAGAAATCGAAGAATGCAAGATTAGTATCCCATGAACATTTAGCAAAGAAATTAAGAAATTGCTTTTTTTGCCATCAAAAATGGGGGGTCGACTTATACATGGGATCGACTTATACACGGGTAAATACGGTAACTCAATTATTGATATTATCCTTTGCTCCAAAATTAATAAAAAAATCACTCTGACCTGTTCATTTATCAACAATACAATAAACAAGGATTTAAAAAAAAACCATTCATGAATGCATTTACTTAATTTTGATTAGAAGAAAAGAGCATTTTAAATATCTAAAGAATAAAGGGGGTAGTTTTTAAAGAAACTGTGGTGTTGCGTCGGTGGGAAAGTACAGAATTTGGTTTTATCAACGGAGTTGACAATGTAAATTGACCACTGTACAGGGATTCTAAAAGCTGACGTTTCGAGCGTTAGCCCTTCGTCAGGGATAATCGAGGAATTATGGGTTGTGAGTAGTTTTTATAGTGGAGTAGGAACTACGCTATTGGTGGTAACATGGCAACGTGAAAAATAGGAAATACATTAGTTAAATGAAAAGCGTTTGGTGCTGATTTGGAAGATGAATTTTTGTTCCAGATTCTTGCGGCTTTCGGTCGTACCTTGATGCAGGGAAAGGCCGCAGATAGGGCTCCATGTGTAGTTTGGAGTGGTTAGGGAGATTAAAATGACGAGCGACTGGCTTAGATGCATCCTTGTCATTCTTCTCAACACTGTGGAGGTGTTCGGGGAATCAGTCGCTTAGTCATCTAGTACCTGTCTCGCCAGTGTACAGTACCGCTCAGAATTAACCTAACATGGAACGCGTTTGCGAACGTGATCAGAACGAAACTTGAACGGGAAGTGAACGAGCAACAGAACGGATTTGGAACGGGGGCAGAACGTATATGGAACAGGGGCAGAACGGATATGGAACAAACAAGTTCTCTTTAACCTGTTCTCTAGAACACGTTCTCATCTGCAGGAACGCGTTCTAGAGAACGTCCCCGCTTAGCGAGATTCACGTGTACTTTGTGAAGTCCACATTTGTTATCATTCGGCGCGTGTCGCTTGACACCCGGCCCGGTAAAAAAAGGGATTGGTGTTCAAGGCCGCTAAATTAAGCGCTTGAATTTAAGACTACAATTGGGAAACTGTAATAATCAGAAAACGGAGATGGAAAGTACATTTCATGTGCATTTAGCTGGTAAAGAGAAAGCTTCAAAATACCTTTCTGTTTTCAATTAAGAACAAAACAAAAAAACCCGCACTTCAAATCAGCGAGAAAAACAGCTGCAGTGAACGCGATTGAGATGTTAGTGTAAATATTTTCTTTTTCTCAATATGGCCAAAGAGGCTTGAAAATTTACGTACACATTAGTTGGATAATACCGTTCATCCACAGACAATGAGTACTTTTAGAGTTGTAGAACCAGAACTAGCGTTACGCGACTAGTTTTTGCACTAAATTTTTAACCATCACGCCAAAAATAAATTTATCGTTTGATCTGTGGTTTGGTTCGTTCGGTTTGAATCGTTTGTAAAACACTGGGTTTCCTTCACTTTAATCGTTCCTTTAAGATATTTCTTTTGTACATAACCGAAAATTCACGTTAAAATTCCACTAGCCGGGAAATGCGCGCAAACAAAACAACTGGCTCGTTCTGCTTCACTAAACAAGTTTGGTTGCCTAGCACGTGACAATTTTTACTCAATACGTGACTAATTCTCTCACGCAAAGTACAAACTTTAAACCCTCGAAACCTTTAAAACGCTTTAAACCTTTCTTTTTTTCCATTCTTTCAAACGATAGCTGCCGCGCACCAAACGAGCGATAGAAAGGTTATAAAAGCGATACAAACGATAGAAACGAAATTAAAAGTGCGATTGTAACACGTCCAACGAAAAATTTTCGGATTCCACCAACTTTGTCTTTGTGCTGTGCGCTAACAAAGCAAAATCAACACAAGGAAAGTATCAAAATAAACAGAAGACATAATAGACAAGCTTTTGTTTTCGGTATTATTCCAGATAAATACTTTGTAACAAAGAAATAACAGATAAACTTCGGGTATCGTCGGTAAGCGTTTGACAAGCAATACCGTGCGCAAGGCCAAATTTATACGTAAGTCATCTTTTGTCCTTGTTTTGCTCACTTTTTGTATACAATCAAATATTATATTTTTGCACAATTGAAAAAGAAATCTTATTGATCACTGCAATAATTTAACTTTTTTTAAATATCTCTAGCGCAAAAACCTCGTTTTAGGAAAAGACTAACTGCTTGACTCGAAGTTACAATCCCATCTTCATCTCGCAGTGAATGTTACCGGTTTTTGTGAACGCGTTCAAAGGAACGCGTTCTTTTTCTTGTAAATGCGTTACATGGAACGCGTCCAATGGAACCACAAGAGAACAGAGCAGGAACGGATTCGGAACGGGTATAGAACGGATATAGAACGGATAAGAGAACGGAAATTGAACGGAAATTGAACGAATATGTAACGCGTTCTGTTCAGCGTTCCCTGTTAGGTTAATTCTGAGCGGTACTGTATGATTTA